>RJWH01000161.1:787303-1250751 GCA_004363575.1 Solenodon paradoxus | reverse complement strand
GGTTTGATATAGAATATCCCAAAAGGTTCTTGAAGAGCTCTGTGATAACAATTTGTGTGTGTGTGTGTGTGTGTGTGTGTGTGTGTGTCTGTGTGGTTGGCAACACCCTGTCACAAGTTTACTGTAAACCACATTTACTGACTTGTTAATAGCGTATTAATTCATGATAAACTTGAGAGCAATCTCTACTTATTAACAGACTCTGGTCCCAAAGTGCCCCTGCCCCTTTTCCTTCATGTAGCCACAACCCTTGTTGCGTGTGATGAGACATGTTTGAGCTGGTTGTTCTGAAGAGTCAGGGACAGAGTGGGAAGAGGAGCCACCAGGCTCTGCGAGCAGAAGGGGAGAGCAGTGGGGAACAAGGACTTGGAATGAAAATAGGAGACTTTACAGCAAGGGTATGAGCATGACAGACTCGAGAGACACCTTTACATCAGAATAAGAAACAAGCTATAGCGAAGAGACACCATTTTGTTTCCTTCTCCAGATATATCGTAACTGTAGACCTTTGTCCTGTTTCTGTCTTTTTATTGAACAGTGGGGGACTGGGCTGGGTGGAAGCTCTTCTCCAGGCCAGGAGTTTGCCTTGCTGTCTTGGCCTTTATCTTCTCCTGCAAAGCAGATTCATGGTGGTAACAAGACCTTTCCAAGTTAGGCGGGTGGCCATGACCCAGTTCTCAGGTCAGACCTGGGTGGAGAGGAACCTGCCCTGGAGGAAATTATTTAGAGTGATTAAAAGCAGACACCTTAATCAAAGCTTTCACTCCATGGTCCAGACATCTGCAGCGTCACCTTCTCATTCTCCTGAGTCAGGTCAACTTCTGAACATTTTTCTCATACTTGACCTTTGTTCTTTTGGGTCAGTTCAAGAGAAATGCCTCAGATGTTCATAGGCTGGGGCTTGTTAGAAAAGCAATGACTCCTGGAGGCCCTCAAGGCAGCAGCTGCCTGTGAGGTCTCTTTTTCCTTAACTTCTTCCTCCCTGATCTTGCTTCATTCCCAATAAGTCAAATCTCTCTCCCCTCCTTTCTTTTATTCATGCAGTAGAGGTATCAATCCATTTAGCACATCTGTCTTGAGGGTCTCCCCTCTATTCCAGGCTTAATCAGCAAGAGAGAAGCGTAGAACCAGAGTCCTGCTGTGGCGGGCTACCCACCCTCCACCCTCAGGCGCCTCCTCTTCTCGCCCTTCCTTTATTCTGCGCGCTCCTTCTGCACCTTCTCTGTGGTCCTCAAGCACACATCCTGCCACTACGCCAGGGCCTCTGCAGGGCTCTCCTTGCTGCTTGGAAGATTCTTCTAGAGATCTGTGTAGCCCACTCCCTCTTGTGCTATTTACATTCCATGTGGCCGTCCCCACATGCCCCAGGGGAAAGAGCCACCTCCTACTCTCCGATCACACCTGCTAGTCCTTACTTGCTTTCTTTTATTCCACTGCACTCTTCACACTCTGACTTGGTTTTTATTAACAAATTATTTGGGTTTTTGTCTATCTGCCCCCATTGCAGTGGATATACTCCATGAAAATGGAGGCCATGGCTCACTGCTCTTTCAGCAGTGGGCATCCTCGGAGCATAGGCCTTAGCACACAGTCACAGAATAAGGAGTCATGTGTGAATGAATGACTGGGTGAATGAATGAAAAGCCCCAAGTTTCTTACCTCAAGCATTTATCATCTGGTGTGGGGAGACCTAGGATAAACAAACAAGGTGACCATAGTTTATTTGATAGCAGAATGACTCAAAGGCTAGACTCAAGCGTTTGACTGTCAAGGTTTAAGTCCCTGACCCTCTTATTAACTGTGTCTTCAAAGGCAAATTACTTCAACTGTCTGGGCCTCATTCTCTCATCTGTTAAATAGGGATAATAACAACACCGGCTTGTCAGATTATTGTGAGAGTTAAGAGAAATAAGTTATATAGTGGACTTAGGCATATAGTAAGCTCTCAGTAATTATTAATTGATATTATTTCTGGCTCACTTGCCATCATCCAGTGGGGTCTGAAAAATTCTTCAAGATTGCCGCCCTTCTAATCTGGGGTTAGGAGACTTCTCTGTTAAGAAGCAAAGGTTAGATAGGTTTTCCTCCCCAGCATGTACACCAGAAAGACTGTCCTCAGGGACAACTCTGTCATGGGTTTCATTGAACTTCAGATACCCCTGGTCCTCCCTTGAAACACACATTAAACATTTCATCTGCCTGAGAGGCTCCCAACAGCACACCCAGCCCCTCTTGATACAACTATTTTCTCTTTTAATATCAGTAACCTGTTAAACATTATATTGTATTTTTTCTTTTTCTAGTAATTTTTAGACTGCAGTAACAAATTGCTCAAAGCTGTACTTACATACAGAAAATCATGTCAAAAGTCATTCTGGTAATTTGTGTTTTAATTTAAGTCTCGTGAGTTACCATTTAAAGAAAGGCAGTTTCTCACAGGTAAGCCTTCTTAAGAAGTTGGATCTTTGATATGAAATCCCAGTGAGGCTTTGCAGAGATTGGAGGTGACATTGCTAACAGTTTTGTGTGTAGCTGTTCGACTGCCGTTAATTAAACACACATCCGCGTCCTGTACAGACCCCCTGGAGTCCATGAGTCAAACTTGATGTGGGTTTTCGATGAGAAGTTATAAGGCCTAGGAAACATCAAAGAAACACTCTTAATCTAGTAAAACTGACTCTCAAATGACCTCGGTTGGGCATTGCAGAATTTTGGATTTCACTCCTGGTCTACTTTCTGTGAAGCATGAATGCTCTCAGGGTACTAAAAGTACAGGGATGAATCCTCCTCCTTCCTCAGCCTGCTACGTTCCGGAAGGTTCCAGGGTCTTTAATTTGCTCTCTGAAAGTCTCCTTTGTAAAACTATGTGCGGTTCTGCTTTTTCACACCGCTTAGATAGACATTGCTTTAAGATCTCAGCTTTATGTTTCTCAAAGTTTATTTCTTCTGCATTTTAACTTTAGGTTTTTAGACTGATCACAGTTGTCCTAAAAACTTTTTTTATGCTCCTGGACCGTTAGAAATGAAGTACGACAGATTGCAACACTTGTGTAAGTGAAAAACCAGGCGGTGTCTTCACAGAGACAGCCCTGAGCCCACTCGTGGGGAGGTCTGTGTTCATGTCTGCTCAAGGAAATGCTTGCTTTTGTGGCACCAGGCAGTGTTTCAAGCTCTAAAGGATAGTTGGTAAAAGACAAAAGTCCTGCTCTCATCTAAGGGATATGTATTCTAATGAACAATGAACAGAGTGACTAAATAAATGACAGTGTATCAGAAGGTATTCAGACCTGTGGAGAGAAATAAAGCAATGGTTAGAACTGGTCTGTATTTAAAAAAGGTGGTCGGGGAAGGCCTCGCTGATAAAATGACATTTAAACCAAGACTGAAGGTGCTGAGGGAGCATGCCATTGGCATAGGTGTGGAAGAGCAGGCAGAAGCAAGGATCCTGATGCAGGAGGATGCTGGACGTGAGGAGAGAATATCAAGGAGGTCAGTAAGTCTGAGTGGGGAGATATAAGGAGGCTGGTTAGGGCTACTAGGACAGGCCAGGTCAGTTAGGGCCTGTGAGAGGATACCTGGAGGACCTGCACCCATGATCTGCTGGCTTACCTTGAAGGCCATCACTGTGGCTGCTGAGCTATTGCATGGACCTAGGCCAGAGATGGTGGCAGCACAAGCAAGGAGGAAGTGGGGGGAAGTGTTTGGGACATTTTCATTGCTAAGTCAAAAACAAGTGGGCTGCCTGGTGGATGGGATGGAGCAGAGTTACACATCATCAATCTCCTATTAGTCCTTCTGGTCTGAAGGTGAACCCATAGACCGGACATGTGTTCTTCTCAGCTCTCCTTTGAGCAGAGCAGATGGTACCAGGTTACTTGATGAGAGAATACTTTTCTCCCAGTGTCGGTCACTCAGCCCTTGATGCACCTGATGGTTCCTTGTGGGGAGGAACTGTGATGCATGTTGGCGTCACCCCAGCCAGATCACAGCAGTCCAATAGCACAAAGAAAGAGCAGGCCCACATGGATGCTAGGATCAGACAAGAATGGAGCCCCCAGAAGCTTCCAGTACAAACATCTCTGAAAAGAAAAATATAAGTAGTCATTACATCTCTCCCAGATGGGGTGGAGGAGCGTACTTTTATTTCTATCTGTTTTAGCTTCCAACTGGAAACTAGAAGAGGTGACATTCCCGGAATAGTCAGAGAGGAATGAATGGACTGTGAGGGAACTTACAGAATGAGACTGGGTGCCATGGAGTCACTTAAGTCTGCAGGGACATACCATGGAGCCCCAGTCAGTGGTTCTGGGAGCCTGTGCCCTCCTGAGCTTCCCTGCTCACAGAAGCCATAGCTGCTGTGAGCCCAGAGCCACCCTGCTACCAGGGTGGCCATGGAGAGAGCCAAGATCCCACTGTTTATTTCCTGGGACTCTTATTTCCATCTCGCCTTGCTCACATGGACTGAGTTAACCTCCATTGACCGAATTCTTACCTAGGGAGTGGGAAGGGCTTCCCTTGGGGCCTCAAACAGCAGGTGCAGAATGGAGTGAGGAGACACAGGGAGGGTGGGGATCAGTGGAAAATATCTTTGGGAGGCCGAGAAGACTGTGAGCTGGAGAAAGGGGCTGGAAGGCGGGGTAGAGCCCAGATGATGGGCACTGACTTGAACCAGATGGGTGTTTCTTTAAAGGATCTGTAAATCCCAGGAACAGGGAGCCTTAAGGGGAACAAGACCTTTAATCCCAATAGCAGGAGACAAAAGTGTTCTCTTTAAAAATTTAAGACTCTTACCAAATTCTGTGCAGACAAATTGATTCTTTCTTAACAAAAAGTGGAACTGCAGAGAGAGTTCAAGCAATGGAGGTTACCACAGAGACTCCCAGGAGTTTAAAGTGAATTTACCAAATGTACCTTCTGAACCAAATAACATATGATTTGTTTCTATGAAATAGGCATTAGGAATTGATCAGTTCTTTGGTAAGTGTTGAGTTTGCAATGAGACAAATTAAAAAATTGTAAGCACTTATCGCTTTCCAAAAAGTTATGCCTATGCGCCCCTGCCCTCGTGGCCGAGTCCACATCGGACTCTGGACTCACAGCTGCGCGCCTGGTGACCTGTTCTTCTGTCCTTGTCTTGCCCATTGTTTGGGGGTCCAGAGTAGTGTTGTCATCCTTCTCCCACGGGGCATCTTCCTAAGGAGACCAGACCCACAAATGAAGTGTGGTATGTACGACCGGGATGAATGCTGAGTGAGCGAGCTGGGTCACGTGACAGTGAGGTGGGTGGAGCCAGACGATGTAGGCGATTCTCCTGCCAGAGAAAAAGCCCAGTTACCTGAAGAAAGTTCGTAGAAAGGATTACTATTAAGAGAACGTTTAAATTTTTAAGTAGCGCGGTTCACTGTCAAATCGTTTTCTCTTTAGAATGTACAACTGTACCCATCAAGTACATTTCAACTACACTGTGTCATGTTTTCTTGCTATTTCTTCAAGATTTCCTTCCTTAATAGCTCCTAAAACTGCAGTTGTGACTGTGTGGTTGAAACAGAAGAGAACTGCTTTCCCACACCACTGACTGTTTCTGTTTTGATCTGTGAAGGTACGGAGACCTGACAAGCCCGAACTGTGACGAAGATGGAAGCCAGGGGTCCTCCGAGTCCAGGACCGTCATCAGGAAGTGAGTGCCCTTCTCTGCGTCGCCTGCTCGCCTCAAGACTCACGTCTTTGTTTTTCCTTTTTAGTGAGATAATATTGGCTTACAACACTATATAAGTGTCAGGTGTATAGCCTCACACCTGGACAGCTGTAAATGACACACCACACCCAACACCGGTGTCCAGGTGTCACCCACCACAAACGGGCCACGGCCTCCCCGCACCTGCCTCCTGTGACCACCACTCCGGAGTCAGCCCGAGGGTTCATTTGTTCACTTTATTTCTTTATGGTCCGCATATGAACGTGATCACCTGACACTTGTCTTTCTCTTTCTGAGTTATCCCTTAGCATAATCCCCTCTAGGACCATTCATGTTGTAAATGGGACGATTTCATCTTTTTTTTTAGGACCTGAGTAGTATTCGTTGTATATTTACACCACATCTTCTTTACCAGTCGTCTGTCTATTGGCACTGAGGTTGTTTCCACTTGTTGGCTGTTATGAATAGTGCTGCTGTGAACATAGGGGTGCTTCTATCTTTATAAATTAGTATTTTTATACTCTTTGGATGCATACCCAGATACAAAATTACTGGATCAAATGGTAGTTTTGTTTAAGTTTTTGAGGATTTTCAATTCTGTTTTCCATAGAGGTCGCGTAAGACTTATTATCTTAAAAGAATGTGGTTTAGTAGAATTAAAAAAAAATCCTTTGGAATGTCACCATGGTTTGTTCCATGGTGCCTATCATAGATTTATTTTTTGACTCTCTAGAGAAAATACTGAGCATGGACTACTTACCAGGGATGGGACATAGCTGTGAACAAAATGATAAGTCTTAATCTTAGGAAGTTTGTTTTTGAGCAGAGAGAGATTAAGAATGCCCACAGCACAAAGAATCCACGAGGAAGGGAGACCGAGGTGGGGCAGCGGCCTAGCTCCCATCCCAGGTAGAGTCCCACAGGCCAGCTCTGGGCAGTCCCCAGGGGGTGCTGCCAGGTGCAGGGGATATGGAAAGGATGAGGAGGACAGTTCTGGGGAGGAGTGGCAGTGAGGGATGGAGGGAGAAGAGGAAAGAGTGTCAAGTGCTGGGCAAGGAGAGCTGTGAGGCTGAGAAGAGGATGTTGAGTTTTGTCCCCAGGGAGATGAGAGGGATCACTGCCCTGTCCTGATTTTTATGAAAAACAGGGCGTGGCAGTGGCGATGGGGACAAGAGTGGCAGCAAGGAGTCTGGTGGGGATTCTTAAAGGGATGCTGTCACAGGACGAGGGTTATGTCACATGCAGTAGTGGCGGAGCAGTCAGCCTCTGCAGAGATGGTGGCGGCATTGCTGCGGGAGGTGCGGGTGGAGTGGACGATAGACAGGCACAGGAGAGACAGGAGGAGATGGGATGCCCAGAGATTGTAGTTTGAGCTGCCACTTGAGCAGACTCCACAGTGGAAGCCAGAAAGATGGGCGGAGCGGGTTGGTGGGGAGCAGGGGTTGTCCTAGGCGTGTGAACCTGCGGTCCCCTAGACTCATTTGGAAGGAGGTGGACACTGGGGCTCCCTTAGTTACACATGATGTTTGAAGCTCTGTGCCTGGGGGTCCCCTAGATGAAGGGCAAAGATAGAAAAGAAAGGTCCTTCCAGTGTTCGGGATCCAGCAGACTGGAAGGAGCAGAGCAACTAGGGAGGACAAGAGAGAAATGAGTTCTAGAAGAGAAGCCTCAGGGGGCCGCGAGCAGTTACATCTCAGCAGAAGAGGAGCTGGGAGTGACTTCTACTGCTCCTAGGTCCTTGGGACCCCTGATGGGGGCTGGAGGAGGGTCAGGAGTGTGGGTCAGGAGGTGATACAAGGGAGAAGGGATGGCGAATTACACCGTGGAGATGCTTCGCTATAAAGGGACACATAGAAACAGGGCGGCGGCGGTCTGCGGGAGGGCAGCATGTTGCGGATGTGTGTGTTTAAACCGGATGTGGTGCAGTCTGTGGAGAATGACCCAGGAGACACTGAAGAAGTCCAGGACCCAGGGTGGCCCCACCAGAGAGCCGTGTTCCTGAGCAGAGGTGACAGCACAACACTGGTGTGGCTGTGTCACAGGGTTCATGTGAGGGAAGCAGAAGGGACTGGGGCCCTCCCTGGAGTGAATCAGCTTCTCACCAGAGAATTTAGAATTTCGCTGGTGAGTGGGACAGTGAGTGCTAAGGAGCTTTTATAGGAGGGAACCAATTTAACGAGATCCCTGATCTGAGGATGGATGAGAAACTGGCTGTCTTTCTACTCTGAGTGCTCCTTGGATCAGCAGTGTCAGCACCCCTGGGAGCTTGTTAGAAATTCGGATGCTCAGATCCAGCTCGGACCTAAGGATTAGAATCTGCATTTCAACAAGATTCTCAAGTCACTCATATGTGCTTTAAAGTTTGGGGCTCATCCGATTGGGGGTGTTGTTCTTGTTAATTTTGTTTATCCATGAAAATGAACTGAAGTAGTTTTTGGAAAAGCACCTTCATGTGAGTACTTGTGAGCATTTACAAAAGAAGAGCTCCTCAGCAGTAGCTGAGTGGCCAGCTTGGCAAGTGTAATCTAGACCGTGGCCAGGTCAGCAATGAGCCTGCTGCTGTCACACATTCTAGAGCCAGGTCAGACCTGTGGAGTCCTGCTCTGTGACTGCACAGGGGGTGGGGAGTGAGTGGGGTTAAAGAAGGCTGATCTGTACCATGGGTGTGAAGCCATCCTGTGCGACACTTGGTTTAGTGCTTTGCCCAGCAAGGGCAGACCCGTGGTGGGTGAGGGGCCAGGCAGCGCTGTCTCCAGGGTTTTCCAGTAGAGGCACAGCAGACCTTCACAAAGAGCTTCACACAGAACGCCCCTGAGGGGCCCATCATGGGGGACAATGGTCCCTTCCCAAAGCCTCACAATGAAGTGGGAGAAAGTTCTTGACCCTTTTCCTCAGACTGAGTTGCCTTTCTAAAAAATTATGTCTGATGAAAATATGCCACTTCATTGTATAAAGGGTCGCTCTGTCCTACAAATGATGGAATGTTCAAGCCCTTTCTCTCTGCTGACCTCTTCCTTCCGTTGCTCTTTCTTCTGTTTCCCTTTCTTTCCCCACTTCTTTTATTTTTCATCTTGATTCACCATTACTTTTCACTCTTTTTCCTAAAGTCTCCCTTCTTCTGGTCGCTACTGTAACTAGTGGGGTTACTTGCCTCATCTTTCCAAGAGGAGATCAGAGAAACTCCTTCTCCTGACCACATGTAACGTATTGAAAGTTCCTACAGCACCCATGCCTGGGCCCTGACTCTCTGTGATGGAGGCCTTCCTGAGGCTGGTGTATGTGAGAGATGGGCTTTATGGCCATGGTGCTCGGTGTGTATGGAGTGTGGGAACTTTGCCCCCCAGAGGACACTTGGCAATGTCTGGAGAATTTTGGTTATCTCAGCTTTGCGGGGCAATGCTGTGGGTAGAGGGCAGGATTGCAACACTGCCCCTACCTCTTCCCCAAGAACGATCCAACCCTAAATGTCAGTAGTGCCAGGTAAGAAGCCCTGTTATATGGAGATGGGGCTGCATTCTTCCATGGGAACGGACTTAATTATGAACGTCTGTGTAGACACAGGAGCATGCTTATTGGACATGTACTTAGTCACCTTCTTTCCTAAAATTAGACAAGTTAGATGCTATGGGTGCCCAGGAGCCACAGGAGGTGAAGGACCTTGGGTGAGGAAGCTGGGAGGACTCCAGCCCCCTGGACCCATCTGTCATTACTATGTGAGCTGCTGGACACTTGCAATTTCAGTTTCTTCCCCTGAGAAAGGAGTACTCAGAATATATAACATCTGAGATTTTTTTCAGATTTAATGATGTCTAAGATGAAGTTTATATAGCTTTCTCATTGTCTTTTTCAAATGAAAATGAGTATCAGAAAGAGAAAAACAGATATTGTCAAATTTTATCTTGAATTTTAACCTCTTTCCTTTGTTGGAGAGACTGTGTTGATAAAATAGGAAGAAAGCATCAACAGCTCCTTGGATCGGCTCATTATTACTGTAGATGTCACAGATGCTCATTGCGGTCATTCAGAGAGAGAGCTAAGCTAAAGCATTGTCTCGTGGGGTTAGACAGGGATGTTTTCTTTTGCTGCGAGTCTTTCTTCTTGTGATTTCAGGTGGGAAGCAGGCAGTAGGAATTCAATGACATTCTAAGAATTAAACATCCTGTTTTAGGGCAGATGCCTTTGGTTTTGCGGACTGGTGGTGGGGTCAGGGTGGGAAGCTGTTGAGTTTAACTATGAACAGGAAAATGCTTAACCGCTGACTGCTGTTTGGTTTCTGCTGTAAAGTACAGTGGAACGCTGACTTTCAGGCCCCCAAGTCCCAACTTAACAGTCTTTCCCGTATTTCCAAGTGGGGATATAATCAGCTTTTCTGAGAATAAAAGAAGTTAAGAAATACAGATGAAAACAGTCATGAGGAAGGATTGACTTCTGGTGTCTGGCCACAACTGACAAGTGTCCGCACATTTCAGAAAGTATCAGAGTGCCCGACTCCCACCTGTGTTTTGGCCCCAGAGTCACATTTTGAACCTTGAAAATTCCTCGACTGAAATGAGAGCTCCTTCAGTTGCAGGGAATTCAACTTCCCTGCCTTTTGATGTTAGGTCTTTGCCACATGGTGATTTCCGCTGTTAGCGCTGGATCTAACTAGCTACCATCTATCTATATCTATCCTCTCTCTCTCTATCTACTCACCTGCCTATTTACCTATAACTTTACGAGGCTTTAATCTCCTCAGGAAATGACACTTTTGATTCCTTTCCTGAATGACTGCTGCAGTGTTGCATAGCTTTTGGTTCCTTCTCTGTGACTTGCTCTCTCCCACTTCCCTTCTGAAATGCCATGTCTGGTCTTTGACCACCTTAGCTGACTTTCAGCTGATGCACCCATCTGCTCATTTTTATGCATTCAAGTGATAAGTCATTCTTGTAACTTTTTCTCAGAAGTTGGAAACAGTGGCACCATATTCTTGTCACTGTTTTGGAAAGGGTCATGTAATTAGTAGGAATCCAAGACATTGGAAGCACTTTAAAGAAAAGATGAGTGCAAGAGAGTTGACTGTGACTCTTTAATGCCTGGGGAATTTGCAGGACAAATTATTAAGTCTTCCCAGAGAGTTTGCAATCAGTGTTCACTCTAGCAAAAATGGTGGTGTGGTGATTGAAATTATTCTGAGTTATTGCAACAAAAGTAGGGCAAAGCAAAAGATCTGAATAACATAGCAAAATTAGATTTAAGTCACCAAATATAGAGGAAAGGCTATCCTCTGAAAGGAGTGTCTTTTAAAGTGAAAGAAGACAAGGAGAAAGAGTATGCTCACGGGAGAGCCTGGTGTTGTCTTTAAAGCATCCACACTGGACGAAGAAAAGTAGACATCTCAGCTACTGAAATCATGAATCAAGTCTGTGCATTGAAGGGAAGGAGTAAAAGGCTCCTAAGCAGAAATTTTTGAAAAATTGACTTATTAATTACTAACAACTCATAATCAGGGACTTGGAAAGAAGAAAAATTAGTGTCTTGGAGGGTTTGCCCTTAGAGAGGCAAGCAGACATCCCACGTGACACTCACTGATTCACCCACAGCCTCACAATGGAGCAGACAAGGGTATCCTTCAGCACCTGGCCATCACCACAGGCGGGTGTCTTCTGTGCTGGCACCCAGCTGGGCATGTGTCTCTATCACCCAGATGTGCTGGGAGAGAGCAACCTTATTCTTACATGTGTAAACTGAGGCTTCCGCAAAGTTACACACTTTGCTGAGACCAAGCCCTGGTAGGTGAGGTCCGACCCCACAGCTTCCAGGGCCAGCTTCTTCCCATCTCGCTTCAGGCCTGCTGCTTTGGAAAGCATTTGGAGCCTCGGGTGCTTGTAACCCCACTGGTTTGGATATGTTGTAGTAGGAAGCAGGGGTAGAGGTGTGCATGAGGAACTAGGTTGCACAGCTGACTCATGGGCATTCAAGTCTCATATTTGGGATCATTTGATTTAGCTGTGCTGTTCTACCTGGCTGCATAGCTTTTTTACACAATGAACACCCCTGTGAGGCCCCAACTAGCTGTTAGAAGTGTGGAAGTGAGGCCTGTTCCTGAGGAAGGAGGTGGCCAAAGGGTGTGCAGAAGGAAGCAGGAGAAGCAGATGGGGCTCAGTCCCAGTGCCTGCTTCCGGCTCCTGGTGGCTTGCAGCATTCTTCACACTGGCAGAAGCTCCATCCTTGTGGTGAATGAATATGGGAGAAGACCTCAGCAATATTTTCTGAGAGGGCTGCTTACCACATAGAAACTCCCCTTTCAGACTGTGAGGGTTTAGAGAATACTGAGTCCCTGAAAAATAATGTCATCGAGTGGCAATATCCCTTTCTAACAATAGAATTCATTGACTGCCTCGTAGGAATAGTCCTGATGTTAAGGATGGTATATCTTTTTAATATTCTCAAAATAACTAAGCATTCTAATTGCCATTTTACAGACGCAGAATCCGAGATGTAGAGAGGTTGAAGGAGCAGGTCCAAGGTCATGCAGTGATGGGGCCAGGATTTAACCCAGACCTTAACATCTGCACTGTGTCTTCTCCTTTCCCTGTGATGGAAATGGAAATGGTCCCCATACGTACTTAGAGCAGATCCTTTTGTCCATCCTCTTGGTTTCCTTCAAGACTTTATTTTTTACAACAGCTTTTGATTTATATACAACTTGGACAGGTAGCACAGAGAGTTGGCCTATACCTCTCTGCACAGTTCTGTGATAGCACCTGTCAGTGCAGTGCACTTGTCATTAATGAACCAATATCAGTCCACTGTTTGCTGAAGTCCAGAATTAGTTCAGATTTCCTCAGCATCCCTTTCTGCTCTACGAAGCTACTCAGGACACAACATCAAATTTAGTGTCATGTCTTCTGGGCTCCTCTTGGCCCTGACAGTTTCTCAGACATTTTTTTTGTGTTCAGTCACCTTCACAGCTTTGAGGACAGTAGATTGGTCAGGTATATTGTTACGGTGCCCTTTTAATGGAATGTTCTCATGATTAAACTGAAATGTGTGTGATTTTGTGAGGAATAGCACAGATGAAATGCCATTCCCCTCACATCATAATATCAGGGATAGAAACTCAGCATGGTTTGTGACTGTAGGTGTTGACCCTGATCACTGGACTGAAGTAATATTTTTCACATGTCTGCATTGAAAGTATCTTTTCCTTCTTCTTTCATTTCCATACTACATTGTTTGGAAGGAAGTCACTCTGCACAGCCTGGAATTAAAGAGCAGGGAGGTAGATCTCTTGGTTCCTTAGCAGAAAACCACTACCTAGGACTGATTTATCTCCCCCATTTATTAATGCTTTCAATTATTTATTTAGCAACAGAATGAACTCATGGATGCTTATTTTATACCTTGGGTTAGATGTTATTTATGAAGCTATGCTATATTCTGATTTCAGTTTTGACTGTTAGAAGGTCTTTGGGTTACTTCTGTGTCACTTTGACATAGCGTTACCCCTGTGGATTGAGTCCTTGCTTACCTCATGACAACTACAGGTTGCTCTAGGCTCATCTCATATTTCTCCTACCCCCAGTCTTAGAATCAGTCATTTCTTCAAGGAGACCTGGTTCCTTTTATTGGAGAATAGTATTGGAAACCAAGATCTGGGTGCTGGGTGTGCTCATTGCTACTGGAGTGTCATTTCTATTAGGACCTCTCAGCTGACAGGGCCAGGGAGCATATGAGTATACTAATCTATGTATATACAAAAATCTCTACCTATTCTTATGTGTAACCATCTGAATTAAGTATGAGTTCTTAATGATGTCTCCAACTCCAATCCATTACCACATGAATTATTCTGGCCTCTTCCACTTGCTTGTTTTATTTGTAAATACCCTCTCCAACAGTGAGAAAACTGACTTCCCACCATCTGCCATCCACTCACTCCATATCTAGTTCCAATATCCAGTACAGCTTTAGAGAGCTCATTGCCCTGTGGGCACAGCTGTACCAGTGGGAGTGCGTGCTTGTGTGGTATTCCACTAGCCTTTAGTCCTTAGTCTTACAGACTGCATGGCTTCCTTATAATATAATGAAAACAGTGGGTACTTTCTGAGCACTCGCCATATCCTAGGACTATTTCGAGCACTTTACAAGATGACATAACTACTCTCACTCCACTCATTTATGGATGAGGATGTTGAGGTCTCAGAGAGCGAGCACAGAACTGGGGTTAGTCTACCTCCAGAAGCCTGGGAGCCACACTGACTGTGCTGCTCGTGACAAGCAGGCATCTAGGAGCCTCCAAGCTGTTTTCCTTTTCTAGTGGAAGACCCTCACTGTCACGCTGAGTAAGTGTGGTGATGTGTGCTCAGTGATTCCCATTGCACACGAATCTCGTAAGCATCTGTGGACTTAACTTCAGGCTCCAGGGCTTGGACTCAGGCAGGTGTGTGAGCAGTTTGATGTTGATCATTGATTCAAGGTTCATCTGCTCCCACTCTTGGCCTTTCCCACTACATTTGCCGAGTATTTCCATGTGCCCACCTGTCACGTCCATCCTCCTCCTTTCTGGGATCCTGTTCTCTTCCTTCTGTCCTGGGGCCCCCACTGGATTCCACCCTGAACTTGTTTTCTACTGCTCAGTTGGGTTGACTTCCCTGGGCCTGTCTTCATTCTTCTGTGCTTCCTTCCCCTGTTCCCCTGTGTTCTCATCCTCCTCGCACTGGTACCAACATGTACAATGGAAAGAATGAGACTTACAAATCTAGATGATTATGTTTCCATTCTTTCTAGTAAAAAAGAAAAACTGTCTATACCTTCTTTTGCTCTTATCAGGAAAACCATCTAGCCTAGCTCTTTTGACCTCTGTCTGACAGCCTTCCTTGAAATGGAGGACAAGGAGAACAGGGTGACAGTCAGGCTTGGTCAGTGTCAGGTTGATTGCCCTTTGCTGAGGGCAGAGCACACTGGTGCCCACACTCAGGCTGGGCACTGTCACATGTGCATTGCTTCAAGGGCCCACCTCACAGAGATCTCCTTACCTTTTTACTCTGCATTAGCAAAAGATTCAGCTCTTGGAGGAGACTCTAAAATAGAAAAACATTTTGCTGCTTTTTAAAATCGGTCCCATGTTCTATCTTCTGCTGATTAAGTAACAATAAATTATCTCAAATAGATTTCTAGGGAGAGAGAAAAGCTCCAAATGTTCAGAGCTATTCTGTTTGTAGGGGTAATCCTATCCTGGCTTGTCGGTCTCACATCATGGGAGAGATGACTTCATACCTAGAAAATATTTTATTAATAAACATTTTGCCAATTCCAGAGTATTTTACTACCTATGGTATTTTAATATGACTTAAGACGTTTGCTGAAAATCTCTATAGGTCTTAAAAATCTGTAGTGTGAGCCTAACAGCATCACAACGCTCACTCAGCCTTCTCACCCAGCATTGCATGCTTGAAGGTCCCCAGAGGTAACTAGAGGTTTTGTCTCATGTTCTTGTATCACTCAGCTAAGGCATCTATCTGGAATCTTCCAGCCAGGTATTATTACATGCAATTTCTGTTTGGCTAAGAAGTTAGATGAGTATAGCACATCTCACAGGGCTCCGTTTCTCCCTTCTCCTCCTGTTCTTTAAGCAGGTCTTCATGTCTTTTGAAAGGTTTTGCTTCCTCTCACCTCAGCACATTGGCTTATGCTATTACCCTGGGGTCTTCACCTCACTAATTCCTCCTTATCCTTAAGATCATAGGGAGACCCATCCTGACACCCCGACCATGTTAACTCTCTCTAAAAGTAAATCTTGTTTGTCTGTATAGTATTTATGATATTACCTGGAGTCATACATATTGTAGCTCAGTTTGAATTCTCTGTCATGCTTTCTGTGACAAATGGCTCATTCCTTGATTTCCATGGATGATGATTGATGGTCACTGAGCCATTTTGCTTTTTTCAATCCTTTCTTTTTGTAACTTATGCAAAGTAATTTTGACTGCACAGTTACGTTTCTATCGAAATGTCCTATAGACAGGTGTCACATCATTTGAATCATATCTGTTCAGTGTCAGTAGATGAAGGCCCTGCTGCACCTCTTCTCCAGGTGGGCAGGTCAGTGCTGTCGTGCCCTGTCCCAGGGCCACAGTGAGGACAAGGAGCTGAGTTCTCCTTCTCGGACCTCCTTGCTTGTTCTGTGCTCAGAGTCGGGGAGCTTTTCCAGTTCCATGGTCATCCCTTTCCCATCGCATGTGACTCTAAATCAGATTTCCCTTTGGTAGGAAGGTGCTTTAAACTGTGCCAGCTAACTTCTGGTCAGAGTGTCTGTGGAGCTGTGGAGTGAAGTCGGGAAGGTGAGATGGAAGAGTATCGCTGGACAGTCCATGATTCTGTAGTGCCACTTTCCTTTATGAATCTTGAAAGATTCACATTTCATTTGCTTCTTAGTCTATCAAGAGTAGAAAGTGGAAAGGTTCTTCCCAGGTCTGGCAGACAGACAGCTACTGTGAGCTTAGGCACGTGTCCAGGCCCTTCTGGAAAGCATCCTCATGAGAATGTGGGTGAGTACTGTGCTGATGTGTGGGCAGGGGTCTGTGTATGGTTTTCCATTCTTCTCTCTTCCTCATCCCCCTTCGTTTCCATCAGTGTCATTGGAAGAGTGTTAAGAAATATACTCTTGATCTTCACTGAGCTACTTAAGTGAGTAGCAGTGCTAATGAAACAAATTCATCTTGTTTTTAAAGGAACGGCACAGACGGGAGTGAAGGCAAGTAGGCAGATAGGCAGGAAGAGAGGAGGAAGAAACATTTTATTTAGTTGTTTATCTTGGTTGTTTCTTCTAGCTCCGGGTCCTTGGGTTGTTTGTGGACTGCATCTGATGACCTTATCTGCTAGGCCACTAGGTACTCCAACTTCTTATAAGAAAGGTGGGCTCTCCTCTGAGAGGTTAGCTAATGTCTATAGATGTCCAGTTTCCCTGTGTCAGAGGCTATCACCCACCTGTGTGTCCACCAGAGTTCTTAGTTCCGTGCTCTTCAGGGAAGGAAACTGTCAGAAAAGTCATTATTCCTTATAATAAATAGGAAATAATAGAATGTAGTTCCTCATTTTATTCTTCAATTCATACCTTTTGGTTTTGATAAAAGGGTGAAACAATGAATGCTGTGTGTGGATTCTCAAAATTAGAAGTGCATCAGTGTGGAAGGGGAGCTCAACATCTTCTTTTGGGGCAGGCGAGCAGTTGGCACACAGCGAGGGGCCAGGCAGCAACATGGTAGTCTTGCCAACAGGAACCTCAGTCCGTGTTCCACGCGCGCATCCAGAGCCCCAGCTAACGTCTAGCTTTCTGGAAAGGAATGGAAGTTTTGCTTACTTTTAAATTTAATCTGGACCCAAGATTTAGAGGTTACTGAATGATTTTGGTGGTTTCAAGTTCTAACTTTACTTGCTGTTTTTCTGTCATCTACGTGAATAGTAAAACTCATGTCCATGTTCGCAGAACTGTGATATCCACTGCAGTGAAAACAGTTGGCAACATTTGTTTTCTTACCCTGTGACCGTCATTTCCCATAGTGAAGTGCTGAATTGTCTTCAGCTGCATTTATGTCCTGGTTGTGGTATAGCACCCTGGCATGAAATTCGAACATGAGAAATTCAGATATCCCTGCGGTTTCACACATAGAAAGAATAATGCTTATAGTCTCTTTACAGATTAACTAAGTAAATAGTATAAAGTATAATTAGATGATCATTTTTAAATTTGTTAACAAAATTTCAGCTGGTGTGTCTTGGTGGCCTAGCAGTTTACTTCGCTGAGTGTAATCAACAAACATCCCAAGGTCCACATTTCAAGCCCCTGGGTCCAGGGAAGCAACCAAGACAAACAACTGAAATAAAATGTCTCTTTCTCCTCTTACTTCCTGTCTGCTTGCCCTCATTTCTGCCTGTACCTTTCCTCTAAAAAATATTTTTTTTCAGCTGTAAAAGTTTGGTCATTTAGGTCTTAAGCTAAAAATGAGGTATCCCATCTCTGCCAACAAAACAGACATTGATTAATTATAGTCCCTGTCATCTTCTCCAGCCATCATCAGTAAATAGTCAGGGCTGTGGGGGTGGCTGGTCTCCAGGGCATATAATCTGACCCCGGGAGCCTCTGCAGTCTTGGAATCTGAAGCATTGAATGGCAGCACTCAAAACGTGTCCACGTCATCAGCCTTCTGTCAGGGGCTGCTCTGAATCTAAAGACGGCACGCTCTGTCACTGCCACAGATCTGGAGAGGCTGTGCACACACAGTGATCCAGGCTCTTTTTGTCCCCTGGGCTTTTCTTCCCTGGAGGCCAATGTGGGTGGGGACCCCAAGAGCCATGAGAAGTCACCTTCGGAGTGGCTTCCTTATCGTAGTTTCTCCTTTTCCTTTCAAAGACCTAACATCTCTACTCATGCAATTTCCCCACTCACAACATAGAAACACTCAGGAAACAGAATAATTTTGTGAGGACTTTTTTGGCTCTCAGGTTGAACCCTGGTGATCTTTGTAAAATGAAATGTAATGAGGTCAGGAGTAGACAGCAGCTATTAGCGGTGTAGTTAATGTCATGTGTGCAGAGGTGGTTTATAATGGTGCACACCCTAATCCCATGCAATGTTTCAATGCCCTGTACCTCAATACAATTGAAAAAGAAAAAGAAAAACAAATTGAATGTTCATATTTATCATTCCCAAACCTAGGCACTTACTTTTATCGGATGGATTTCTGGCCTTCCTGTCAGTTATTTCCTAAAATGTGAGTACAGTAGATTTTGTGGTCTCTGATCTGAGTGAATCCAGAATTGTAAGCACATAATCTCCTTATGCACTGAATGCTTTGAAGTTGTTTCAAGACTTGTTAAATCTTCTACTTGTCTCTTTCTGCCCTATTTGAGTTTTTCCAAGGTTTATGGTTCTTTTTAAAACAAAACAAAGCAAAAAACATACCACTCTTCTCCCTACTCCCCAACCACCACTTAAGATAATAAGTGTAACCTGCTTATTTCCAAGCACTAGGACTCTTTCGACATTGCCAGGAAGTTGGGATGGACAATGTGGGGATGTTGCCGAGTGCCCTGGGCCTGCTCCATGGCCCCGGCTGGCTGGGGCAGTGACCGGTTCTCTCTCCCCAGTGCCATCGCCTCTATCCTGAGGGCCTGGCTGGACCAATGCGCAGAGGACTTCCGGGAGCCACCTCACTTCCCATGCCTGCAGAAGCTACTGGGTTATCTCAAGCAGATGATGCCTGGCTCTGATCCAGAGAGGCGAGCTCACAACCTCCTAGAGCAGTTTCACAAGCAAGAAGCGGAAGCTGACAGTGAGTATTTTCAGGGAGTAGGCAGATTCTGCATGTGTCCCCATGCTGAGGCAAGTTGTACACATGTTTCCCTCAGAGCATCAGCCATGGAGATTAGTGGCAGGTGGGAGGTCCTCAAGGTTACTGAGCTGCTCAGTGTCTCGTTCCATACGTGAAGAAATTGTGGCTCTGGGAGGGAGGTGGTTTCCTGGGCTTTCTTGATGCCACAGAAGGTGACCTCCTGGATAACCTTTTACTGTCCCTTGTCAACATAACCTGACCTTGCTTCTTATTGGCTCTGATGGCACCTCCTGTCCATGGAAGCCTTGGCCACAGCCACCACTGCCAGCCTGACCAGCTGGCACAGAATGAAGTCCAGATCTGCCCCTATCCCCACCAGCACTTGGAAAGGTGTCCCTCCTTCAGCTTAGTAATCACCCTGTCATTTGTCCTTTGCCAAAACAAGTGGCCACTGGCCAGCATCTATGCTGGCCTCACCAAAGGAAATGTCTGTGGTTGCTTTTTTTCCTATCTGAGGAACCGACTATTTTCAAGGACGAAGGAAGGGCCGACATTGCAGGTCATGAGCTGCTTGCAGGCTTTGAAGAAAGTCAGACCGAGGTTAGGGCCAGCCTTCTTGCATGACATCCAGCCCTCCTGGGGTCCTTGACGTGACACCTCCCACAGACAAACGTTTCCCCAAAGTGAGGCCTGGTTTCCTCTTGAGGGAAAGGAAATGGTCCCTCTATACTGCCAATAAGGGAGCTGTCTCAGCGCCAAGGAAAACACCCCTAAATTCCAAACAGTACCTGTGGAGTTTTCTGCGGGGGACCAAAGAGGGGAAGGCAATTGCATCATTAGAAGCAGCCTGTCAAGTGGAGCCCATGACTTCATGAGCTGGGAATGCTGGAGGAGGGCACTCCTCCAGCTGCCACAACCCCCAGGGCCTCCCCTTTGTGAGCTAGAGCCTCTCTTGGCGCCCTGGCTCCTGGCCTAATTAGGGAACCCTTGGGACCAGTCTTGCATTGTTTCCAGGGGCCTGGGAGGCAACTCTCTTGGCAGCTGAGCTGGGAGGGCCAGGCTAGACTTTGGAAAGGCTTTCAGGCAATGCCCACAAATGAGTTTTCACTCAGGAAATTTCTAAGCAAGAATGCCCTAAACTCTCTGTTTAGAAAATACAGGATTCCTTCCTGAAGAGGAATTTCAGGAGTCTCGTGCTTATTTAGCCCAATTTCATGCCAAAGCAACAAGCTCTCTTACATTATTTTCAAAAATAAAGTGGAGACAGGACTAGCCCAAACTCGGGGTTGCGTGATCCTCATGCACAGACCAAAGGCCCTTCCTCATGTGCATCGTGAGTCCTGGGCCACCACAGTGGGGTTGGGACAAACCTGGAGTGGCTACAGGAGGGATGCGGAGCCGCTTGCAACCTTTGTTGTAAGTTCACATCTTATTTCTCAGCTGAACGAAGTTACAGAGTTGTGTGGGAAAGCCATGACTTTATGGGGTTCCCCTTCTTTAGCTTGCATCTGTTTGTGTTCCTGACTTGGGGTACAGGCAGTGTCCCTCTTCCCTACCCCAGTCATAACCAACCTGATTAATGTCTTCAACTGGGTTGGCAGGACCCACATGGTACCTGGATGGGGCATGTGATGTAGGGTCCATCTTCCCCCTGAAAACTAAGGAAAGGCCACCCCAACTTGATCCAGGATGCCTAACTATATTTTATTCTACAAGAAAAGAAAAGCCTTAAAATATAAACACTCTGGGGTAGGAGTAACAAAACATTTAAATTCTGCTAAGATATAACTGAATGTAACTCCATTTTTTTCCTTGAGAGCAGATTTGACAGGTGGGAGAATGAGGAGTATGACTTTGGAAAACAACCTAGGATTGTAGAAAGGCTTCAGGGAGGACTCCAAAGTTGTTAACTTTTTCCATTGATGAACAGATGGGGTTCTCAATGCCCTGGCCTTCAGCCCCGAAGAGGAGGAAGACCTGGAGGCTGGAGGGGCCCCTGAATTCACCTGTTTTGCAGAAGATCTCGTGGCAGAGCAGTTGACCTACATGGATGCTGTAGGTCTTGTCCTCATGTCTGGGAGGAGGGTCTGTGACCCCGGGGAGGGGATGCTGGGGTGGGTGGCAGGGTGATGCTACTGAAGGCCTCCGAGCGAGCCCCAAGTCTTCATGCATAGTAACCTGAACATTTGCAATTCTGATTGAAGGTGCTTCTTCCTGGGCATTCAGTATCCAAAGAGAACTAAGAATTCTAATCCTTGTGAAACGAATCCAGATGATTACATGGGCATTTCTCTCCCTTTAAATGCATAAATATTTCAAGATCTGAGTTATTTATTTGGAGGACCATAAAGGGGTTAAAGTTTAAATGATAAAATCTCATTAAAATTAAATTAAAATTAAAATGAGGTTAAAACTCTCATAAAATCCCAGACCCACATGCAGCTGGATCTGGTCCCGATTTCCACCTGCACTTTCTGTACTTTTGAATTGGAGTGTTTTTGTTAACTGAACCTGTCTGATGACATCAGTCACCATACCGTTGAATGAAGGGGACTATCATGATTAGTGCGGTGGTTTCATCTTCTCTGTACTCACCACTTTGGAGAAGCTCCCAAGGTGGCAGAGTTTCCATCTTGTGATCATGTGACCAACATCACAGTAAATCCGAGAGTCTACAGAGTGTACTTTCTTATAGAAACCTTTCCTCATCTCCTACTAAATTACCATACAAGTGAGGATCTAATTCGTTCAACAAATTGGTTGTGTTGGTTTTCCACAATGGTATCCAAAGGGAAAGATCGTTGATTATGACTTTCAGGCAAGATCAGGCAACCAGACAGTAAGTCCCTCTTCCTACCCCTCTCTGTGTGATGCAGAATAGCTTTTGCTTTCACAGGCGTCTTGCTTTTTTCACTTTGAAGAGCATGAGCCGTCGCAGTGCCCTCGTTTGTTATGGCAGTCCATGATCACCAGTGTCCAGCATGCCACCCTGGGTTTGATCTTGAGATGAAGTAATCTTAACCACTTCTTATTGTTAGTTTAGATTTTTGCCTGGCTTTCCTTCCAAGAGAGAAAAATCAAAATGTTTTTGGTCATTTCAGTTTTTTCTTGGTTATTGTGTTCCATTTGTCCAACTAAACAGATTTGGAATGAATATGTGGGCTTTTTAAAATCAGTTAACATATTAACGATTTACTTTTGTCTGTTGACATGGACATCATGGGGCAAGCCACGTGGAAGAGAATTATTTGTCCATTCACAAAATACTAGTGTATAGATGAGCCTGCTGACATGCTTCATCACTGCTATCGTTCATGTCAACTCCTCTTTTGTCCTAGCAACTCTTTAAGAAAGTCGTACCTCACCACTGCCTGGGTTGCATCTGGTCTCGGAGGGATAAGAAGGAAAACAAGCACTTGGCTCCTACGATCCGGGCTACCATCTCACAGTTCAACACGCTCACTAAGTGCGTTGTCAGCACCATCTTGGGGGGCAAGGAGCTGAAAACGCAGCAGAGAGCCAAGATCATTGAGAAGTGGATTAACATTGCTCATGTAAATGCCTTTTAAAAAATATCCTCTATGTCCATTAGACACTGGAGACTCCTTCCTCTCTGTGTTTATCATGGTTTATCATGGTTTATCAATCTGGGTGAAAGAGTCAAAAGACCACAGGCCCATCGGGCTGCTGTTGTTGTAAGAAAAAAAAAGTTGCCTTTCTTAACATGAAAACTTATTTTTCCTCTTTAAAGAAACCAAACCAAACAAAAGTGGTCTTTGCTCACATCTTCTGCTGGGGCCCCCACTGCTTCTTCCATCTGCTTTGCGTATCTAGTAGGTGTAATCTGTATGTCAGCAAGTCGTATAGACTTCTCCCCATCCAGAATGACTGCCCAGCACCCTTGGTTCCTGGAGGCCTGTGTCTCTCAGATATGAAGAGCTGACACCCCTGGCCCTCCCTCCCTCCTTCCCTCCCTCCCTCCCTCCCTCCCTCCCTCCCTTTCTCCCTCTTATTTTTCTGGATACTGGGTCCCAAACTCAGGTCCTTGCAGTTCTCAGCTACCTGAGCCTCAAGGCTACAACCCTGATTCTCTTTTCAAACAGACTGAAACACACAGATTTCACATTCATCCTCGCCCTTTTGAGGCCTTATCTCTGACACTGGAGAGAAGGAGTCTGTTTACTGTCACTCTTACAGGTCTGCTGCCCCCACCTTTCACCCACCAGCCTCCTCTCACCTATTTTGGTTGAGAAAAGGTGGAAGGTGTTCAGTCAGTTGGTCACCAACTCATTGTGAGCTCCCAGGCTACACTGTGATGGCCTTTGGGAGGATAAACAATTGATTGGGTCCTATAGGAGCCTGGAGTCTGACAAGGAAGCTGAGATGCCAGTTCACCTTGACCCAGGCTGAAGAAGAGGCCCTCCAAGTGCTGCATGAGGGGTCAGACCTTGGAGGGCTTCATGGCTGGGATGACATCTGTGCTTCGCTTTGAAGATAGGACTTTGGGTATTTGAAGATTGAGAACAATTCCTTTTACTCACAGAAAAAAATGCATCTTCAGAAGCCATGTAATTAACAATAATTTGGAAAATCAATGATTACATGAATTCTGTGTTAGTCATGCCCTGGCCTTTGGGACTAACCCTCAGAGAAAGCACATTTTTGCTTCCTTGTTCCACGATATTCTTTTTCATGAAGTTGCTGTCTGAAGGGCATAGTGTGTAAGCTCTTGCAGTGTGTTTTTACACTTTGTCTTATCTTTGACTGCAGAGCACAGTTGTAATTGTGCCAGAGAATTTGCTTTATTTTGAGTTTTATTACAGACTTTTTAGTATATGAAAAATAGAAAGGAAATAAGGAGTAGCTTAGGCAACTTAGATTTCTCCTGTTCTGAATCTGATTTCTCCTATTCTTATTTCTTAACAGTAAAGCAGCAAAAGTAGTTCAGACAGTATAGTAGAACATGGAATTTCTCTCAGAACGATAAGAAATTATTATTTTTTAAAGGAAAAGTGCAGGTAGCAATAGAGGGAAGGAGGCAGGCAGAGAAAAGAGGAAGCAGAATTTTATTTATTTTATTTAACTCTTCATCTTGGTCGTTGCTCCCAGGCCTGGGGTGCAAACCCAGGTCCTTGGGATGTGCATGGAATTTGCTTGGCTGGGGTAGCAGACCAGCTACTACACCAAGACATGCCAAGAAATTTTTTTTTGTCATACATGTCGTATCATTTACAATTCTTACTCCAAAGAAAAATGCCCCATTTATGCGAATTCCATTAAACTTCATAGAAAATCTTTACCAATACTATTGAATCTATATTTATGACCATGTGGTCCAAACAGTGAGTTTTAGTCTAAATTAAATATAAGTTGTGCGTTTATATGGAAATTCAAGTTGAATAACACAAAATATATTCCTTGTACCATTGCGCATACTTGAGAGCCAGGGTCTTTACTCTTGGTGATGTATTTTCCTAATATTGAGCACATAGTGTTCCTTGAAATTGTGTAGGTAACTTAATAAAATAAAGAAATTCACAAGGTATGTTCCTCCTAAGATTTATGTTACTTTTTCTACATTAATCAAGGTCAATATCTATTGAAAGGATTTTGAAAATGACAATTTTACACCCAGAAAATATGTGTGCTCTCATATGACTATATCTTCTTGAACTGGTCTTACTTTTTAACTTTCACATCACATCTCCTGGAAGATACCTCCTTTTCTAGAAATTTTGCCAGATACCTTTTATATTCCTTTAAACCCTTAACTTGAGCCTCTTTCTTAATAATGTGTTCCATATGTTTGTTACAATTTGCATGAAATATCTGTGCTTATGTTCCTTTATGCAAGTTTCCTGATTTTTCGAGCATAACTTTTGGATTCTGAACCTTTGTTGAACCTTGCTCTCAGGGGCTTGGTTTCCAGACTCTAATTCAGAGTCTCTCACTCTCTCTCTTTTTAAGTAAAGGGGAGATCTTGAGATGTTTAAAGAGAGCGAGGACAACTCTTATGGAGTACTTTAGCATTTACTAAGAAAATGCTGGGGACTGGTGTGCCGGAGTAGAGAATGCTGGTGCTGCTAACTCAGGATTAGCACAGCTTCCTGAAGGGTCTTTGGAGCAATGTGCATTTATACCTAACCCTTCCTGGCCCTCTTGTTCCTGTGTTGTGCAGAGAACTGAACCCCTTGTGCCCAGTTGTAGAATTCTAAATGGGGACTCTTTTATCCAGCAGCCGGCCTATGAACCCCTCCTTCGATAGGACAAGGCTGATGCTTCCCTGTCCCTGCCACTCCTTCTGATGCTCTAGACACCTTTTGGTGGCTGAAGTTGCGAGATCAGGGAGCTTTCTCTTTACTCAGAAAATACCATCTGGAGCGCTTCCTGTCTCCACTGTCTTGTTTTCTGTTGCTGCCAAAATGAATTTTATTACAAAAGCCCAAGTTATTTTGGAAACATGAAAGTACCAAGGTGTTTCTGAATGTTTACTCTTGTGGCACAGCCAAATGAATGTGCATAAAAATATTCCCTCTTGGCCGAGAGCATGCAAGCTGGAGTTCAGCTTGTGGTGAATTTTTATTGCCAAGTTATATACACCTCTCTGGACATGGGCTGGTTCTGAGACTCCGATTCCATCCAACCTTCCTGGGGCTGCAGCCCGTTCCCCCTGTGGGTCTGAAGGAAGCAGTGATCTTTCCACGTGTGTGGAGCCTCCTGCGGGGGTAAACTTGCTTCCTCTCCCACTGCTTTGAGACTCGCCTGCATTCATATTTTCACTGGGAATGCTGGAAACTATAAAACTATAACAACAGCACAGAAAAATATATTGAAGGGAGTAAAACAAGCTTCCAGTGCCAGAATCTATAAAGTGTTTGGGCGACTGGGGTGGGAGTGTAAAAGCCAGCTTTTGATGTTCAGTATTTATACAGCTGCCTATTTCGTGGTAAGAATTCATAGCAGCTGTGATACCTCTAAAACAGGAAACCACCAACTCACTGTATTATTGATATTTCAATGCCTTTTATATTTTAATTACTCCCCATCCAGGAATGTAGAATTCTGAAGAATTTCTCCTCCTTGAGGGCCATCGTTTCAGCCCTGCAGTCCAATTCCATATATCGGCTGAAAAAGACTTGGGCTGCCGTCCCAAAGTAAGTCCTCAGCGTCCCCAGGGTTTTCTTTGGCAGGCTCACATGTGACCACATAAATGGGTTGAATCCCCATCTTCAGAACTTGAGTTCTATAAGGAGGGAAACTTATTTGTGTGTCCCAGGTGGGTGTGTTGGCCCTCGTCACAACAGACACTGAGAACTGTTGCAAACACTCAAAGTGTACCCACACCAAGATCCTGGCCTGTGCCATATTCTGAAGGGTGTGCTTCCTCCCTGGTTCTTGAAGGATGAGCTGTAACAGAGAACTTACAGCATTTTGCTTTGTCTTCTGGTTATTTTTCAGTCGCCTTCCCTAAGCCATTCTAGCCTGGGGGTGGGGAGGGGCGAAATCCTGTATGCAAATAGGGCACTCAACTTTGATCTCCTCCAAGAATTCATTTAGGTTGCTCCTGCTTTAGCATAGGTAAAGCTATCTTAGTGAAGTTAAAAACCTGTGGTTTCCTCACTAGACACCGGACTGAAATAATTAACTGGCTACATTCTGTGTTGGTTTTCTGCATATTTTATGGTGCAACCTTTAGAACGATGAACAATTGAATGTTCTTATTATTTCACGAATGGCCTCTTTTCTTTTCCAGAACTTCACTGGTAGACCAGAAAGCTTTTCTCACAAGAGGGAGGGTAAATGAGGGGGCCTTTCAGGTCCCACCTCAGGAAAGACTTAGGGGCTGGGGAATGCGTGGGTCATGGCTCCCAATGAGGCCCCTTAGAGCAGCAGTCTGTCTGGGCAGGTTTAAACTCATCAGGAGTCAGGTTGATTCAGGGATGAATGTGTTAACTGTGTGCGGTCTGATGGTCTGCAGCCTAGTTAATCAGGCACCCTGTTCTGTGAAATGGGTGGCTCTGTTCTTAGAGTAGAGACTCTAGGCACTCATTGTCATCAGTTCACTCAGCGTTGAGTAGGCCCAAAGGGGTTGACACTCTCCAACTTGGAAGAAACCCAGATTGATAGAGCAAAGCTTCTTAAGTATATGCTGAAAAATTAGTCAGAGCACTCAAACTTACGGAGGACTCAGATTCCCAACCAGAGAAAAGTCTACTTGGGGAGAGCCAAATTATTTATGACCTCATTCTTTGTTGGGAAGAGAGTGAGAAAAAGATGCAGGTAGGTGCTGGTGTCACACTGCTAGAGCAGACACAGACCCTGGGCCCCAGATCTCAGCCTGTGACGACACAGCTATGGATCGATAGAAAAGCCGACAGGTAGACTTTTCAAAGCCCAGTGCAGTCTTCTGAGGACCATGTTTTTCTTGGGTGCTTTCTCCTCTTCACTGCTTTGAAGACTCACGTTGACTCTGTGTGAGAGAGATCGGTGGGTTGACTCTCCACTGCACGTGAGTCTTATGAAGCCATGAGGTGATAAGCTTGGCCAAGGGCGGGCACATCTGATTGCAGAGAGAGGTAACCCCTATCTTGCGGTTGATAAACAGAACTCTATGGAAGGTCGCTGAGCCAGCTGCAGACTTCTTCCACTGCAGGCTGGGGGGATCAAACACAAGTAAATCATGCGCGAACATGTCTC
The DNA here is from genome assembly GCA_004363575.1 of Solenodon paradoxus. Classification (NCBI taxonomy): domain Eukaryota; kingdom Metazoa; phylum Chordata; class Mammalia; order Eulipotyphla; family Solenodontidae; genus Solenodon; species Solenodon paradoxus. The sequence goes on along the minus strand of RJWH01000161.1, from coordinate 1,223,046 downwards.
CTAATCTCCTTGGTGACCGTGTGAGAAAGCTGTCCTTCCAGCTGGCTTTTTTAACTTTTGAACCACAAAACAAACCACAAAGTTGCATTCTGAACATTGTGGGTGTCAGATGTGTTTTTGGTTCACATGATGGTTCATGTTTTAGCAAGGAGACTCCAGAAGTGTTACCTTAGAGAAGACACTTCCACATCAGCTTTACGTGTTCTCCATCATGAAATCAAGGGATGGGGTGAAAGTGTCTTACTTGGTTATCTCCATGTTTATTCCATACATTTCTCTATGTTAATAACTTTCACTGGAGAGAGGACATTTATTTGTTTCCATTTATTTAAGCCATGTGCAATTAAGTTTTTAGTTATTTTTTCTAGCTTGCTGGGGTGTGAGTGGCAGCACGGGGATTTGAGCTTCTTCCTCTGACTCCAGCATCAGTCCTGATTCCACCATCTACTCAGAGAATAAGAACACAGGCCTCCAAAGTTAGGGAGTACAGGCTCCGTAACTGTACCTCTCAGCAGTTACTTGTTCAAACACAAGCATAGCCCTGACCCTGGCATCCTCATCGCCAAATGTAGGGGACAGGCCAAGGTGGCCTCTCAGATGCCATGGGGCTGTGTGTAGCAGAGATTTATTTTTTAACTTGCTGAAGACAACAGGTTCCAGTAGAACAACTTAGTGCCCCAATTTATCTTTTTTTTTTTTTTTTTTTTATGATTATAGCATACATGCATGATAAAAAATAGCCTTTGCCACATGATAAAAGAAATAGCCACCCTACATGGGAAAAGTCATCATGGGTGCTGAGGACAGCTGGACCGGAGATGTTGGCTTTTACTAACTCATTAGTGAATTTTTTCTTAATTCTCTTCTAGGGACCGGATGCTGATGTTTGAAGAGCTGTCAGATATCTTCTCAGACCATAATAACCACCTGACCAGCCGGGAACTGCTGATGAAGGTGAGGTCCTGGGAGGAGTGGCAGCGCTGTTGGTAGCTCTGGAGTCCTTTCAAGGCAGGGGCAGCTGGAGGGCCCCGTGAGGCCCTGCAGTCCCTGCAAAAGCCTGAAGTGAATGCAGAGTTTTTGTTTTCTACATAAATCCAAGATGCTTGGGGCTGAGGACATGCAAAGTCCACCTCCTTAACTTCTTCTTGTGCAACCAGATTGTGAAACGTGCTCACGTGGGCACCTCTTTAACCAGCAGCTCTGCAAATATCCCATGCTGGCAGTTAGGTGGGTGAGAGGCCCTGAAATATTCCTTCTCAGCAGAACTTCTTCTAGAACGGCAGAGGTCAAGCCTGCTATCCCACATCCTTGATCTGGACTGGACTGGACTGGACTGCACAATCTGCCAGTCAGCGACATTCATCAACCACCAGGCGAGTGCTGACCTCTGTGCCACAAGCAGGCACTTGTTTGAGGCCTAATATTTGTCAAGAATAGGCCAGCTTCTGGACAGATGAAGATGACTCACGTACCCTGTTTTCAGGGCTTCACCTCTGAGTGGTGGATATAGACATGAAACAAAAATAAGTAGTCAAATAAAAGTATAAATAACAGGTCCCAAGGGATCCTCAGGGCATAGTAGATTTCATCATCTTGTTTTGTAGATGACCAGGGCTCGGATAGGAGTGCCAGATGCATGTCACACTCCTGCAGATTTTCGCCAAAAGTGAATCCAAACTGCAGAGACTCAAAAACCTGTGACTTTATCACTTAGGTATATATGGTTTCTTCTGACCACTAGGGAATAGAGGGCTGGGTCACTGACCAAGCACTGTGTGCCAGGTCTGGAGAGGCGGCTGTGTCAGTGACAGCCTCTGAAATTTAGGGCGAGTAGGGCTCAGGGTGGATGAAGAGAAGCAGTTCACTAGTCCTTCATCGCAGAGCTGGTAGGAGACTTGTGCTTAGTGTCCTTTGTGTAAGTTGAGACAATGATAGTATTTTGAATGCTGACCTCAGAATTGTTTTGAGGACCGGCCAAGATAAAATATTTGAAAGCACTATGTAAATGTAAGTTAGTTTTAGCATTTGAAACCAAAGTGCGCATAACAAATGAAAATGAATGAAGTATGAGCTACATCTGTGAGCTGAGGGTGGACACTTGGAGTTGGAATGAAAGTCAAAGGGAGGTGGGGTTTCTAAGAAATGACTTGTAGTTTGATAACTGCAATCAGTCCCTCCTGTGAAGACATCTGTTATGGTCATCGTGACTGTTCCCCTAAGCAGACTTCATCCTTCGGGTCTTGAATGGACGCCTTCTGGAAGCCTTCCTCGACGCTCTCATGCTCGACTTCCCATGTGCTCCAGGAGAAGCCCGTCAGCCCTGCTGAACATGCATCGTGCACTGTGCTGGAATTGTGGGAACTCAGCCTGTCCCCTGGGAGCCTCTTGTAGGCAGGCACCGGGTGTGTCAGTGTTGCTTTTCCCGTCCTAACTCAGAGCTGGCCTGTAGCAAGTGCCACACACTGTTTGACCTTTCACACTTCAGCAACCCGCCCTTCTTGGAGTGGAGGATGTGAGCAGGGCAGTCACTCTGAAGTCCAGCTGTGGGTTTGGCGCACCTGGTAAATGCGCACTCAGCAGAGCTGCTGTTTCTCTGCACTTGCAGACTTGAGTGGAAACTGTCTGGCTGGAAAGAGATGGCTTAGTGGTCGCCCTGTCAGTAATATGAAGCTAGACTGGCTGGAGCCACACTTTCAAATCCCAGTGGCTCTGACTCATCCTTCCAAAGCAGATAAACGGAATTCTGCACAGCTTGTTGCATTCTGGCTGAAACCTTAGAAGAAAAACTACTCATATCTTTAAAGCTCCCACAAACCTTCCTTAAATGTAGAAGTTTACTCCAGTGCGCTAGGTTAAATTTCTTATATATGGCTCAGATCCCAAAGAAAAGTATATATGGCTTAGATCCCAAAGAAAAGAAAACTTGGCTCAGAATTTGTGTGGCCTGTGCATTGTCATCAGCGACAGTGGAATGTTTGGGACAGTCCATAGGTATTTGTTGGTCCCTCCCAGTCATCTTTGTTGATCATTCTTCATATGAACTATACAGTCCCAGGAGTTAATTCTCAGCATACTTGTAAAAAGAGAAGTCAAGAAAAACTGCTGACCTGTTTCTAATGTGTCAGTCCTGCACGTATGCTGATTTTTACTTGGATAATCTTGGTCTTAAGTGACCTGTATTCTCTTCCACATCTGAGTAGATGTAGTGTGTAACCTCTATAGTACCTAAGGCAACATAACAATTAGCAAAAATCTATGATTTTTGCTTTTAAAAAACACTGGAAAAAATGTTTTAATTTTTCTCAAAATAAAAGGATATAAGGATATCTTGAACCGGCTACCTCCTTATGGTTTCTGAAACTTAGATATTTCTAGGCAGGTGAATTGTAGAGGCTACATATTTAAAAGCAACAAGGAAACAGAAAATCACCAAATCATCTTGGTTCTTGGGATTCTTTGTGCGAATTCTCCCTGGTTGAGCTGATACAAACAGCTGCTCAAAAGGTCCAGGACTGTGGATCTGGTGGGATGATTGTTTCATGAGGCCCCAAGTATCTCAAGTCAGCATCGGTGCAGGATATTATAGGGACTTTGAAGGCCTGTTGAGCTATGACTGTGAACTAGCTGTAACCTAACCAGCACTGAGTGAGAAGGGTCCAGTGTCCAGAGCCTCTTGTGGACCATGAGCTGGATGGTTGGGGACACTGAGCTAAAGCGGGAGCCACAAAGAAGATGAGAAATGTGCCCTTGAGATGGAGAGCAGACAGGGAGAGACAGGAGGTTAGTGGGAGGAAATGGAAGAGATAGGAGAGGGGAGAGACTTGGAATTCATCCCCACACAGGTGACGATGAAGGTCATGGGCATAGATCATGTTTCTAAAGACATGAATAGAAGGAACAACCAGAAGAGGACTCTGGCAGAAGAAGAGTCACTAAGAGAAGAAGTGCATAAGCTGCAAAGGAGGCAAGAGACCCAGACGAATGTAGTCCCCAAACCTGTGAAATGTTTCCAGAAGTTTCAAGGGATCTGTGTTGTGAGTCCTCACAAGACAAAGGATTCAGGGCTGAGGAAGGAAAACGTGCCTCTGCTGGGTTTCCCGTGGATCCCACTTGGAAGCTGGCGTTAGTTCCTGTGCTTCCTGTTCCAGCCGGGCTTGGACCCTCATTCTCAGAAGACAGCAAGCCCTTCATCTCCTGTCTTGGTCTTTCTGTCTCCATGAATGAGGAGGCTGACCCAGCTCTCTGTTGAGATCCGTCCTACCTCTGTTGTTTTGTGATTCCAGGAATCTTTGACCTTTTCTGAAAACATTATTGAGATTTTTAGCTCTGTTTCCAGTCATTTTCATGCTTTCTGCCTCTGCTGGTAATTGAGATTGGAAGGAGCTGAAAGGCCTTGAATTGAACACACATTCAAGTCAGACTGACTAGATTTCTCATTCCTAGTAAATTCTGGAGAATTTGGACTCACCACCATACAGTATAGAAAATGACACATTTTAGGTCACTTTCACTCATCCCCAGGAGGCAGTGATGACCTTTTGTAACTGGGAGGATGGTGATAGAGAATGAGTCACTATGTGTTGTGTCCCAGGCGGCGTACCTGGACCCAGTGACGGATGAGTGATGGAGAGCTTGATGCCTCACTGACATCGGAAGGGCCCCTTCTGCACCTGTGCAGCGTGAAAGGCCCAGGCTCAGGTCATAGAACAAATCAGGGAAAAAGGACTCAGGGAAAATGAAAACAGAGGTTCTACACACTGAGTTGTGAAATTTGCCTCCCATTTATACGGTTCCTGGAAAATGAGTAGTTAAAAAGACCCCAAAACCACAAAACTGAAAACACTATGTTCAGTCAGCAAACTTGAGATTAGTCATTATGTAGAAAAGCTTGTTACAAGAGCAGGGACGGGAGAAGGGTAGATAACTGTCCTTGGGTGCCAGAGGGAGGCCTGATTTGTAAAAGTTCCAAACTGGAGAGGAGACTTGGGAGGATTGATTGGGGGAGAAAAAGGAGTAAAACGTCTGAAGGTCTGGTTTTCATAGATTAGCACTGCACCACAGTATTGGACTTCCTCAGAAAATTTCCGGTACAAAAGGCTCGTGCAGCTAAGTAATAGCACAGAAACAGTCCGCTTTCTTTCACAGAATGTTGGCATGTGCATTTTGGGCCAAGATCAAGAAATCACAAAATGTACAGAGGAGGAGGTCTTCACTTCCTGGACAGGGGATCACTTTGAGTGAAATTTGGGATGTGTAAACATGGCCTCTGTTCTGGGAACAGCCTGCGTGGTCTTCACAGTTGATTTAATAACCCAGCCAGGGGCTTTTCTTACAAAGTAAGGAAAGAACAGGACAATCAGAGGCCACCAGGCCTTGTAACACAGACCACGGAGGCCCCTCCCTTGTTGAACTGTGTTCAGATAGTTGGACCTGATACTCAGTGCCCGCTCTGGTTCCACCCTCATCTCCTTTGTGTTGCTTCTGCTTCTTAGGAAGGAACCTCAAAGTTTGCAAACCTGGACAGCAGTGTGAAGGAAAACCAGAAGCGGACCCAGAGGCGGCTTCAGCTCCAGAGGGACATGGTGGGTAGGATCCTCATGCTTCATGTGCCCCAAGAGCGACCTGTGAGGGTGCTGGGCACCCTCATAGTGCAGCACCTTCCACCTGCAGGACCTAGGCCTTCCTCAGGGTCCTTCTCAGCTCTATTCTCAACACCATGCATGTACTCTAGGAAAGATACTGTCCCTTTTGTTTGATCCCATAGGAAATAAACACTGGGAGTCACAAATCCAATTTCTGGAGCAATATTTTTTCTGGAGATAAGGGCAGATTTGCAGGAAATAAACATCTCTCTTTGCTGTCTTCCTCTCTCCACCCCTGCTGCCTTGTCCTTGAGACCCCTGGGCTTCAGCTTCTCTGTGGGAATGCCCCCTGTAGTCAGCACTTACTCAGGGATGGAGGACCCAAGGACTTGCCCAGGAACTTGGAGATCTTTGCATCTCTTCTAGTCATTTTCCCTACTAAACTGTCTCTGACCAACCAATCTCTCTAGTTTTTCAGAAGTAGCATGCCTCTCTCCTTAAAAACCAAAAGATCATTAATATTCCTTTTTATTTTGTGAACTCTCCTAACTTTTAGCTGAGAGGGGAGAAACCAGAGAGGAGATTAGAGACTGACAAACTCTACGTCTTTTCATCCCTGCGTTGAGATGGTAAACTCAATTGGACATGAAAACTGAATTGGACATGAATCAGAAATGGTGTTTTTGAATGAAAGTCCTCTTCTGTAACATAAACCTATAGAACATTCACCACATTGCATATCTTTCAAAGACAAGTTAAAAATAGATATTAAAAAAAGGGGGGTTACCTTAGTTCAGGATGAGACCTCATTTTCCTAATGGGGACAAACAGATCACTGCTGACAGAGCACTTCTGTAGGACGCCCCCTAGTGTGACCCCACGAAGCTGTGCAGACATCACCCTACGAGACTGTGCTGCTGCCCAAATGTCCATAAGCACCTCATTGGGACTTAGGATAAGGTTCCCATGGGCAGACTTCTGCTTTGGTGTCGTTTAGTGCCTTGGTGGCCTTGTGGAGAACAGAGGTCCCTTTAAAGGGAATTGACTGAGATTTATATAGTATTTGCCTTCACCTGAAGTACTTCTCCCTTTATTTCCACGGGACAGGTTTTTTGAAATAAACTTATTGTTTTAGAGTTTACAGGAAAGTTGTAGATACTATCTGAGTTTCTCTGATGCCCTCACCAGTTTCCCCACTGTCATTGCTGTTTTCTATAATGGTGGCACCTCTGGCCACTGACTTAAATGCAGACTCCATTTGGATTTCATCAGGTGTCCTTGGTCTCCACCCTCAGTTCCAGGGTCCAGTGTCCTCTGTGAGTTTCTCAGTCCTTCCCTGCTTATCAGCTCAACATCCTCAAGGAGCACTGTCCAGGCATCCTATTGAATGTCCCAAGTCAGGGTTTGCTTGGTGCGGTCCAGTGGTTAGACTGAGCCTTGAGTTTAGGAAGAATGGCACAGAAGTGAAGTTCCCTTCTCATCACATCATATCTAGGAGTAAATGACATCAGCATGGCACCTGATGTCACAGGTGATGTTAACCTTCATCACTTGGTAAAGGTAGACTTTGCCAGGTTTCCTATGCACACTTACTAATTTTCCTCCTTCTGTTCTCTGAAAGTCAGTTTCACCCCCCCAGGGCCATTTATAATAAACTTCTCGTTGGCCTTCACACCCCATCCTCTGTGGTCAGACAGTAGGAACAGTGTCCCTCTGACCTGAGTCTCAGTGACACCTAAACCCCTCTGTGAACACACTGGAACATACCTGTGTGATCTCCTGCCTTTGAGGCTGGCTTTTCATGCCTTTGAAACTTAGACATTTGTTGATGGCGTCCTGTCCTACTTGTATAGGAATTACAACAGTTTCACTCAGGGAGGTCAGCCCTGGTGGTCCCACATTAGACCTGAGTGGCCTTAGTTATTGTCTGAGCGTTGTCAAGGCTTTCTGCCTCCATCTGGATGTAAGTGTGTTGCCAAGCACAGCACTTCTGTAAACGTGTTGTGTTTTCTCCCCAGGGCGTGATGCAGGGCACCGTACCCTACCTGGGCACCTTCCTGACGGACCTGACCATGCTGGACACGGCTCTCCAGGACTACATCGAGGTGAGCTTCCTGTAGGCACTGACTGGGGCCTGCCTCCTACTCCCCAGAATTCACTTCTGTGAGAACCATCAAGGGCCCAGTGCACAGGGCTCTTGTACCAGGTTCTCTGAGGGACGCAGACAAGCAGCACCAGGTGCAAACAGTCCATGGAAGGGATTGGAAAGACAGGTAGTGGTGGGCACATGTGAGTTCTGACAGGAAGGCAGTTAGAGGAGTGAGGGAGGCCAGACCAGCTCTGTCCCAGGAGCTGTAATGCACGGGACTTCGCAGGTGGGGTCCAGGGCATAGCATGTCTACTTGGTAGGGTAGGGAGTTTTTCACACTCGTGGATTTTTAAATGTTCCCTTTTTTCATGTGATTACCTGTTTGAATCACTTGTCCTCCCCCGACCCTGCCTCAGAAAAGAGGTGAAACCCAGTCAGATAAGCTCCTTGTTAGCTGTAGTCATGCAATAATACGTGGGGAAAAAGTTTGGTATTTGAAGTGATATTTAAGAATTGCTTGCTCTGGTTTTCACAGGCAACTGGTGCTTCCACCAAGTTAGAATCCACCGAGTCAGAATTGGGAGGGGTTGCATTCTCCACAAATGCATACCTTCCCCATTTTGTGGTGTATGTGTGTCCGTGTTTGATCACTTTGCATTTCCTGAGCTGTGTCTCTTCACATCCTCTGAGCTTATCTCGGGAAACACTCTGTGGTGTGGGGGATTTTTTGGAAGTGACCAGTGATTTAGATGTTCAATTCAGCCTACTGAGAATAGCTGTGGGGGATGGAGAACTGAAACATAACTTTTCCCGATGTTGTGTACTTCCCTTTTGATAAATCATTGACAATTTGGTTTCCACTGTGAGTCAGTGGCCATCTGCTTTCATTGCTTTTGGTCAAGAAAAAAGTGTGATGGAACCTTGACTCATGCGTTTGCCTTTGCTGCTCCAAATGTATATTTGGTTCTGATTGTAAATCCTCATCATCACTATTTTAGTTGATGTCAGGCATTTGGAGAAAAGGCTGTCTGCACATCTTGTCCTGTTTTAAGTGAAAGAATATGTGTCTTACATAAAATGGTGCTTCTCTTCTTCCACAGGAGTCATATTCGAGTTAGTAATTGGACTCCGCCACCCATTGATTTATTTTAATAATACTAGAACAACATAGGACTGTGTTTCAAAATAGCTTGATTTTTCACTTTTTTTTTTTTTTTAACTTCTTTTAGGGTGGGCTGATAAACTTTGAGAAAAGGAGAAGGGTAAGTAGAGATCTTGACTGGTGTTCCATTTTACTTTGAGCATGACAAAATGAAAAAAATGGGGACTTTGGTTTACTTTTAGAGGCAGAAAAACAAGGAATTCACATTTATTGAACATTGACCATATGCTATTTGCTTGGTCATTTCTATATGTTACCCACTTCTTTCAAAGAAGACCCAGGACTCACAAAGATGAGGTAGCCTGACCAGAGTCAGAGCCAGGGCTCAAATCCTGTCCTGCTGCTCCAGACCCATTTCTCTCCTGTCGCCTCCTCGTCCCTCCCGTACAATGAGCTTCAGGAATGCCAGGGTCATTCCACTGAGAAGAAGCAGTTTTGTGGGCGTAAATGACACAGAAGAGTTAATAAAGATAAATGCTAACTCGTGCTGCTTGTATTTGAGGAAAGAAAGGGGTCTCCATTGTTACTTGTGGAGAATTATTCTTTTCCTTTCCTGTCAGCATAGGAAGGGGTGTTCAGCATCAATTCAGTTTTTTTTTATGGATTGTTGAATAGTTCTGCTCTCTGCTAAAAAGGATACAGCAGAGCTTTGGAGGTTTGCTATGGGTTTAGTGTTAAATGCTATAGTTTGAATAGGTATTTAATATATTCAAAAGAAAATGCGTAAGCAAAATAATAAGTGCACCCCATCATGCTCTCATCACTTTTTAGCCACACTTCCCTTCTTCCTTTGTTGAAGTACCATCGCTCACCTAGCAGTTCGGGTACTATCAGAGGGTTGAGGAGCGGCAGAACTTTCTGCCCTCAGTCAACAAGAAAGGTAGATAAATAATAGGCAGTGATAACATTTGATGAAACTTGTGAGCAGATGTAGTGGTTTTATCACCTCTATAGGAGGAGTATTTATCTCCCTCCTGAGGGGTCAGAGAAATTTCCAGAAGGAAATGACATGAAAGTTGAAGCCACACTTCAGGAGCTAACCAGATGGGCTCATTAGAAATCAGATAAACTCACCTCTGCATATGCAAGTGTTGTGTTCCAGTGGAGCACACTTTCTTCTTTAGCCTGATGATAAAGTGTGCTAAGGGTACTAAGGTCATTGGAAGAGAATCAGCATGGAGGGAATTTGCCACTATCCTGTCCTGTGATGACAAAGCACATTCAGTTACTGCCTGTACACGGTTACCCATCCCTGTCTTTATCCTTTCCTTCAGAAGAACCTTGGATGGTAATCTTTCTTTTAAATCTAACATTTAAAATTTTTGGTAAGTTTGACTGTAAAACCTAAAACTAAAACTTATACCCATTTCTGACTTAAAAAAACAACAACCACCCAACCCTCTTCGTTGAAACATCTAAAGAAGTATAAGTAATTTTGGATAATTACATACTTGCTTCTCTTGTGAGCTTTAAAAGACTCAGTTAAATGATTTACTGGAGTAATAAAACCCCAAGGATTCAGGAACTCTAAACATTCAAGTTTATGAGCCCCTGGAATGTTTATATATGCAACTCTACCAAGACGTATTTATTGAGGGGTAAGAGTTGAAGAAGGTGGGGGTGGGAAACCTGGGGGCACCCTGACTTTTGAAGTATTGGTTTTTCTTTACCTTTAGACAAGGCAACTTGAAAATGCTAATGTATGTTGTATGTAGTTAATCTTAAAAACAGTGTTTCTACCCCAGAAAGAAAATGGGAGAGAGAAAAGGAAGCTGCCATAATTGGGGTAGTGCTAGTTTTGGCTGCTTCGGGAGTCTGTTTTATTCATATCCATTGCCTTCCAACAAGAAAAGAGGATGGACAAGTTCTGACAGAAGTGGAGTTGTGCAGCTATTTATTTCAAAAGAAGGTGGCACTTTTGAGTGCTCTCCTTTTCTTCCAATGTTTTCATGTTGGAAAGATGTATCTTTAGTTGGCCTTTTCACTCCTTTCTTTTTGGTGTTATGTCTGCTTTAGGAATTTGAAGTCATTGCCCAAATCAAGCTCCTGCAGTCGGCCTGCAACAGTTACTGTATGAGCCCCGACCAGAGGTTCATCCAGTGGTTCCAGGGACAGCAGCTCCTGACGGAGGAGGAGAGGTAGGCTGGCATGCTTGGCATAGGGTATGATGTCGGTGTTCTCACAACCGTGGATGAACAGATTCTAGGGAGGAACCTGGTACAGCAGGAAGAGCGCAATGGATGGCACCAGAAGTGTGCCGTCAGGGTCCTGTTCTCCCGCTGACTAGTCTTTGTAACCTGGAATTTCTGTAAAGTGTTTATGAGGATCAGTGAAACGGCCTTGAGAAAGCGTTGTTGAGTGCACATCTCCAGCTTTACCGCCATGTTGGCTGCTGTTGCTCACTGCTTTCTGGGAGCTTTCATTTGGGATGAAGAGGCAGACTCTTGAAGAACTAAAGTGCGATGAGTGAAAGTGCCACAGAACTATGGGCAACAGCAATCCATTTGGAAAAGGATGGGGTAATTAGGGAAGAAATCATAAGGGCATTCACATTTGGATTGGGAAGATTTCATCAGGAGAACTGAAGAGCATCCCCCTAGTAGAGAGAGCTTCAGCAGATGCCTGGTGGCATTTGGAAGAACAGTGAGAACTCTGGTGTGGCTGGGACACGAGAGACACATTTCAAAATGGTTGTAATGTATTCTGACTCCAGAGCCTAGAATGTTGGGTTGTCATTGTCTTACAGGCCAAGTTTGGCAGATTAGAGTCTGAAGCCCATATCTGGCCCATTGCCTGTGTTTACTCTTTTAAATGGTTATAAAAACCAAAGAAGAAGGTTGTGCTATAGGACAGTATTTGAATTTTCAAATGTTAATATCAATAATTAAAGCTTGATTGGAACATAGCCATTCATTTATGTATTTGTGTGTGTGTGTGTGTGTATGTTTTAAAGTAAAGGTACAGGCAGGAATGAGGGCAGGAAGGAAGAAAGAAGAGGAGAAACATTTATTTATTTTATTTAGTTATTCATATTGGTTGTTTCCTTCAGCCCTGGATCTCAAACCTGAAGTCCTTGGGATATATGTGGATTGTGCCAGCCAGAGGCTGTGAAACTTAACCATTAAGCTACCAGGACACCATTTTTACATCTTATTTATGGTTTCTTTTTTTGCTTTAAAGGCAGGGTTATATAAATACAAGGGACCACCTAGTCTGCAAAGCTTAAAATTCTTACTGTCTGGTCCTTTACAGAAAACGTTGACTGGTCTCTGCTGCAGATGGGGATTGCCTTGAAAACATACCCATGAGGAAACTGAGTTTGCAGGAGGGTCTTCACTTGTCAGTCAGTCAGGAGTTGGCCTGAGTCTACAACCTAGTCTGAGAAGGTGGTTATAAAATGTGTATCATAAATTCTTTCACCAGAAAAAGCCAAGATTTGGAAGACAGATGATTTCTGAGGTCTTCTTTAATCCCAGAGTAGATTAATTCTGTTATGTTGAACACACTTTTGATTCACATGACTCATTCACTAGTGAAGTTGTTTCTTTACCATGTAGAAAACAAAGTAGTTATTTGCTTCTTTCGTGTGTTCAGATCTGATGCTCAGTTTGTATGAGTTGCTTTCTCTGGCTGCATCCTTCTCATGTACAGAACTCACAAACACAATAATTATTTGTATCAGAAAGGCCACACTCAAATGTTAACTGTCCGATTGACTTTTTTAACAATGAAAAGAACTGTGTTAAACATATTCCATGTTTTCTTGTTATAAAAAATCCCTATAGCTTGAGTTCACATTTGAATAATTCCGTATCAGTAATGCTCCTACATAGATACATCTTTTGGTTAAAAATATACATAATTAGTGACTTACCAGCTGATTTTCACCACTTTTACAATTCCTCACCTACCCAGAACTATATACATCTCCTGGCTAGAGCTGCAAGCTCTCTTAAAAGGAATTTCAAATTCAATATAAATTCCTCTTGTGTATATGGAAGTTATGGCTACTTAGCATAGAGATGTCTGAATCTGGAGCATTTTAGATTTAGGATGTTTGAGAAACAAATAAAACCATAGTTTTATATCTTGGCCAATAATATAGCTGCCTATGTCTGTTCTCTAAAAAGTAGATTGTTTTCAAAATATCTTGCATTTCTCATCTATGAAAAGTAAGTAGCATACGTGCACAGGCGGGGTGGGTGGGGCGGAGAGGCAGTAATTCTCCCACTGGGTTAACAGTGGGGTGGGAATGACCAGGAGGCAGAATCGAGTCAGTCTTTGCTGTTGGCAGAGCTCACAGATCCGTGTTTGGAGACATATACAACTCAGCCTCCCCAAATCACAGGCCAGCACTGTCAGTGCCCTCTGACCTTGTGGTCGAACATCATATGTGTCTTTACTCCAAATGAACAGCCCTTCTCTAAACGCGGCCAGTAGCTTGTATGACTAGCCCTGTCCCTCCGCTCTCAAGCTCTGACCCTGCCTACCCCTCTGTCCCCAGCTATGCCCTCTCCTGTGAGATTGAAGCAGCCGCTGACGCCAGCACCACCTCCCCCAAGCCTCGGAAGAGCATGGTCAAGAGACTTAGCCTGTGAGTGTGGTCCAGGGGCTCTGGGGTTGAGAGGGTCTCCTGAGATGGTGCAGGGTGGGGACAGGGGGCAGTGGGTGTGTGAGGATGGCTTCAGCAATTTGTCAAGGTCTCTTCCTGGGCCAGAGATGTGAATAAGGATGGGATGGTTTCTTAGTGACATGTCTCTCTGTCATGACCTTAGTGCTTTTTAAATCTGTGCCTCCTGTGGTTCTCTTCACTGTGAACCAACATCATCAACCACCTGGACATCCCATGACATCCTTACTAGCTTCTGGGTCCACTCTTGCCATTCTCCCCCAGTAGCCTGGAGTCTGCACGCACACCAGGTTGTACGCCTCTTCACTCACAACGCTTCATGGTTTTCTTTTAAGAGTATGCATTTCATCTGGTTTTCTGACCCCTGCCTGGTCTTCCTCCAGCCTTCTTCCAGGTCAGAGGTCATCCTCTGACCTGCACCCCCCCACCCACATCCTCACCAGGTCTAGCCATGCCATTGCCTGGTCATCCTTTAACTAACCAGGCTGTTCCAACCCCAGGGCCTTTGCACTGGCTGTGCCGCTGACCTGGCAAGTTCCTGTCCATGGGGGCTCCTTCCAACATGGGTCTTTCCTTTGAAGGCTCCTCTCTGGGGTTGCTGACTGTCACTCTCACTCCTACTGTCTCCTGCAGTGGGAATCAGTCACCCAAAAGCAGAGACCGTATTCCTCATGTTCATGACCCCCCAACCCAGAGAGCTCCAGGAGTTATATCTAAAGTCCTTACAAAGGCTGTGAGGATGCTTGGGGGCTGCAGCAATCTGCCCCCATCTACCTGTCCCTTGTCTGTCTGTCCTCACCTTTTCCCACCCACCGTACCCTGTATCCTGGCCACTCAGCCCTCCCACACACGAGGCACATTCAATTTTTTTTAATTTATTTTTTATCGTAGTAATTATTCTACACGTTAAAATAATTTCCTACGTATAGATTCCCCATTTCTTAGATATATTTCAACACACCATACCCTCCACCAAATCACCAAGTGTTCTTCCCCATTGTCCAGTGGGCTCCCCTACCATTTCCCTGCCTGCCCCATTCCCTTTTGGTCACCACAATTCTGTTGCAAATGTTTCAGGGTTGGTTATTTTTCATTTGTTCCTTTGTTTTGTCTATTCACATTCCACTATAAGTGAGGTCATCTGGTATCTATCTTTCTTCTTTTGACTTGTTTCACTTAGCATCATCCCCTCTAGTTCCATTCATGTGTATTCAAATGACAGGGTTTTATCTCTTCTAAGGGCTGTGTAGTATTCCATTGTATATATGTACCACATCTTCTTTATCCATTCATCTGATGTTGGGCGCTTGGGTAATTTCCAGTTCTTATCTGTTGTGAGTAGGGCTGCAATAATATATGTATGTATGTATGTATGGGGATACATGCATCTCTGTGAATGGGAGCTTTTATATTTTTTGAGTAGATGTCCAGAAATGGAATGATGGGATCATATGGGATTTTCATCTTCAGTTTTTTGTGGAATCTCTAAACTGTTCTCCATAAGGGTTTTACCAGTTTGTTCTCACACCAACAGTGCAAAAGTATTGCCTTTTCTCTACATCCTTACCATCATTTGTTGTTTCCAGACTTTTGGATAATAGCCAGTCTTTCTGGTGTAAGGTGATAGCTCATTGTTATTTTAATTTGCATTTCCCTGTTGGCCAGTGAGTAGGAACGTATTTTCATGTGCCTGTTGGCCATCTGTATATTCTCTTCAGAGAAGTGTCTCTCCAATTTCTCCTCCCATTTTCTGGTTGGATTGCCTGTTCTTCTGTTGTTTAGATTTATGAGTTCTTTGTATTTTTTAGATAATCAGCCTTTGTTGGAAATTCCAAATGCAAATATCTTAGTAGGTTTCCTTCTGGTTTTGGTGATGTTTTCTTTTGTTGTGAAGAGCTCCTTAGTTTTATGTAGTCCCAGTTTATTTTTCTTTTTGTTTCCCTTGATGTTGGAGTTGAGTCCCCAAAGTCTTCTCTATGACTGATGTCATGGAAAGTTTTTCCTATGTTGTCTTCTAAGAGCTTTATGGTTTCTGGTCTATGTCAAAGTCTCTAATCCATTTTAGTTAATTTTTGTGAATGGTATTAGAGAGTGGTCTAGCTTCATTCTGTTGCATGTGGCTGTCTAGTTTTCTCAACACCATTTGTTGAAGAGACTTTCCTTTTTCCATCGAATACTTTTGACTCCCTTGTCATAGATTGAGACTGTATATGAGTGGGTCAATTTCTGGCGATTCAGTTCTATTCCACTGATCTGGAGGCACATTCATTTTTATTTGTCATTTTTTTCTGCTTATCACGTGTTCCGCAGATAGCCATGTGTCTCACTCCTCACTTCCTTCAGACCTCTGCTGAAGTGCTGAGCCTCCCCTGATCCCTAAGTTAATGTTCAGCCTGCCCCCCTCACCTGCCCCCCTCATTTGTCCCCCTCACCTGTCCCTCACCTCCACCCCTCACCTGCCCCACAACCTGCACACATCACCTGCCTGTCACCCTCTCTCTTGCTTGCATTGACCTCCAGCTGATATGCTTCGTGTTGTATGTGCCACATACTATCTCTAAGAAGATAGACGTCATATCTACCTTGTTTACTGGTGTATCCCAGGCTGAGAATGTGTCTGGCACATAGTAATGGGCTCATAAATAGAATGAATTGAGCTATATGCCTATACTGTTTCAATAGCAATATCTGTGTCTCTCACTCAGTCTCCCAATAACCTAAGCAAAGATTTCACTACTGAACATGTTTTATAAATCAGGAAGTAAGGCACAATCAGGGTCAGAATTTGCTAGTTAACAGAGGGTCTGAATTCAAACCGAGGCTCTTACTCTAGAGCCAGGTTTATAACCTTTTACCAGACTGCCTTTTGGAAAAATATTTTCTTAAGGAAGGATGGGATGGGGATAAGAAGTGAGGGGAGCAGAAGGAGGGAAGAAAGGAAAGAAGGAAGCAAGAGGAGAGGAGGAAGGGGGTGGGACATTGAGTATCACACCCGGTGTCGCCTGGTTAGAGTGTCTGCCATGCGGTACACCTCTTCACGGTCGACTCTGAAAGGCAGAGATCACTGGTGTGTCTAAGGAGACAAGGACAGTTCATGGCATCATTAAGTTTGCTGTTCTGTGTCTGATCCTTTGAGTGACACGTTTGTTAGGGATGAGCATGAACAGTGACTGGGGTGCTGGTCAGTCTCATGGCGGAGTGGGCCTGGCAGCGGTGCAGGCCTGACCGATCCCCACAGCACTGGTGGCCTGTACCTTTGTCATTTCATGAGAGAGTAGTGTCATCAGGACTGGTGGGTTGCAAGGCTCCTTCACCGAACTGAGCGTGTAGTGGTCCTGTCAAAGTCGTTCTTTATTATGAAACAGCTCTCTTCACCATCTTGTGTCTTTTGGTGAGGATTCTGACTATTCCTATGGCTTTCTGGCACTTCTAGCACTTTCTGTTCACCTCCCTGTGTGCCCACATGACCTGGGGCAGGGTCGTATTCCTGGCATGGCTATACAGGCCTATGAGATGGAGGTGGCTGTCCCCAAGCAGTGCTCGCCCGCTAGCAGGTGACTTGAGGCTCTTGAGGACATGGATTGAACAGGAAATGTTCTGAAGGTCACCCCGACTCCTGCCAAACTCTGGATTGCCTGACCCCGAATGCTAGCTTGATGGTTGTGTCGCCTCCATGGAGTTGCCATGTATCGTGCTGTCTTGTCACCACTGCACATAGGACGAGAATGAGCCCTCTTCTGAGATAACATGTGGGTCCTGGTCAGGGTGAGGGAATAGGCTCCTTGGAAGGGAGTCAGGAAAGGGACTCTGGTAGGGTCTCTTTGCCAGAAAGAATTGAACATTTCTGGACTTGCTTGGCAGTTGGAAGTCCTGAGGAAAATATAGATCTTGTCACAGGTGGGTAGGATCCTGAGTGCTGCCACCTTTGCCCTCTTGCTGTCCTCCGGCCCGTGAGCACACTCATGGGTGTGTAGCTCTGCTCTGCACGCCTCTCTAGCTCTCTAGTCCCTGTGCTGGGTGCTCTAACACCCCTGGGTTCTCACTGACAAGTCACGCTGCTGTAAGGACAGGTGTGAAGTCCTCCAGGTGCAGCGCACTCCACAAAGTGTTGGGGACACTCAGGCCGGCCCAGTAGTGAAGTCTTGCCAAGATACTCAACTTCAGTCCTTGGTATTTGCCACTGAGTTTGAACAAAAGACAGGTCACATGTCCCCTGTCTTACTTCTTATACATATGAGGGGTTTGGTTTACCACACATTTCCAAAAGATTTTATGACCTTAGCATGTTTACAAATCTAGAAAGTGTATTCTTTGATCTCTCACTTCTGATGACCCAGTATTCAAAGAGGTTGGGGAGATTTCAGAACCTTAAAGGGAAGGGTGCCTAGACTGAAGATCAGCGATGCCTAGCATTGAGCCAGATCCTGCTGAACACTTCTGAATTAATTCTGGAATCTTCTGTTTGATATGGGCCCCATATTTTCTCTCAGTTCTCTGGACTCATTTTTACACATGTGCAAGCATTTTTTATTCCAGTCTCTGAGGTTTCCAACCTCTCTTATTTTCCATGTCTTAATATTTTGATGGTGATTTCTAAGGATTTTCTTCAGATATGTCATCTAGGTCTCCGTCTTCCTCTCCAATAGTTATTTATTCCTGCCACTGAGTTTTTAACATAAATCACTACATCATTTAACTCAGAAGTGAATATTATTTCAGATTATCTCCCTGTTGTTTTGACAGAAATGTCTTACTCTTAACTCCTGTTTTCAATTCCTTATTTATGTTTTTAGTATTCTTAATGTATCCTTTTGTAGTTTGGCCCATAGTAGAGTTACATATCTGTTGAATGAATGAATAAATTTCTTTTTGACAGTTCTTCTGTCTGAAATTCTCAGAAATGCAAACCTTGTTATGCCGTTGACTCCTTTCCAGTGGGGATCTTTCCATGTGTGTTTCATAGTTTCAAATTGTGAGGTCATCTTTATCAGGAATTCTCTGCAGCCTGGGTGGATGGTATAGTCCTCTTGAGAGGTTTCTTTGTTAAACTCTGCTTTCCCCAGGAGTCCCACTGGCCTAGGAATTCCTAGTTGCTAGGCCCGCGGTAGCAGATGAGTGAGGTGCCGCCAGGGTCATGCACGGTTTCAGGGAAGTTTCCCTCCCCGGCCACAAGCCAACAAGACAGCCTTCCCTGGTGGGCCTGTAGAAGATTTTTCCTAGTCCATCTTTTCACTCAGGGTTAAGCCCTTTGCAGATCCTGGCTCCTGGTAAGGGCTTCAGCTCTCTCCCACCTACGTCAGCAGAACCCTCACCTGGTCCGTGCTGAAACCCACATCCCACTTTTGCTGGGGTGGGCGCCTCCCACTCATCATGCAGAGCAGCTGCAGACTTAGCTCACATGCTTCTGGTTTTCAGTTCCCTTTTCATTTGTGGCCTGTAGGGATTTTCCTACTATTTTGCAAGCTCAACTTTAAAAATAAATTTTAAAGTTTCTTATCTAGTTGTTTAAAGTATTGTGGTTCACCAGACTGTTGGGAGCAGAAATCTTCCTCCATGTTTTTTATCCAGTAAACGCCAGCCACCTTCTTCAACCCCGTGGAGTTGATTCCATGATGGGAAGCAACAGGGGTGTGATGACGGTGTCTTGATCCTGTTGGATGGTCCCTCAGCCCTTACAAATGGAGAGCCATTGACCTAGAAGGACCTCAGATTAACATTCTTTTGAGCAATCTGTGTTCTTTGAGGTTGAAAACAACCTATTGGGATAGAGTATGTGTCTGATCTGCTATAAGCTTTATAGAAATCTTTCCCTGAAATAATAACAGGGCACACAAGATTGAGAAAACAACAAGGACTTAATTAGCACAAAATGCTTGCTCAGTCACGGATTCCAGATCTGTAAGTGCCCAAACCCCAGATCTGTAAGTGCCCAAACCCCTGACTTTATGTTTTCTTCAGACTGTTCCTGGGGTCGGACGTTATCACCAGCGGCACTCCCTCCAAGGAGCAGCCCAAGTCCACTGCCAGTGGGAGCTCAGGAGAAAGCATGGACTCCGTCAGTGTGTCGTCCTGCGAGTCCAACCACTCAGAGGCTGAAGAGAGCTCCATCACTCCTGTGGACACACCCGATGAGCCTCAGAAAAAGGTACACACTCAGTTCCTTTCCAGAATCCCTAATGCAGGCGCCTGCCATGGTATTTGCCACAGGAATGTCTATTTTCAACTTTTATCCTGCAAGAGCTTGAAAGTTGTGTTTTTAAGACATCTCAAGGCAGAGTACAATCCGGGTCCCATTCCTTATAGAAACAGGTCTAATGGCAATTAAAACACACACATTCATTCATTTAACCTTTGAAATACTATTCTGTACCCACATCCAAAGGATTGGGACCTGTAGTAGGAACTATTCTTTAGGAGAGAATGGAGCAAAAAGTCAAGAGATGGAGTGTGTCGGCTTCTTGGTGTCACACCATATCTCAGCCAAACTTGACACAGTTATGTGGCATTGCAAACCATGCCCAAACCCATGACTTAAAACCAGTCATTCTCTCATGCATCTTGCAGGTTGTTTGACTTGGGTTGAGCTGATCGTGGGCCCTGGGTTTGGCCTGGGTCTGTATTACCTGCCCTCATTCTTTTTCGGGTAAAGGAGTCCACAAGACACGCTTTCATCAGGCTAAGACAGATGAGCAAGAGGACAAGCTCTCCTGCAAGCACATGCCAAAACTTTTCATGATGGGTCATATCTACCAGTGTTTTATTGACCAAAATAATCCTGTGGCCTGATCCTAGATTAAAAAATGAGGCAGGGAACTGCACTCCCCAGGTGGTGGGAGGAACTTCAGTTACAGGGCAAAGGGCATGGATGAAGTGCTGGGGGCATTGGTAGCTATGACGCCTTGTCCCCAAAAGAGGAAAGTGAGGAGAGGCGATTCAAGAATCCCCATAGTTTCCATTTTCCATGGCTACATAAACAAAACGGAAACAAAAGATCCATCTTAATCTTCTATACACATCTGCTTCAGTCTGTTGGTCAAGGAACATGGACCAGAGACATCAGCTTTGACATGACTAGAATCTGCACCATTCCAAGAGGTTTCTGGCCAGCCAGGGTGTGTTTGATTGACTCCAGGCCCCTGTGCGTATCTTAGGCCAGTGAGGCAGAATGTTGGTAACATCGTTGTGATTGGCAATCAGGGAGGCCTCCTGGCCCTTCTCCCCAAAACGTTGAAGGGAAAGGCCTGCCAACACCTGGCCTGTGTGCTCTCAGGGGTTCTGAGCAGGGGTGGAGTCACCCTCCATGACTTATGCAGCGTGGGGTTTGTCCTGATCGAGTGCAGGCTCCTCCTCCACCGTGGGGATGGCTCTCCTGCTAGGTAGACCCCCTTTCTATTGGTGGACTTTGTCGGACAGTGGCGTGAGGTTGTGCTATGTTTTGGTGGGGCTGCTGCTTGTCCCAGTGGTGCTCAGGTGACAAGCCTGAATGACCCCCTTTATGGCCATGGAGAACCCAGGGTGTGTGTGGTCTGCGCACCTTGTCCTCTCTGTCCTCCCTCTTCATGCCGCCTCTTGTACTTGCATAAGTCATGACTTTTTATCTTTGAATGCCACTTCTCAGAGTCATGAACTTCACAGGTTTAAAAATGAGTGCTTGCCAGCTGCAGAACCTGCCGGTGGACTGGGAAGGGGTGAGGCTTGGAGATCCTCCCAGCCGGGTGGCCTTGCCCCCGTGGGGGTCAGGCCAAAGCCCCGCCCCTGACCTCCCCCTGCATTTTCCTGTCTACTCTGTGAGGTCTGCACTGTCATATCTGCATTGAGTAGTTCTTCTTAGTGAGTGTGCTTTACCTTCCTCTTGCTTTACTCCCCTGATTAGGATTTCCACTTATTTTCACACTTGCTTATCATTGCTTAAGTTCCCAGCAAGAACTTGGGGGCCAACCATGTGTTCTGTGTAGGCACAGCCCTGACATCCTCAAAACTTTATCTTATTCAGAAATGTCCTCAAAACCCTGGGGATCTAATAAAGGCAAAAGGGTTTGTATTGAGGAAGAGGAAGGTTCAGGAATCAAGCCAGTCCCTGGGAAATGGACCGTCGTGGCTACTGTGTAGTAAGCAGTTTGCTGTTAAATGTCCCACATCAGCCCTCAAACTGAGCCAGTAAATTTTTTCACTTGGAAACATAAGAAAAAAGTAACCCTATTCTGCTAAGCTCCTACATGTCGGCGTTGCCACATCAGTTTGCTGGCTGATTAAACAAGTCAGGCAATAGAACTGAATGTGTCATTGTGCTATAGGAGGAAGACCTTGGGAAAGAGCTTTTAGTGGAAGCCAGCTAGCCAAAAGCTGAATTTCTATCCATTTTCCACAGAAGGGTGGACTGGTATGAAACAAATTGTTATTTACTTTTTAAAGTGACTTCAGATTTCATAGAATTAAGGTGGTATAAATTAGTTGAACTCATCCTGAGGAATTATTTTCAATTTTCTACAATAAAAATTGGTATTGAAAATGATTCAGTGTAATGGTTTTGGAGGAACACTTCCTAGTGAGTTACGGACACACTGTTTCTTTGGTGATAGATATTGCACATATGATAACCTGAAAAGCACATTAAGCATAGCACTTTATTCCTTAATTGTCATTGATAAACCGATGAAAATGTGTACAGTGGTCCTAGCAGCACACGTAAGCAGGGCCAGTCATTCCAGACCCTGCTTCCCTAGGCCAGTCTTTCTGTTTCTCTGATCTTCTTTCCCTCTGCTTTTTGTCCGCAAGATGGTTGTGAGACCAAAACAAGATAATAAGACATAAGAGAACCTCTCAGTGTGAGGCATTGTGGAGAAAATTTCTTTCACCATGTGAATGGGATTCAGTGACCTGGGCCTCTCTCTGCAGGAGAAAGAGAAGGGAGCCAGGTGGTCTCTTGGGCTCTTCCCAGGACTAACCTGAGCTCCCTATTTTAGAAACTTCTGCATATAGAGACATTTCTCTTCTGCTTCCAACTCTGTAAAGTTGGGGCACTGGAAATGGTCTCCTTGAGTGTCAGGCATCCATGACAGAGGTACTGGGATGGCTAGGTTCCCCTTCCTGCTGGGCCTGTTGCTGCAGAGGACGTCTCTTGCTTGGTGTCTGCTGCCACCTGCTGGGGGCATCCTGCAGGTGTAGCATCCTTGGGTTTTGGGCCAAGTGGCCACTGTGGGCATGGGCCTGGGAAAGCGTGTGCCGTGGGCTGAGGTCTGCTGGTGCCAGTGGCCACCTCTGCCCTGACCATGGACAGCTTGCTGTGGCCCCAGGTTTTAATAGTCTCTTTCCTTGGGCATGTTCACTCCTCCAGCTCTCCGAGTCGTCCTCGTCATGCTCCTCAATCCATTCCATGGACACCACCTCCTCAGGGATGTCGTCCTTCATTAACCCCCTCTCCTCCCCGCCTCCATCCTGCAACAACCCCAAGATCCACAAGCGTTCTGTGTCGGTGACATCCATCACTTCCACGGGGGTGCTTCCCGCATACAACCAGCAGAGCGACGACACCTGCATCATCCGCATCAGCCGTGAGGACAGCAACGGCAACATGTACAAGAGCATCCTGGTGAGGCCCGACCGGCGGTCCTGACCGGGTGTTCTGAGCATCTGACCTGGAGTCCTGGGCATCCTTATCGGGCGTCCTCGTGGCACGGGTCCCAACTGGGCGTCCTGAGCTTCCTGACTGGGCGTCCTGGGTGTCCTGACCGGGCGTCCTGGTGGCGCGGGTCCCGACCGGGCGTCCTGAGCGTCCTGACTGGGTGGGCATTCTTGCTAGGTCTCAGCACTTAGACCAACACCCTGCTCACGCACCCTGTTCTGTGTTTTTGTGATTGACTCAGATGTCTGCCCGTATCTCTCCAGGTGTCACCAGTGGTGTGTCACAGATGGCAGTGTTATAGGATATAAGTTTGACATCTTAAGATTGCTAAAATGTATCCATCCAAGTCAGTCTCATCTTTTTGAAACTAGCAATTTAGATGATGATAAGAGGACTCTGCCCGCACCTTCTAGAATCTGCCTGGGTATTGCGTGTCTGGGTTTATAATCAAATTGTCATGGCCAGGCCTTCTGTGGTGGCATATTTTTTTTTTTCTGCTAGCCCCTTGGAACAAACTTAGTTGGCAGATTGGTTGATTAGACATGAAGCACAGTCTATGTCCACAGGAGCCATCCTTATAAATGAGACAGACCTTTTTGAGCTTCTTGTAAAAACTGTGTGTCTTTGAGTACAGTCCCTAATATGTTTTCAAGAATGACTGGAAACCTTGGCATGTAAGGCCCATGTTCTTATTGCAAGAGCAGACCCCTGAGCTTATAGGACAGGTCAGAATCTGAAAGTAGATTTTTCTTGGAGTAAAACTGCACGAGTGTTGCACCAGGGTGAGGGCGACGCTGCCTCTGACTCCTGAGGAAGCCATACTAAGCACCATCCTAGTTGAAACTCATTGGCTGTTAGTCACTGAACTGGGCTTTGGAGAGAGGGAGGTTATGGAGACACTTATTATGAGAACTTAGTGGCAGAATCAGCTTGTGCAGTAGCATTCCGAGGACTCAACGCTAGAAGTGAGGTCAGCTAGGCCTGGAAAAGGCCCGCATCCCCGGCACCAAGGACTCGGCGTAAATCTGGCAGATGGGGGTCTCCCTGAGGCAGTCAGGGTAGTGATGAGATTCATTCTTGGAAACACCGCTGACTTCAGGACAGTGATGCTGCAGTGCAGGGCTGGGATGGAAGCCAGGGAGCAGGTTGCAGTCTGCCACCAGCTTCCACATGGGTGATGATAAGGACTCGAAGGACGGTTCTGTGGCTGGACTAATGGGTTTTTGACTTTTATGAGGTAGGGTTGTAGAATCCACCCCTCAAGTTACTTGCCTTTTCATTACTATTGTCGGGGTGAGGGGCAGGGAGGGAGGTCAGTTAGCCTGGTGGGTAGGTGTCAGATGAGATCTGAGGAGAGGGCCTCGGGGACATTTAATCAGGGGACCAGCAGCATGCCCCACTGGCATTGTCTACAGAAGGTCTGAGCAGGTGGAGCCGGTGGTGCTGGGGGAGCGTAGACACAGCAGGCGGAGAGTGTCCAAGCACCAGGGCCTGATACAGGGTTCCCAAAGGAGGGAGAGGCTCGGCAAGGCCATGGTCTCGTGTCATCACTGCACTGCTGCTGTTCCCTCAAGTGGCTTCTCTTACACAGGCTGAGGGCTAAGCTCCATCTAGGTCACCCTGGTGCTGAGACCTGATAGGGCCGCGGTGTGGACCGTCTCAGAGACAGCGGCGTGTTGAGCAAGGAAACCTGACACAAAAGGCTACACACCGCAGGGCTTATTCCTTAGAGCCGTCCACACGAGGTCAGAGAGATCTCAGGGACCTGGTGGCTTTCCCAGGTCAGGTGCATGGAGGAGACACCCGAGCCTCGGCCAGAACAGCACCTTTTAGGGAAGCAGCCAGGCCTGTGTCCACCAGCCTCTGCTGCGGAGACAGTCTAGAGCGAGGTGCTGTGAGTGCCAGATGGATGCAGTACCAAAAAGAATGTAAAGTGTTTTGTTAACAATCTTTATGTTATATGCTGAAATAATGTTTTGGGTGTACTGGGTTAAGTAAAATATATTTTTGCAATTAATTTCACTTTAAGAAAATTTCAAAGTGACTGTTAAGTATTTAAAATTATGTCTGAGGCTCCTGTCATCAGTAGAGAGAGGTTCAGTGTATCAGCCTGGCATTGTGATTGGGCTGTTAGTTCTCATTATCATCTTTGCTCTCCTCTGCAATTTTTTTATAAAACATAATGAACACTCAAGGACAGCCCTTGACCTCTGTCCTCATTTGGGATACATCTGGGGACTTTTAAGATAAGACCAGTTTCTCCTGGCTGTCTCCTTCACTAGGTTTGAGGTTGACAATACAACCTGACATGAGATACCTCAGTCCACACCATCCCCAAGTGGTGTCCTTTCTCCTCCCACCTTAGATCTTGTCGCTAGTCCAGTCTGACCCAGCTGGGGCATTTCCTCCAGGCCATCAGAAAACATGGTTTTCTCCTTTAGTATTTGGTGTGCACCTACTCCCTTGTAAGTGGATGTGCCCACGGTTATGGTAATAGATAAGTGATCAGGACCCGAAGTTGACAGGGTCCACTGCTGGGAGGCTGTCCCTGTGCCCGACTGGAGGGACACGGAGGCCCTGCCGCTTTGCTCACATGGGTCTCCTGGAGGAAGTTGAACTTCTTCTGTTTGGTTTTTCCTTTTTGTGTGATTGTTTCTTCTCTTACCTCTTGATGAGAATAACTTATTTTTAAGTGAAAATAGTCTTGTTTTCATTGGCTTTCTTTCAAAGGTAAAGAAGTCACCCAAGGGAGTGCTCACAAATGGCACCTTTCCTTGTTGTGAGCCCCTTGCTATTGGTGGTAGAGATAAAACTGAGAAAGCCAAGATTGGGGCTGAGAGGACCCTTACTTTGCTTTAAAAAGTCAGACGTTATTTTTAAACACTGAGAAGCTGATTTTTATTGAAGCATAATTTATATACAATTACATAGATGATATGTATTCCATTCGGGGGGTTTGTAACTATATCTGTGTAACCACCTCCCCAAGTCTAAGGAACTTTTTTTATCCCCCGCAAACTCCTGGTGGCCTTCCATCCAACCCCACATCACTGGGCTGGCATTCTCACCCCAGGTGAGCAGGTGGACACAGTGGCCCCACAGGTGCAGGCTCTCCTGCTGGGGCCTTTGCTCAACATGGTGTCTTGAGGTTCGTCCAGTGCAGTTGCAGTGTTCAACTCTTGGCTTCTCTTAGCATCTGTGTATGTTCTGTGAAGGCACCTTGATCTCTTTATTGCCTTGTTGATGGAGACTTGGGTAGTGAGTCCAGTTTGGGGCCCTTCTGACTATGCGTCGAGGTCCCCCGTGGGTTGTTTCCATTTCTCTGGGGAACCCCAGGAGGGGCTGCCGGGTCAAAGTTGCATGTGTGGTTGAAAGTGGTCAGGGGTGCACAGGTGTCACGTTGCAACAGCTCACAGCTAAGGGTCGTCTGGGTCCAGGACTGGTCACCTGTACACATAGACGCCTCAGACGCCTTCCACAGGAGCCTCACCAGTGGGGTAGGGGGGTGGCAGACTAGGGTGGGGCACAGGGACCGCAAGGGAGCAGGTGACTTGCTCATCATTTTTTGGCCTAGAACCCTGGAGTCTGGCTGTGGCACTGTTGTCCCTGCCCCAGGGAAAGGCTGAGGGGCGTGAGAGCCCTATCAGGAAACACGAGACTAACACCCACCATGCCTGTCATTGTTTTCCCAGCTGACCAGCCAGGACAAGACGCCTGCCGTGATCCAGAGAGCCATGCTGAAGCATAGCCTGGACCCGGACCCGGCCGAGGAGTACGAGCTGGTGCAGGTCATCTCAGAGGACAAAGGTACAGCCTCCTCCTGCGAGAGGTGCAGGGGCTTCTTTGCACGGAAGTAGGGCCTCTGACCCAGGGTGCAGCCACATGGGCCACGCCCCCTCTCCTGGGTGGGATCAAGCATCTTGCCCCCTAGCCCCCTGGTTTTTTCTGCAGTTCTACTGAGAATTCCTCCTGCCCATGCTGTCCACATCCCACCAGTCTCGTCCAGGAGGTGGGAGGCATCTGCGGGGCCCTTGCGGGTGCCACGCCCCTGCACCTAGTGCGAGTGCCTCTGAGCTGCGCATCTGAAACCTTGGAATTCTCTAGTCCGTCTTTTCTTCCAGTTTCTGTTTCTTCATGATCATTCGTCAAGTAGCAAAGCTTATAGTACTGAATTAAAAGGTTTTTGACCTCACACTTATTGAGACAAGTCACCAGTGTCTCAGACACTACAACACACCCCTGGAATCATTACTGGGAGAAATAATGAAAAATCTGTAGATGAATCACCCCGGATACATCCACTCCCTGACCCGGATTAAGAAGAGGCAGCTGTCAGGTGACCCTCTGCACCCTGTCCTCACAGCAAGTCTCCTCTCCAAGTGCAGAGGGGCAGCAAGCCCTGTGATGGAGGCCAGTGTACCTCTGGGTACTCAGACAGGCCAGCATGGCCCCACACAGGCCCTTTGCAGCAGCCCCCATCAAGGGAAACGGACTGTGTGAGCAAGTCCTCTCCAGCCTCTGCCCACCAGCACCCCCAGGCCAGTGGAGAGACAAAAAGCTACTGTCTTGTAGAAAATCCTTTTTCCCATGACCTCTTGGAAGTTTTCTTCATCCTGCCACTGGGCACTGGGTTGTGGGCAAACCTTTCCCAGTGAGGTCTCTTTCTATGTAAAGTTCAAATCTAAGACTGAAAGGTGGTCTCGCCCACCTGACCCCATCGCTCGCAGAGCTAAGGCTGGAGTCCAGGGGCTTTGTCCTCCCTCTGTGGCCTTAGGGCTGCGCGGCCCCCCACACCCATGGTTCCTCATGCGTCCCGGGAAAATGTGCGGGTCACTGGAGTGGGGTGCCTGCAGTGTTTGGAGACACTATGCAATTCAGGACTGGGAGCACATGCCAGGTTGTGTGGGGACTCTTGTAAGGGAGTTGCCATTAGAACATTTGTACAGAGAGCATACCAGAGTCACCTGCAGCATCTCAGCATTTGAAGTACATTGAAGGTTCACTTCATCCTGTTCTGCAATCAGATGCCTCCGCCAACCATAGCACAAAGATAGACTTGTTCTTTGTACCTTTTTTATTCCATGTACTTTTACAGATACACTTTATCCCTTGAGTGCTAAATAATACATGCCATCCTTTAACAAGAAACTCAACTGAAATAGCATTGCTTGTTAATTTCATGTTAAACTTGGAATAATCCCTGTTCAGAAGTTGTAGCTGTCTGTTTTGGATCCTCCAAAGTAGAAAGCAGTTTAGCTGTTAACAGATAGGCCCTATGTGATAAGGTGCTTTTTAATATTAAACCTCTTGACAAAGCCAAGCCTCAATGGGATAAAATACTGGCTTGATCTAGGATACTTTGAAAAGTATGTCCAGATTGCAAGTAAAGTATTGTGGAAAATGCTGGCGATGTTCTGCCTCGCTCCACATCCTGGGTTCTCCTAGTCCTGGAGAACGTCTCCAGGAGGAAGGAAGCCTGGCCAGTCGTGGCTCAGCTGTTGACTGGCTGTGATCTCTGGATGTCACCTAACTTCTCCTGACTGCTGCCTTTTCTAGCTAAAATGTTCTGCATTTGGGCGTGTCATCTGTAGGTTGAATTTCTATAAACTTGTTTTCATTTCATATTCATTTTAATTGGGACTGAAAAGTTGTGGGAACCAGTTTTCAGGGTGGTCATTTTCTGGTTCAGCTCCCATCCCAGGAACAAAGACCTCATCCCAGCCAGTGGTGCATCTGGGCACAGCCCCTCCTTCCATGTCAATGCAGCGCCAACTGACCCCTCCCTGTCCTCTCTCTGCAGAACTTGTGATCCCAGACTCAGCAAATGTCTTTTATGCCATGAACAGCCAAGTGAGCTTCGACTTCATTCTGCGCAAAAAGAACTCCATGGAAGAGCAAGTCAGGCTCCGCAGCCGGACCAGCTTGACGCTTCCCAGGACAGCTAAACGAGGCTGCTGGAGCCACAGACACAGCAAAGTCACCCTCTGAGGGGCTGCGGCTGTGCTCACCAGGGAGCGCCGAGAACAGGTCATGCGATTACAACTACCATCCAGGGCTGGAGAGTCATCGGTGATGCCCGGTGGGGAAATTGGAGATGAATTTGCCATGAAAAGGACAAATAATTCGCTGATTCTCTTTGGCCTAGTTGAGACTGAAAAGCAAACATTATCCCTATGTATAAATACATATATATGTACACGTATTTGGTACGTATGTATATGTATGTAATTAGTGGGGGACTTATGGAGATCACAGAAACACAAATTTGCACAATGACCTGGGAAGCCGAGGTCACTTTATAGGGAAATAGAGAGGAACCTAGTCTCTCATCTTCTAAGTCAGTGTTGTCAGTCCTAGTATAGTGTCCTTCATGCCAGTATTACAAGAAGTCCAGACTTTATTATGGGAGAGGATTCCCTCTTAGTCAAGTACCAGCAGAAGGACCCGCGCAGAGGCTGCTGCTGCCTGGGCTGCAGGAACAGGCTGCAGGAACAGCCACTGGGGGAGGTTTGGATGGCTGGCCTGTGGCCTCCGGCCTCTGCTGCATCTGCGCGGGGTCCTCTGTCCCAGTCCAGCACACCAGACCTCTAGAGTCAGCCCCAGTCCAGCTGCATTTCCAGTAACCACATCCTCAAAAGAACATGTCAGAATTATGATCGCACAAATAACCATGTTCTTCTTTGGTAACTTATCTGCCAGAGAAGACAGCAGAGGAGCGCTGACTAGACTCGTTCAGACTCTCGTCTTGGAATGCCACGACCTCATTGCATGTAAAGCTCCGTCTGGAGCCTTCACCGTCTGGATCTTAGTACCTCTGTTATGTGCAATTTGTTCCTCAGGGTCGAGAGTCCTACTGCCGGTGACTGTATTTGATTGTTTTGAACCTGTGAGAGATTTCTGAAGGCGGTTGCTCGATGGGGAACCCCTTGCGAGATTCCTCCTGGAAGCAGTATCCTGTTGTACTGATAACTGAGAGCGTCGCTGTGCCTGGTCCTGGGAGGAGGTGGGCTGCAGACACCATCTAAGTCATTTCTAAAGAGGCACCTTCTTCAGTTGGAATCATCATCTGTTTTTCAGATCCCTACACTTGCTGTCAGTGTCCCTGTGAAGGGACATTTTGGTCTTCAAGAACGCCACCACCCTCTCCCTTCCAAATCGGACTGTGTCGGGATTTGAACCAAAACGCCGTGTGTGGGATATTGGCATGTATAAGAAGCACTTTCAGAATGTTGTCCGTTTTAAGAAATAAGTCTCAAAATACCACTTTTTATTCCAAAAATAAAGAGAAGGAACCCAAACTGAGGTGCAGATTGTAACACGGCATTTCGTCCCTGGTGTGGGAGACGGCTCCACAGGCACTGCTGTCTGCTGTGTGAGCCGCTGGCAGCGCCAGCCGCACCAAGGGCCACAGAATGAGTGGGAGGGCCTCGGCTGCCATCGGATGGGACTTCCTGTTGTCAAGACAACTGGTTTCAGCTTGTGGAAGAGCCAGTGCTTTGTTTCCCTGCTTGGAGGAGGGTGGCGGTGGCAGGGGATTGGGATTGGAGCTCGTGTAGCCTCAGGCTGCTTGTCTTGTCCTGAAGCCCAAAGAAAAGACAAAACTGCTGGCCTGGTCAGGACGACCACTGAGACATCTGTGTCCTGCCCTGTGACCCTGTCTGTTTATACTGTATATGTAGAGTCTAGATTTATATACTGCAATGTAAAAAAAAATTATATACATATATATATATATATATTTTTTTTTTTCTTCCTTTTTTAAAGACGATGGAAATTCTAAGTAGACCAACACAGCCTTGTTGATTCCAAGCTGCCTCCGCCGTCCTCAGTATCTTTTGGTGGGTGATTAGCGAGGCTCTCAGGTGCTCACAACTCGCCTGCCTGCATCTGCACAGCTGTGGACCTTCTGGTGAAGCTAATAAACTGGTTTGGGATTCAGTTGGCATAGCTGCCAGGCCCACAGGGATCGCATCTGGAGTCTTAATTAGGCGGGTCCAGAGGTGGCCATCAGCTTTAGGGAGCCCATTTGAGAGGCGGAGGGAAGGCCGATGGCCATGGGGAATGGTCCCCTACATTGGCTGGTGTCAGGACACTGCAGTCGGGTCTGAGGCCCTGACAGAGCTTGGCCCTTAGGGCTTGTGCTGCGGGGCAGCCTCCGCTGGCCGGCACTGGCTGCCCGCTGTGTGAGCCCTGAGCCCATCCCTGTGCTCTGGGGCCAGTGGGGCTTCCATGGTGGGAGGAAAGGCCTTCAGTCTGGGGCGGTTCCTTCAATAGGCTCATTGCTGTCATTTCATCGTGTTGTTTCCTGATAGTTCTCACAGTCACCTTCCAAGGGATGCAGTTATCCAATTTTCTGGGCCCTTGTAGGATTTTGGACAGAGCCAAGTAGGTGTTTTAATGATGATACTGTGGGACGCTGCGGGATAGAAATTTCCTGAGCCTCAGTGCCTTTTTCAGCATCGTTCTAGAAAACAGGTTTGCTTTTGTCTAGAAACTTGGCTTGGTGACTTTTTGCTGAAAGGAGGAAGTCTGCAGATTGTCGTCTCTGGGTATGTTCACACTGGCCTTGTGGCACAGGAGTAAGGAGCATGGAGTTTTGTTCTGCATGCTGACCTCAGTGATACGGAGTTTTGTTCTGCATGCTGACCTCAGTGATATGGAGAAGGTTCCCGACTCCAGCTCTTCCCAGAGACACTGCCGCAGCGACACGGTGGCAGCCCTGACCACAAGCACTGCACAGAGCTGTGTCCTCAGTGCTGCATGGCTGTTTCCCTGTGTTGCTCCTGAAACAAGATGCTTCTGGAAGGGATGTGCAGGTGGGGCCGCCCCACGTTTCTGCCGTGGCTCAGTCTCCAGGGCACTCCTCTAACAGTGGTCAAGGACCCAGGCCACTCCCTCTGTAAGTTGGGTCGCTGCAGGGTCTTCTTCAAGTCACAGTGATGGTAGAGTCCAGGGAAGCATGACTATCCCTAATAGTCTGTGACAGCATCACTCAGGGCCCATCCATGGCCTTGACCCACGTGCAGGGCGGTGGGGGAGGGGGCCCTCCTGGGGGGGGCAGCCGTGAGGATGCTGCGTCTGTCCCGAGGGCTCATAGCTGTCCTCTTCTAGGTTGGCACAGAGACGGTCAGAGGGAATAGCATGAGGCCTTGAGATGGAGTGGGGCGTAAAGAAAGTGAGGTGCCCACAAGAGGGGAAAAGACCAGAAAGAGTCATTTAGTCTTACCTAGAATTTATTTTTAATGTGAAACATGAGTCACTGCTAATTTCTGTGCTGCTGATGGGGTCCCTCCTTTCACTGCACTAGAAGCTACTTTACAGATGTTGTTGAATGTCAAGGTTAAAAAGATCTAGGAAGGAACAGATGTCCACACAAGCCAGTAGATCAAATAGGCCCCAGGCAGATGTAATTAGAACAACATCTGGGTGTGGGTGCTCACAACTTTGCCTGGAGACCTGTGTGAAAGCACTGACTTTTCGAACAGTTGGAGGCCGAGGTCTTTTAACATTTTCCAGATCTTTAACATTTCTCAGAAGCTGGAAGACACCTTCCGAATGGTCAGGTACCTCTCCCACTACGCAGTGTGGCCTGAGGCCCCCAGTGGTCCCGTCACTGCCCAAGGTTAGGGGCAGTGCTCTGAGTCACCACCCCCATGTGCCCACATCTCCACATCTGGCAATGATGCTGGCGAGCTTCCCGATTCCCCCCACGGCCGTGGCCCCATCACATACTCTCTGAGTCGGACTCCTCTGAGGGTGTCCTGCTATAGGTCAGAGCCCCCGCTCTCCTGAACGTAATCCCACCCCCAGCTGAGGACCCGGCCTGGCCGAAGGCGGTCACCTGTGAGTCTGCTCCTCAGCTGGGATCTGAACACTCTTCTGTAGTATGGTCCATGCACCACAGATGGGTATGTGCAGGGCATGCCTCTGTGAAGAGCTCCAGTGGAAGGAGCTGGTAGGTGGAAGGAGGGGGCTGGGCACGAGGGGTTTGGTGACCCTATGCAGCCTGTAGCCAGGATCAGTTCACTCCAAAGCCACATTTGTGCACATTTCCCATTATTTACGTAAGTTAAAGACAGTGAGAGGCTGTTTCTAAAAGGCTCCTGCCATTAAAAAAAAAAAATCGAGGCACCAGGTATGTACGTGTGTGCGTGTGCGTGTGTCTGTATGTGTGTAAGAAGGCTGGGCATGGTGGGTCTGAGTCCAGACCGCTTACTATCTTAGTAGAGCCACTTCGGACACCTTCCCAACAGGACAGGGCAGGTGCTCCCAGACCACACAGTGGGTGGCGCTGCCCTCACTGGGTCCCTATCTTCACAGAAGGTGCCCCACCCCCTGCCGTGATGCTGGGAGTTGGGACTCTAGATGTGTGACAGCACCCTGGGAAAATCTGCTGCTCCTTTGGGGAAAGACTGAATGAGGGAGCTGGAGGGCAGCCCACAGGAGTCCGTACTGGCCAGCAGGTGGCAGGCTATGCTTCAGCCACACACCTCCTCAGACATCCCCCCCCCTTGGACATCTTACCCTCTCCTCCCTCCTCTGGACCCTGTGTCCTGAGTTGTTGGGGTTCCATGGGCACTGGGTGCCCCCACTCTCATTCCTCAGCAGGTGTGTGGGTGGGCTCAGCATCACCTCCGTCCCTCAGGTGGTGGACTTACAGGAGAACAACGTCACTTGAGGGCTCAGATGCTGAGCTTCCACCCCCCCCCCCCCCCCCCCCGCCTCCTCCACCCATGCTCCCCTAGCCCACTTCCCCGATGCCTGTCAGGACAGGCGGTTAGGTAGATGTGAGCTGGGCAGACAAAGAACATGTGAGAGTAGCTGACAAATTGGTGACAGCCACATTGGCAAAAAGAACTAGGGAGCAAGGAGCAGAAAGAAACTACAGGGACCAAGGAACGTGGGAGGGGGACTTTGAAACAATGACAGTTATGCAGAATATTTGAGAGGGGCCATCTTGAAACAGTCCCCAGATGGGCCCCTGAAATTAGAAGAAGGGGTAGAAACTGCTCCCAGCACAGGCAGCTGGCTTCAAACTCCACCTCTCAGAGCAATCGAAGCTGCTGGTTCAGACCCATCCCGAATGTACTTTCCTGTTGCCTATTCAAATCCTGCTTGACTTGTCTTCCAGGACTGGCCTTCTGAGATTTGCTTCTTCACACTAGCAACAGGCCAAGACCACCCCCACTTCAGGCCTGGACTCCCTTTGGGCCCCTGTTCTTGCCCTTCAGTCCTGTGCTCTCCTCCCCTCTCCATGTGCAGTGCCTTGGAGGCCTCCTCCTCCCTCTCCCCTCAGCTTCCCTAAGACCTGTGCCACCAGTCTGTCCCCTCCACTCAGCCTGTGGCTCCCTCCTCCTCCCTTCAGGTCTTCAGGTCCTGCTAGCATTTCTGAAGCAGTTAAAACCCATCACATCATCAACATTTTTATCTCAACACCAGCCTGTGGGCTTCTCCAACCTCCAGTTCCCTTTGGGAAGACAGTTGTCACTGAGTGTTTTCTCTGGCTGTCCACTACACTCTGAGATCATGACAAGAGCCTGGGAACGCCCGAGGACCTTGCAGCCAGGACTGCTCAAATATGGTGACTTTATTAAAGTCCTTTCCAGAGGAAGTCAAGCTGAAGAGACTACAGGGAGGGGCAGAAAAGCAAACTCAGTAAATGAAAAATAAAGAGCAACTAATGCTCAGAGGGGAGTCTTCATTCTTTCCGCCTGCCCCTGGAGGGCAGATGGGAGGATGACTGGCTGGGAGCAGAGCAGCTCAGTATTAACACCTGACTGTCAGAAGCAAACCCAGGCCAGAAAATCTGTCTCTCTCATGCCCAAAGACAATGTTAAGGCACCATTGCACCAACTTGGCTTGGAACCCCACTGGGCGTTGGATAATTCTGTCAATGCCAGAAACAAGGATGGGCGAGGGGTGGAGAGAAGGGAGCCCTCATCACTGGTGATGGGAGTGGAAATGATGCAGCTGCTTTGGAAAACTATGCAGTTTTCTCAAAAATTAAAAAAAATAGAACTACTGTGTGATCCAGCAACCCACTCCTAGGCACATATCCAAAGGACATGAAAACACTAATTGGAAAATATATCTGGACTCATGTTCATGACAGCACTATTCACAATGGCCAGACCTAGAAACTAAGTGCTGCTGAAAGATGACGGGTAGAGGTGGTCTATGGCACACTCTGGTGGCTCAGGTGCTAAGCAGATGGCGGGGGCATAGTTTATGTAAAGCTCAAGGACCCGTGTTCAAGACCTGGGCTGGGCTGGGGTACAGCCAAAATGAGCAAATACATAAAATGACTCTTCTCCTCTCCCCTCCGAAGCCTGCCTGCGTGCAAATCAAAGTTACCTCCCCTCCCCGCAATTAAATCTGTCAATGAATTCTCCCTGAAAGCTCATCTAGATTCTATGCCATAATCATTCCCTCTAGTACTGTGCTCAGGATAAGAGAAGGCACCATTTTCTCTGCAATCTTTTGGAACACAACCACTGCTATTTCTCTTTTCTAAGTAGGCACAACAGACTGATGGGCAACCCTGGACCACACCGTCATCCTGTCCCAGCTGCCCT
Source organism: Solenodon paradoxus (assembly GCA_004363575.1). NCBI lineage: Eukaryota > Metazoa > Chordata > Mammalia > Eulipotyphla > Solenodontidae > Solenodon > Solenodon paradoxus. The sequence goes on along the minus strand of RJWH01000161.1, from coordinate 1,187,386 downwards.
GCAGGCCTTTGATCTGATGGTCACAGGGCCACTCCTCCCGCCTCACTCTCCTTCCACTGCCACAGTTAATCAGAACATCTCTGGGGGAGGAAGGTTCTTGCTGAAATAACAAATATCACTACATAACATAAAATATGGGCGTAATGATGGTCTCCAAGGCTACCTGCTCTTAGTTTTTCTGAATGTCACCCACAACATGCTATTTTATGATCAAATGACCATTTCACCTCTCACTTTGTCATGAGCTAACTCTTAAAGTTAATTTCTGTCCCTCTGGATCATTCTCTCCTCTTTGTTTACTTGGAGAGAATCCTCTCAAGTAGAGGCCTCTTGGCAAGACTCATTTTTATGGTTACGAATTAGAAGGATTTGTTCCAACATCAGTGATACAATTTCCGAGTTTGTCACTGACAGGGAGTGTTCTTGTATTGGACACCATATTTTACTGAATACCTCAGCTCTGTCGAGAGGGACCTGAATGTAGACGCCACCCTGAACAACAGCCTTGGCCTGTGTAAGAAACCAGGGAAGGAGGGTCACCCTCTTACCTTGTCATCATTATTGGGTCTCATTCTTGCTTCCTGTCTTAAACCCCAGCACACACCTGCCTCTGCCTTCCTGCTTAGTCCCCATCACTGCCAATAGGTCCTTTCACTGTCCCACACTGCCTGCTCATCCTTCCTCCTGCGAACTCTCATTCATGCTTTAAAACCTAACATAAACATGCCCTTCCCACAAAGCTGCCTCCAGAGCCCTCCTCCACAGAGCAGGGTTCTTTGGGGGCCTACAATCCCTGTGTTCCTGTCTCTGAAATACAGCTGCTCCATGGCCCAAGGACCCCACTGCAGGGGAACATTTCCTGGTGTTCTGGGTCACCCAGGGCCCAGCACAGGACCTGAGACGAGGCAGTGTAACAACGTGGAGAAAAGCTTGATCTGAAATTCAGCTGATACTATCACTGAGGACAATTTCCATTCTCTCTCTCTCCCTCACCCCACTTCCTTCCTCTCAGGATAAAGCTCTTTACTGCTGGACAAGCATCTCAGCTTCTTCCATAGACAGACTGACCCGTAGGCTGCAATGGCCAGGTGGACTCTCTGTGTACACTGTCCGCAGGGACTCCTGTAGCCCTGTGGCCTAGATCCCCTTTGGCCCACCCGCCTCTACCCTCAACCCCCGCACCCCGCACAGAAGCTCAGCATCCCGCCCCTGTCTGCAGCAGTGATGGTGTCTCTCGGGCCTCCAGCATCCTCGGCCCGAACCCGCGGCCATACCAGCACCTAGGCCGTGGCTTTGTGTTAGAGAAACAAGGAACAACCAGAGCATGGAGGTCATTTCTTTTTTAAATCTTTCACAAAAAGCTTTAGAAGGCAAGTAGTCGAGCACATCCCCACCAGAAACACCCTAGCACAACTGACAGTGGGGTGCTGGGGTGTGGCTCCTGTTCAGGTCCCTGCAGGAGGCCCTGGAAGGCCGCAGCCAGGCCCGTGGGGTCACAGACACCCAGCCCCACGTGACGACACCAGCGTTGCCCAAGTCGGATGTCTGTCCAGATGCAGACAGGGATCTGGATGTGGAGTCCAGGTGGGGTCAACTTCCTGGGCAGAGAGCAGCATCCTGGCCGGAAGCAAAGGCCTCTGACCCTGCAGAGGTCAAATGTCTTCACTTAAGACTTGCGAGGAGGCAGGAGGAGATCTCAGAAGCCCAGGGATGACTGAAAAGATGGCTTTGGAAAGAAATGCTGGTCTGCAATTCACGACGTTTACAACACGTGGCTTGGGATTCCAGCCCAGTGGGGCTGGCAGAGCCAGAACAATTCACAGTGCGACAGCCCTTATCTGCAAATCTAGACCTGAAGACTAATATCTTCTGAGAGCGAGCATTCATAACCCATCAGACCAGCTGACAGGGAAAAAAGGAAAATAAAAAGTTCTCGGTTAAACAAAACCAAATGAAAATTCACTCAACCTTCCTCCACTCCAGACACCCTGAGCCCCTTCCATCCATTAAGAAACACCAGGATGCCATGTACACTTGCACACGCTCAAATATGGTCAAATATGGAAACAAAACTCCAAACACCCCCAAGGGAGCGCCTGAATGGTTTTCACTAGCTACTCAAATGCTCTGTTTTTCTAGAAAAAGAGCCAAATGCCAACATTATGTCCGAGCATTGGGGGCGGGGAGGCGACATGGAAGGCAGAGGCCTGGCTCTGGAGGCAGCTGTGCCACCCTGCAGCCTGGCTTTCCTCGGGAGCACGGGGTCCTGCTGCAGTCATGGGCCTGTGACACAAGGGAGGAGTGTGTGTGGACGGGACATGTTTCTAAAGGTAGCTTTCTTGCAGGCGTGAGCAAATAAACCTGAGGCAAACCCACAGGATAAACCCACGGTCACAGACGGTGGCACTGTGGGACATGTCAAAACCCACCTGTGCCTCACAGGAAATCATCGTAAGAAGAAGGAGAAGTTATAGCCCAGGACCCCAGCTCTGGCCTGAATCAGTCGACAGCCCCGTGTTCCTGACCAAGGGCTCTCCCTTTCCATGGAAACTCATTTGTCTCCAGATGGTAGACTCTCTACTCACCAGGCCTCCCTGCAGGATAACTGGCTGATATGTCTGCACAGGCCATTCTTGGGGGTGAAATGAAGGCTTGTAGCCTCTGTTTCTCTACCTTATCCATTGTCCCCCCTCCCCACTTGTGTAGAATAACAAATTAAAAAGCAGAATGACAATTCCAGGCAAGGGCAGTGGCTGGTCTGAAGTGCTCTCTGCCCCTGTGACTGTCAAACTCACACCTGCAATTCATTCCCAGCTCCGGGTGGGGGTGTCTGACCCTCATATTAACTTATCTGTATAACTAGAGTATCCTAACTCAAATGGCCAAGGTTTGAGTTTTTTCTTTAAATATCTGCACCGCCCTCCTACAGCTACCAGACTACATCACACGGCGACCCGGGCACCTCTTCTGGAGAGCGCCTGAGGCCGTACTGGTCAAAGGAGCCCCGGACAGACCCAAGATCCTGAAGGGTGACAAGGGCGAAGATCAATCTCTACAGTGGGCCCTGACAGAATTCCTTTCAATAAAGAGCCTGACCAACTTGATTTTAAGAGACTTGATTTCCCCCAGCAAGTCTCAAGGCTACATCTCACATATGAGAGGGTCCATTGGACCCACCATGGGGTCCGGCTGACCTGGCTGCTTTGCTTATGCATTATCCAGGTGACAGGTGACAGACCCATTCCTGCGGCTGGGACTCTGAGCCACACTTTAACTTTCATGTGAGACTAGTGTTGGGATAGAGTTTGAACGGTTTTCACAAAGTCGATCTGGATCGAAGGAAATCTGGGTTTGGTTTCCTTCACCTCCTCCCCTGTCAGAATGTATTCATTTTCATCAGCCACACTAGGCCACTCGGGTGAGAGGACTGTGACCACACAAAGGAACTGGGCAAGCGGACAGTTGGAAGAACGGAGGGGCAGGGACCTCCAGGCCCTCAGAGCTCGTCCCTAGAAGGCGTGGTGTCCAGGGAAGGGGGTGGCGGCAGGGCCTCTGTGTTCTTGGCGCTGCTGTGGATGTGACCTTGCTTCCGGGATTTCCAGGAATGCGTCCTGTCCCAGTCAGTGACTACGGTCTCGTTGTCCCAGATGGTCGAGGTCTCCGTGTCACTCAGGTAGCCGGGCTGGCCAGTGTAGTGTGTGGGGTAGATGAGCAGGGGCTCTGCAGAGAAGGCCTTCAGGTCACGGGACTCGTAATACTCCTTGTACTCCTCTCTGCAAACAAGAGTTCACAGGACTATGGGGCCAAGAAGCCAGGTGCTGGCCTGTACCTCTGAAATCATCAGGGGTTCATTTGAGTATTTTTTTTTTTTTAACAAGGAAGTAGGCAGGCAGCAGGCAGGCAGAAGGGCAAGGAGAAGCAACATTTTATTTAGTTTTTCATTTTAGTTGCTCCCCACTGCCCTGGGCAACACACCCAGATCCTTGGACCATTTGTGGATGACACTCTAGACATGGGCCATCAGGGTGCACCTTGATTACTTTTCAAGTTGTGTCCTTTGTAGAGGACTTCAGTCAACACAATAAAGGTTTCCTGAAAAACTTTCAAATATGCAGGAAAAGAGATTAGGATAGTTCTGCCATATTTGAACATTCTAGTTTAAAGGTTGGATTTTGGATTTTACTCTAAAAGCTAACATACAGGTTCTGGGGGGATCTTAATGATCAGAGCTGGTTGCTCTATAGACAGTTCCCTTTTCTGGATTACTAATCAGACATTCATTAACTGCGTGGGGCAGTGCAGGCCTATGGCACGCAGCTCACCTGTGCATTCCTGCCCCTGTCGGTCTAAGTAGGGGCTTGAGCAGGCCTCCTTAGAGGGTTTCTGTGCTGATGACAAGGGAGGACAGCCGCCTGGCAGCTAGGTCAGTGAGTGAGCATGTTCTTTTCTGTCATCATGCTGGTTGACCACTATGTTTTTGCTAAAGGCAGCCTCTGACATGTAAAAGGGAAGAGGAGTCCTGTTTTCATGAGGACAGGGGACAAAATGGACAAGATGAAGACAGGAACTATCAACTGCTCCAGTGAATGCCATCTAGTGAAATCACTCAGTCACCAAGGAAGGAGCTAAGGGGACAGCTGGTGTCCATGAAAGAGTTTAGGAATAATTGATTTAGCATCTATTATGGGTGGAGTTTGGCTCCCTACCAAATATAACTAGGCTTTAAGGACACAGAGATGTAAGACTGCTCCTGCCCAAGGGGCTTACAGTCTGTTGAGGAGACTGACAGGTGAGCCCCTGAAGACTACACCCTTTGATAAGCACCAGGTCAGAGTCAGCTTCTGGGATAACCTTGACCATCACCTTGCCCATGCCCTCTTGCATGGACATCTTGCTCAGGGCTACCTCCACCTGATCCTCTGACACCCCACGATTTCAGGTCTTACACTATATTACACTGTTCATGATCAGACCGTGAGTCCCTGCCTGGCCTATGGTACCACAAAGAACTGAGAAATGAACTGAATGCGTTGAGGCTGATGACCTTCACCTTGAGCTGTATGAGCTCTTGAAAATAAGAAGAGCAAATACAAGGGGAGGACCAGCAGGTGATGCCCAGTTAAAACCATCCTAGGTGTTCAAGAGAACCCCTGTGTAAGATGTGCTTTCCCCTATAACAGGATACCAGGCCCCTGGGTTGTGACTATGGAAAGATCACTTAAGAAGGCTGGATACCTTCAGAAAACAGCTAGTACTACCAAGAAGCCAGGCAGGCGGACCAGTGAGACTCACACAGGATGCTTGTTGTACATGATGGGCAGAAACTCGTCCACTGGCAGCATCTTCCCAAAAGGATTGGCCCCCACCAGCTTCTGCGCCCCTGACAGAGAGATGACATAGCCCAGCGTCCAGTAGGAATAGTCAGCTTCGACCAGATTGACCACGTGGGGCACGGCTTTCTCAGGCTCCTTAACTTGCATCCTCTTCCTACCGATATAACTGAAAGGAAATGGGTGGAGAAGAGCCCCAATTTGAATATTAGACATCGATCTATTGGAGCATGCTTTGGTATATAGATACTTTTGACAGCTCGGACCACCTGTGTCCTATAGGGCACATCCTCAGCAGCCACAACCATCGCCTGTCATCCTGGGGCTATTTCCCTGACTCCACGGATCAACAGCCCAATGATTCCTGCCTAGGGGAGTATGTTCCAGCCAGAAGATGCAGAAATATCAGAAATTCTTTTAGATTAGCTTCCAAAAATGGTATGGGATTTCCAGCTATGTTTGCAGAGGGTGGAAGGAGACAAACGAGGCTAGATATAAGCATCTTGAATCTGTTGTCTTTAAGTCATTGATTGGGAGAGTTTCTGTTCTCCAAATGCTGGTAGTAAGCAGAGGACAAAAAAGACAGTGGGACTAAACAAAAATCAACCCTTGGACATTAACAAAAGAACTGAGGTTAGCAGTAGGGAACAGAGCAGGTATAGGGGCAAATGGTGGTAGATGTCCAGTGGACAATGGTGAAGAGCTCTTGGCAATTTGGTAGTGGGCAGGGGGAAAAAAAGGCGGGGGTGGGTGAGAAACAGACTTAGGAACCCAAGATCATCTTCCAGAAGCAACAGATATTCACACCTGCATGGCTGCATCCCTCTGCCACTCACTTTGCTCTGCCACCTCCTTCTGTTCTCTACCCTCTGAGAAAGGCAACCAGGCCTGGCCTGTCCTCTATGAACCAGTTCTGCAACTCAAAATCTCCTTCCACCTTCTCAGTTCACTCATGGGTCTGTGATCTGTCGCTTTTGTCTAGAACCAGCCCCCTAGTGAAAGCTGACTTCTATTTTGCCCTAAAAATGATCTCATTCAACATTCAAGGGAGTCTCCTTGTCAAAGCACCATAGGATTCATAGAAAAGTCTGCTCCTTCATTCCAGTTGGGACATCAAATGCAATCCTCTCCAGGCTAAAGAGTGAGCTTCTCTCCTGGGTCATCAAGTGGAGATAAATTCCTACTGACTACTCAGAACATAGGTAGAGCCACTGAGGAATGGCATTGGCACTCAGTTTATTAATTTTACTTCACTTAAAATGGAAGCTGCATCAAATATTTTTTTCTGTTAAATAGAAATTTATTGTTTGGGTAACGGCAGTTCCCTTCAGTAGCTGAAAATTTTGCAACTGGATGGACTGGACTTAGAAAACACTACAAAAACAGAACATGCCTATCTCATTAACAGTTTTTAAATATTGATTGTACATTAGATTAATCATATGTCAAAGTTTTGGGTTAAACAGAATGTATTTTTTACAGGAAAGTTGTGATAGGAATGAAGACAAGTAGGCTGATAGGAAGAAAGAGGACGAAGAAGCATTTTATTTATTTTTATTTAGGTGCTCATCTTGGGTGTTCTCTCAGGGTCCGGGTCTTGAACTGGGAACCTTGCAATGGATGTGGATCATGCCCTGGTAAACTAAACCACTAGGCAATCGGGGTGCCAACTAGAATATTTTAAATGACGAGTAGTTCGAGTTGCATTTCTATTGGGAAGCACTGTCCTAGGTGATCCCAAGGGCTTTTCCAACTCTTCCCATTGATTTTTTCCTTTTTCTGGACAAACTTATAGAGCAGCCATGCAGAGCTTATCAGCACTCACACTGTGGGTTTAAGTAACAGTTCTTTCTTTTCTATTTTAGAAAGTGAGAGGTGAAACATTTGAAACCACCACAGTCTTTTATAGTTACATACAGTTGTGAGTCGCTTACCATGTTTTTGTCAAGGATGGACGGGCTCTATGACTAGGCCTCAGTGGGGGGCGCCATCTCGCCTAGCGCCCTGGGCTACCGTCTAGACTTATATAATCACACTTCAGGGCCTTGAACAAAAGGATGTTGCCAAACCGCATTTCTCAAAACATCTCCATTGTTAAGCAACCTGTGATCTCACATGATTTCAATGGCATGTTTTGATATGGTCAGTCTGTGAAATTTAGAGAACATCTATGTTTCCCCTTATCAGAGCCAGCGTTTCCGCCCCCACTCCTTGAATCTGTTGATACTTTGTTCTTAAAAACTAGCCAAACTTCAGGTGAACGGGTACATGTGCCGATTCCAAGCCCTGAACTCCATGAGCCAAGTCATCTTGTGATTCAGAGGCTTAAGCAGAAAGTCGCCTGTGCACGTGTCCTGTGAGTACTAACAGTCCCAGGCCCCAGGTGCAGGAGGTGCCGGCGTCCGTGGGCCCAGGAAGAGTCTCCAGGACAAAGCAGAATGCAAGATCCCTGAAATCTGAGGTCTGAGCCCCTGTCACTAGAATGATGTTTGGTCTGTGTCCTGGGTTAGTGGAGCATCTGCAGAGCTGATGAGCTCAGGCTGCATCCATCCTGAGGAGCCCACCTGGGCCACAGTTCATCTTCCCAGGAAGGGATAGGCAGGGATTGCTCATTTGCTCCCAGGAACAGGTTCACCAGGGGACACCAACTGGGACAAAGCTGGGAACCACGGAGGTCTAGGAACCCTCTGGCTCACTGGAGGGAACTACAGTGTTTGGTTTAAAAAGAAAATGTGGGCATGCCCGGGTGGAGTAGCGGCTGGGTCCGCCACCTCTGGCCGGCATAGTCCACATACATCCAAAGGAACTGGGTCAAGATCTGAGACCAGGGGAAGAACTAAAGAAAAATAAATAAATGCTTATTCCTCCTCTCTCTTCCTGCCTGCCTGCTTCCTTCATTCCTGCCTGCACCTTTCCTTAAAAAAATTTTTTTAGAAAGGAAACGAGACAGAGACATGGGAAGGAAGGGGAGGGGAGGGGAGGAGAGGGGACGGGAGACTTCTTGGGGACCTGATTTTTCTGGGTAGCCTCTGCCTCTGGACCAGATCAGTGTTCCCAGTGCACAGCTCACCGCCCCACTCCAACACAGGTGTCAACCTCCTGCCTCCCACCCCATCAAGGGGCCACAGGGGAACCTGCATCCTGGTGGCTGGGGCAGCTCAGCCCCACTCTGTCTCCTGACTGAGTGCTTCCTCCTCCCTCACAGTACTGCCCCAGGGTAGGGTCCATGCTGTGAGTCCCCAGGCTGCTCACTGCCACTCCAGGATTCCACTGGAGGCCCTGAATTGCAGGCAGACCCAAGGCTCTTCAGAACCTCCTGGATTCTCTGACTCTGAAGAGGAGAGAGGTGGAAACCAGTGGCTGCCCCCTCTCACTTATTGTTCCAGGAAGATGGAAGGCACAATCCCCCAGCACCTGCTGGCCCTGGGCAGACCAGCACTTCTCTGGACACTCACATCAGCTCCCACTCCAGCTGAGCCCGGTCAATGTCATCCATCAACTTCATTAGCCTCTTCTTAAACTGGTGTTCAAAGCGCACATCATCCTCAATAACCAGCGTCTTCTCCAGAGCCCGGTCAATCACCTGCAAAGGCCATTGTTGTGAAGACACTTTCTGAAACCCTCTGAAAAGCGCCACACCCATTTTTCACTAGAGAAGTAAGAACCGAAAGTCCAGAGTCCAGTCGTACGAGATGCAGTGGCTTCTAAGGGGATCTAAGCAAATGCTTGTCTACATGGAACACGGGAAACAGCTGGGGTGCGTGGACAATGCACTGCAGCTAAATGAAACTCCCAGACATCATGTTGAGAGACTCTGGGTCTATTCATACAAAAGCACCGGAGCAGCAAAACGATTCAGTGCTGCTGGAGTCGGGCAGTGGTGGCCCAGGTTTGGTACCTGAAGGGAGTGCAGGGTGGCGCCTCTGAGGCACTGGTGACCTGCTTCTGATCCAAGTGTGTTTTTTGCATGTGCATATTGTGCATTTTGTGAAATTCCCTTGGCCCATATCTTGTGATCAACATACTTCTATACATGCCTGTTACAATGCATTTAAAGTTTAAAGAAAAAGCAAAAAAGAAAAGCATAAGCTGACTCACTGAGAAACAGAAGGCATTCAAGGGGCTCCTCTTTGGGGACTTTCTTTCCTTTTGTGGGAACTGACCCTAATTCAAGAAACCCACTCTCTAATACACATCCCCTAACAATGACTGATCGTTCAGCCAAGGTTTCAAGTCTTGGCTCTGCCACTTCTTGTCACGGACATGACAATCATCTTCTCTTGGGTGAAATAGGTCTTATTCCTCTCAACCAACTTCCTGTGACTTCTTGAATGAAATCACTTCATAAATGATGCCATAATATAAGGCATGCATATGCACAAGGTACTCCTACTAAGAATGAGAACACTGATTGGAGGGTGGCACCAGAATGGGGTTGTGTATCTTCCAATGCCGTCACCCTGAGGGGCACCAAGGATACCCCTCCTTGCCAGTTGCAGGATTCATGTCAGAGGGAGACCTGAGGGGAAAGCAACTCACAAGCAAGCTTCCAAACAGTTAATGGCCCACTTTGTGTCTGACCCGAATGCGCCTACAGAGCTATATCTTCTTCCTCCTCATTACAAGACTACACATAAAGCATCACGTACCTCTTTCCAGACTGAGTAGTGGCTAAGAAAGCAGCCAATTTCGCCCCTGGTCAAAGGCCTGGAGGAGTAGGGGTCCCGGTATCCAGGCAGCATTTCAATACGCTGGGCCTTCAGCTGGCTTGTGTTGAGAGCCCTGTGTGACAGAACATGTGTCTGAAAATTACCAAGTCAAGTGTCCCCACCCCAGAAGAAGAAGAAGAGAGAGTTCTGTGTACTCCTGAGCCTTGCACACCCAGGAAAGATTCTCAGACTTCCTTTATTCCTTACGAGTTCCTCAGGGTCAATGTGTCATGGTGGCATGACAAGCTTTGTGAGGACAGAGGGTGTCTTATATTTTTTGGGTATTCCTCACAATTCCTAACAGGTTACCGGATTTTAGTCAAACTTATAAAAAGTTTTCTAAATATCTTAGCTGTGAGTTTATTCGGAACTATGGAGGTGTTATTAAACCTACTTTTCTCAAGTGTGTCCAAGTAAAACAATGTATGAGATACATACCACTCTATTTGCATTGCTTTCTCTTCAAGCTCTTTCAAGGTCTGTCTGCTTATAACTTTAAGCAGCAAACTATCACCATCAAGGGCTTCTGGACCATTCCTAGTGAACCTAACGTAGTGGTACACAGATAGTGATGGACAATGATGCACAAGGCAGCTGGGCCGGTAGGAGACTGACCACTGACCAAATACTTAAAAGGAAATACTGGGGGTCAGAGCCACACAGGATGCTTTGAGAAGCTCTGACAAGTTCCTGGGACTTGGGAAATCCTGTGCACATGCCCAGATAAGATCTGAAGAAGCCCTAGTGTCTCACCTGTAACTGACCTTGAGGATCTGGAAAAATAGGAAGTGAAAGCTAAGGCAGAGTGGTAAACTTCTGTTGGAAACTAAGAACGCACCCCAGGCACACATGGAGCTTCCCAGACACACAAAGCCCCACAGCAGAAACAGACATTGTGTTGGCTTCAGACACAGAAAGAAATCTCTGTCCAGTCAGTACTGGACCACTAGGCTAACTGAGCGCAGACTTCAGTTAACACAGGGTCAGGGGAAAGATTTCACAGAACTACTTTAGGAAAACCACCAAGAAAATAACAAGAAGAAATTCAGGAGGGAGGGGAATTTGGTTTGCAGAGTGGCCATATTAAATTCTATAAAATGGCCAGTTTTTAACAAAAATTATAAGATGTGTGAATTACCTAGAAAGTATGGCCCATATATAGGAATAAAACAAAAGTCAGTAGAATCTGTCTTCAAGAAAGCCCAGACATTGAATTGAGACAAAGATTTAAATCAGTTAGTTTACATGTTCTAAGAATGAAAGGAAACCATGTCTAAGGAACTAAAGGAATGTATGACTATAATGTCTCATTATGAAGAGAATATCAGTAGAGATAGCAATGATAACAACTATGGTTATAAAAAAATATAAAAAAGAAAACATACACCAGAAGCAAACATATGAAACTGAAAAATTTCTGCGTATCAAGAAAATGTAAAGGGGACCTACTGAGTAGAATAAACATGTTTGCAAATAATATATCTTATAAGGGGTTAATATCCAAAACATGTAAAGAACATATGCAACACAAGAGCAAAAGACAAAACAACCAAAACAAAACATGAACAGAGGTTCTGAAGAGAGTTTTCCAAAGAAGACTTAGAGATGTCCAACAGGTGGATGAAAAGCTGCTCAACATCAGTTGTCATCAGGGACATGCACGTCAAAACCACATGAGCTATCTCCTCACACTTGTTAGAATAACTGTTATCAAACAGACAAGTGATAACAAGAGCTGGCAAAGATGTAGAAGAAAGAGAGCCCTATGTACTGTTGATGAGAATGTAAATGGTGTAACTACTATGGAAAACAGAATAAAATTACCTTAAAAAATTCAAAAAGAACTACCATATGATTCAGCAATTCTACTTGGTATTTATCTGAAAATGACAACACTAATTCAAAATGTTATTTGCACCTCCATGTTCACGGAAGCATATTTACAACGGCCAAGACGTGTCCATTGATGGAAGAATGGATAAAGAAGAAATGAAATGCACAAACACACACACAATGGAATATTATTGAGTCACAGAAAGAGTGAAATATTGTCATTTACAAAAACCTGGATAGACCCTAAAGGCATTAGGTTAAGTGAAATCAGACAGACAAATTCACATAACTTCATTGATATGTAGAATCTACAAAAAGAGGAAAAAGAAAGAAAACAAAAGGTAAAATCCATGTGTCATCTCAATAAATATAGAAGTGTTTGACCAACTGAGCTGTTTATAAATTGAACGTTTATATTCGATCTATATTAATATGTTGAAATTCTAGCCTCCAGTGTGATAGTATTAGGAGTCGAGACTTGGGGAGATAATTAGGTCATTAGGTTAGAACCCTCATAATGAGTTAGTGCCTTTATTGAAAAAGAGCCGCTTCCTTTTTCCTCTCTCTGATCCCCACCATGTGAGGACACAGCAAGAAGACAGCCATTGGTAAACCCTGAAGAGGACTCTTGCAGAATCCAAATTGGCACCCTTCTCTCATACTGCCCAGCTTTCAGAACCATCAGAAATAAACATTTATTGTTTAGCCACCCAGTCAATGGTAATTTGGTATAGGAGCTTGAATTAAACAGCAATTCACTTTCATGATTAAAACACTCAATTAAATTTAAAAAGGGGCAGGGGATGCCATCAACTCAATAAAAGGCATCTGTGAAAACCCCACAGCTAATTTCATAACATTATGATGAAAGACTGAATGCTTTCCTCCAAGATCAGGAAAAAGACAAGGATGTCCATTCTGACCACTTCTGTTTCAACATTAATAAACAGATGATATTCACATTGAAAATGAAGAGGAGATAGTCTGGTATATAGGAAATCCTAAGGAAGGAATTCACACACAGAACTGATAAATGAGTTCAGAAGGGGACACAAGATCAATACATAAACATTAATTATGTTTTTTCAATGTAGATTTCCCAGAGACCATCATTTCACAGCTCTGGGATGGGACTCAGCAGTTGCACTTGTCCTAGCCTCCGGGACTCGGATATGGGTGTTCAGGACACACTCTGAGAAACATGATGAGAGCCATAAAGATTCCACTAAGGTGTCTTGCCATGCTCCTTACAGTCATGTGTTTTCCAAACTAACTGTGGAGTGGTAGTTTTTGCAAAAGTCAACACCTTAAAATAGATTATCAAGTAAACGACAAAAGAAAGCAAAGCAAAACAAGACATTTTTAAAACCTTGCAGAAATCTGACCAGGTCCCTGTGTGACTTTCTTGCCAGAGTCCCTGGGAAAGTGATCAGCCCCAGGCTGAGGGTGGCAGACGAGTCATGCAATAGGCTATGCAGACTCTCGCACATCTTTTTCCATCTAATTTCTTCAGATCACCCAAGTTTCGTCACTTTGCACTCAATTAGGCTCTGAAGGCAGCTGAGTGAGCCCACTGCAGGAAGCCGGAAACCCAGAAGGGAAAATCACTTCCACTGTGTGTCCTCAGCTGAACAGGAATGGAGATGGTGGGATGGGGAGTGGGCTTCAGGCCATCACCGTGGGGCGTGATGAACTTAAATGCTACTCTAATCACGAAGCATCTCATAGTCAGACTGTATGTGGTCACTATAAAAATGATGTGGAGTCCTCCCACTCAGGGCTAACCCTGGTTAGAGGGCATGCCCCCTCTCCAGCCACCTCTGCGGGGTTGGAGGGGAAAAACCCAGCTCACTTTCCATCCACAGCTTCCATGACCTTGACCTCGATCTCCTGCTCGTACAAGGTGCGCAGCATCCGGTCCCGCCTGTCTTTTCTGCGCTTGAGGTTTATCATGAAAATCTAATGCAGGAAGAAAAAGAAGAGAAACTCAGATGACTCAAGTCTTACTGTTTGATTTAGTTACAATGAGTGGACAGGAGAAGGAAAACGGTAATGAAGATTCCACAGCAGCTCAAATAATACAAATCCAAACAAAATCACTTTCTAAACTGAGCCCTCTGCCTTGACTGAAGCTCTTTGTTTCTCTGATGCACGTGGATGTACATTTCACCCTGCTTATGAGACAGGAAAGTTCAAGGTAAATCTAACCCAAAACAGGGTGCTAAGGGTGGGAGGAAATTTGACAAGTGGTTAAATTTATCCGCCAACTGTGTTTAGGTCCCGGGATTACTAAGTGTCTGTCTTGGACCTGTTCCTTTGCCTCAGTTTCCTTATCTGTAAAATGGAGGTAATGCTGGTCCAATCTCCTGGACACTAAATATGAGGTATCCTTATAAATTACACTCACTATAAATAAAATAATTGTAAGAATAAGAAAAATCTAAAGTCTTAATACATTTATCTCCAGAGTTCCAAACTGAATGATCAAGGTTTTGATTTTAGTAGCTTTTTGTGACAATTTTCAGCTCCTTAGAAAGAAGGGACATTTTCTATAAGAGGTAAAGAAAAGGTGAGAAAGGGGTGGGGGGGTAGAAAGGGACAGACATCCTTTCTCTGTGATGTATATCTGTTGGAAATGCTGTAAAGAGGACACAGCTGGTCCATGAAGTCCCATGATGTGCATCCAGATATTCCCCACGAGGGCTGGGCCCCCACAGCACCACAGCTCAGCCCTTAAATGACTGCTGTCTGCACGAAACACGTATCACAAGGTTACTAAGGGAGTTACAGATAATGAGGCTGTTCTGATGACAAATGCAATATAACAATATACATAGTAAATATATATGTCCTAATGAGTCTGTCCAGATAAGTCTCTCCCTAATTTAAGAAGCTACCCAAATACCTACAACCTCATGAATGCCATTACAGGTAAATTACTGTTTCCATGAAATCATTTTGGTGCAATTGGTGATCACTTTGAACTATAAACTAGTTTCCCAAGAAAGGGAGCCTAAAGTGCTAGCAAGAAATGATGAAAATCCAGAATGAAATGCGAGAAGCCTGCAGGGCTGTCAGGGGATGCTAGTCTCATTCTGCTTAGCCACCTAGATGACTTTTAGGAGACAAGGAATGTCTTAGGGTCCAGTTCCCTTGTTTGTATAAAGAGGGGGTTGAACAAATTCAGCTCTCAAGTCCCATACAGATGAAAACTTCCGTGATAGGTGGTCTGTGCTGGCAGACTTTATTTGATGTCCAGAAGACAGCAGAAACGATCTTAGGTCCAGGTTATATGGGATTAAATGCTGATTCAGTCACAGTCTTCTGAATGTGACTACCAATGTATAAGACATTTTATTGGGATCAAGATCTACACTTATGAGTTCAACTGTTTCTTACAAAGTATTCTTTTCTTCACCCATTTCTAAAGTCCTGGGCAGAGAAACAGATGGAGGACCGAGATGCTCTCTGAAGAAATCATCCCCTTGATTTAGGGTGAAGTGGATTAGGGATCTTCTGACCTCCTTGGTTGACCTTACTGGGTAATTATTTTTTCAAGCAACATAATTTTTTGGTGACTCTATTTGACTTTTTAACCTAATGGTTTGTGCTCTTTTATGTTTCATTTTCTTCTGGTTTAGAATCACAGTGGATAGGGTCCTGTTCCACTCCTATTTCACAGATAAGGGAAGGAAAGGGCATAGTCTCATGTGCAGAGACAGGGTCACTCCAGGAGAGCAAAAACAAAGCACAACACCACACACACACACACACACACACACACACACACACACACACACACACACATAAAACCAAAACCAAAAAACCAAACAGAAATACAACGGCAAAAAAACCCCATCAGTCAGAGGTCTCCAGTCTAGGGAGACTTTAGCAAATAACAATCCAGTCCCAGTTCCTGCTGGGACAAGAGCAATAAAAACTGTAACCACGAAGGAAAAACACAGACAGCTTGCTCATACTTGGTGAACAGTAAACAGAAGGAGCCAGACGACCAAATACAGCCTGGACACCAAAAGGGTCACAGAGGGCTGGCAGGCTGAATGGGCCCTGAACATCCCTTTCTCCACACCCCCAGCCCTGATCCAGACGAGATGATGACTCTGGGCTCAGGAAAGCAGAGGTCCTGAGCTTGGGTCCCTTCCTAGAGTTGGAATTTTCCAGAACTGGTTATGGCCACGTCAAAAGGGAATCCAAAGCTAGAAGATCCTGGTTTTGTCCCTTTATATTTGCTTTGGTTTGGTCCTCACAGGAATGTGTGTAGAGGAGTAAAAATGAACATATGTAAAGACGGGCTCTTAGACCCAGCACCGAGTCTGATGAGAGCTGCAGGGAGGGAGGCCACAGGGGCGAACAGCCACAGTGCAGTACATCAGAAGGACCAGCCTTTCCTGCAGCCCTGTTCACTTTTGAAGCCATTTACACTTTGTCTTACTCGCCTATACCACACTTAAAATCATCTCTCCTCATTCTGATCTTGAGTTTACTTTTTTCCACTTTAGATTAATCAAATACCCCTTCCCTTTCCTGAAGTCTGCTTCAAATCATTTGGAAGATGAAATCCTATTGCCACAGCTCTCTGGGCTGGCTGTCCTTTGGGGACATGTATTACACGGTGCAGTCCGACAGACAAGGCATCTCTTCTAGTTCAGCGATGATGATTCTCACGGCACAGCTTGGCCTGTATTCCTGAATCTATGGGAATTCTGTCTCCATATCAGGGCTCCTGAAGCATTGATCTGGTCTCTAGACCACAGACCCTGAAACCCATCAGCAGCTATATGCTGTGGAGTCAGCAATTTGCACCAATTCTGGCCGCCAAGTATCTGCTGTCCTGTTACCCAGCGAGCCCCCTCCCCTACCTTTCCCTTTTGCTTCCTTCTTTATACAGTTGAAGCTCATCATCATGGAGCTATTATGAAGCCCTCCTTTGACGAGAGGCAGAATTTTATGTATTTACGTGTTTATTTATGTTTTAAAACATTCATTGAGGTAGCATTGATTAACAAAATAACATGAACCCTTCTGTGCAGGTCACCATTTGTCAATACACCACAACTACCTCCAAATGACCAAGCGTCCTCCGTCACTGTCCACTGAACCCACCACCACTTGCTTCCACCTCTCCCAATTTCCTACTGGTAACCTCGGTTCTATTGTCATTGTCCAAGAGTTGGTTTTGTTTTTGTTTCTTCCTTTGCTTTGTTTCACGATATTCCACAAATGAATGAGATCATCTGGCATTTGTCTTTCCCCTTCTGACTTATTTCACTTAGCGCAATCCCCTCTGGTTTCATCTGTGTTGTCCAAGTGGCAAGATCACATCTTTTTTAGGGCCTTATAGTATTCCAGTGCGTGTGTTTGTGTGCGCATGTGTGTGTGCATCACATTTTTATCCATCCATCTGTTGATGGACATTAGGTAGTTTCCAATTCTTGGCTAGTATAAACAATGCTACCATAAACATGGAAATGCATATATCTCTCTGAATCAGTGTTTTTCTGTTTTCTGGGTAGATACCCAGAAGTGAGATGAGAGGATCATGTGGGATTTCCATTGAGAGGGCAGAATTTTAAACCAAGTTTCTCTTTTCCTCTTTTTCTTTGTCCCCTCAACCTTGCCGTCCAACTTTTCCCATGGAAACCAGCAGAGGAAAAACAAAGCACAGTGTTCCAAAAGGATTTCCATCTGCTTTGAACACAGGTAAAGCCTCCTAGTACCTATAACATAAAACCTCTAGACCCTACTCTCGAATTTGGATAAAATATCAATTCCATTTTCATGAATCAATAGTAACTTCTTTCTGGCTCAATGACTCATTCACTTATACCATGATCCTCCCTTTTTAAATCAGGAAACTGAGGCACACCCAAACTTAAGCGGTTTCCCCAGGAGCTCGGTGCCTTTCAGCAGTCAGCCCATATGCTGGCTCTCAGGGTGGAGCCCCCATTAGCATTTGGCTGTGCCAAGCATGTCACCTGCACACACACTCCTTTCCTACCTCATTGAATCCCATCTTGTCTGGATATTTGGGTACAACAGAGACAAACTGGGAGGGTTCCATGGGAGGGCGGTCAACTGGAAGACATAAGAACACGCAGAGTGCTTGGTTAGTGAAAGCGGCAGAAAGAACCCATCCACCCACCTGGTCACAAGGGTCACAATCACCAATGGGACAGGGTCACTGCTCCTAGCCCCTGGGGTTGAGCAGCCACACTACACAGCCGGTCAATATGTTGGTCTCACAGTATGTGTTTCTGGGCAGATTGTGGTATGTGCTGCATTTCTCTTAAGGCTTGTTTGGAGTAGTTTGAGGGTAATTTTAATAGTGAGGCCTCTGAAGTTTGACGATCTGGGTCCAAATTTTAGTCCAGTGAAGGGCTGGACAGGGTAGGTGACCTTGTCACGCCTGTTTGTATATACAATCGGGATAAGAAAGTGTGTCTCTTAGGATGTTGTAAAATTTAAATGAGGCTTGACTGTGAAATGCTCATCACAGTAATTTAATGGATTAAATACTCAATACCTCTTAGCTTTTACTTACTGTGGCCCATGATGAAAAAGCTCAGAAAAATGCTAGCCTTTTCAGAATAATGTTTTTTTTCCTATTCCTTTAAAATCATTGAAGTCTGGGACCATTTTTTTTTATCCCACCGAGACAGTTTTAGCTATAGCTCTGCCAAAGGTCCTTTATTTTATAACCCGAACTCACTTGGTACAGGGCTAACAGATGTTTCCAGATGGAAGGATGTCACATCTTAACTAACAGAAGTTTTATTTACTTACTATTCAAAAAAAGGCTTTTGTTTTCACAAACTATCTACCTAAAAGGTTGGAAACAGTATGGATTCAAGAACCTGAGACGATCTTGAAGATTGCTGGCATGGCACAAATTCAAGTTCACTTGGTTTTCCTTAAAGTTTGACAGGACAAAATTTTATTTTAAATGCAAAGAGCATTCCAAAGAGAGCTGGTGACTGGATTGCTGGAAGAACTGTCAATGACAGCCATCACAGTGTTCTCATTAACAGTTCTCTTCTGTTCCAGGAAAAGTAGAGAATGGCCTGTGACTTGCTGGGGAAAGGGTTAAATTGCTACCACTCAACAATCCAAATCCTTGTCCCACTCCCACCCCACCTGAGACTTAGCACAAGATCCAAGGAGCGCATGTTGATGTGGAGAAGTCACAAATTAGCAACATGTCCCAATACATGGAGGGCAGCTGCCCACCAGGACCTCTGCAAACTTGAGCAACAGTAAAGAAGCCAGCATTGCTCTAAGTTCTGAGATTTGTGCACCATTGATAGCGCTGCATAACTTTATTCATCCTAACTGAGACACTGTCCAAAGGGCATTATTTGTTTCATTTCCCTTTTTACTGGGATAAAAGAAACCCTGACACTTGGTTTAATTTATAATCAAATGATGGAACATTCTAGAAAGTAGTGAGATGGGTTTCCTGAGTCAAAAGAAGAGTTGGTCTCCTAACCCTAAAGACACATTTCTATAAGAACAAGTGAATGCATTTCTGTTATCATGAGCAATGACAATATTTTGGTCTTTACCGCTCCATCTTACACCTTATTAATTTCTTTAAAAATCAACAAATAGTGATAGAGGGTCTATCATGCACAGGTTAGATCTTTAAGAGAAAGGAATTAAACATACAAACTTCTTCCTGTCCCTATGCTATTTGAGGTGCTATCTTGTGACCCCTCCATGGGCTGTAGACTGGGGAGTGGTCATATTTTACACTCTGTGGCATGACTTTGACATTTCAAAGAGACTGCTTTTTTGTCACTTTGTTTCCATCAAACATGGGCAGTCATTGTGTGCACAGGACTAGAGTCCCCCAAAAGCCACAAGTGGCTGGATTCTGAAAGTGATCATTGGGCAAAAGCAGGAACCAAAGGTCTGGGTTTTGCTATTGAAGGCAGAGCTGAAACGGAAAAAGAGGCAATGACATGAATGAGACATGACAAGAAACGATATGGGGGGAGAAGAGAGGTGTCTTTGCTGACATCGGACTTGAAGGTTGGGTACATTCCAGCTTTTCTTTGGGGACATTTCTGACTCCATTATTCATAATTCATCTACTCCTTCAATGAATCCCTCCCTGGAGAGTCCAGCACTTAGTCAGTAGACTTCATTGCGTTCTGGAGAGTTTTAAGATCTAGGAATAATAATGGTAGTTGTTGTGACAGAGAACTTACTACTCACTGAAGTCTGGGCTGGGCTCTGACAGAGGCAATCAGATTTAATTAATCTTACAATATGTACCATGCAAGAGGTATGCGTGTCCCTATGTTTACAGATAAAGAAATAAAGGCTTAAATAACTTGTCACAATCCCACAGCTGATAGCGTTGGTGTCTGAACCCAGCTCTGACGCCAGCACCCCAGTCCTTCACCTCACCCTGCCCTGCTCCCAAAGCTAATCCTTGGTAGCCACTGGTGTCAGGTTGGTCTTAGGTAATGGGGTGGGTCTCTAGTAGCTGTGTTTGTTAAGTCCTAGCTCCTGCATGACCTCACTTGCTGTTTCTGTGGTCTACACTGGAGCAGACACCACCCAGCATACAAATCACCAGCTCGGTGATGCAAGGAAAAGTAACTTCTCTAGTTTCTCCTGAACATCTTCTATCATTGCAGTCACCACACTAGCCCAGTTCCTCACTTACCATACCTGGGCTGTCTCAGTATTTTTCAAATACTCATTTTAATTCATTATGTATGCTGGTCTCAAAAGTATCATCTTTTTCAAATACAGCTCCTTGTTCTTAACCCTCACAGTAGTGCTGGACACATCACTGTCCCACAATTCATTAAGTGCTTTCATATTCATCACATCAATTCACCTTCACCTTTTAAAAACTTGGTTATTATTTGTTTTTATAGATATAGAAATTGAAATCAATACTGAGATAGACTTGACCAAGTTCAAATAGTGACTGGTGGAACTAAAACTCAATTTTAGACCTTCTGATTTCAGTGTCCATAATCTTACTAACTTTAACATGCTTTCTATGGCCTCAAAATGTCATTACTGAGCACAGGCCCCTAAGATTTCCCATTGTGCTCTGATCTGCAAGAGCAGTCTCCATGAGCCTCATAACCCATTCATTTTCCCCACTTCACAAGAGCTTGAGTCCTGCCTTTCATCTTCACACT
Organism: Solenodon paradoxus; assembly: GCA_004363575.1. Classification (NCBI taxonomy): domain Eukaryota; kingdom Metazoa; phylum Chordata; class Mammalia; order Eulipotyphla; family Solenodontidae; genus Solenodon; species Solenodon paradoxus. Next base: position 1,166,329 of record RJWH01000161.1, on the reverse strand, counting down.
GTCTGTGCAGGAAGAACATCCTCAGATTTTCCACACAGCTCTGAATGTGCTAGATGAGCAAGTTCATGTAGAGTGAAAACAAGTGCTTTCAATAAATGCTGTTGTTATCTTTCATCTCCCACCCCCACCACACTCTCCCAGTCTGCCTTCTGAAACACCAGCCCACAATTCACATACTCCCTGATGCTTTCAATCTCTGCACTTCTTCTGACAGTTTCCTTGCCTTTCTTGTTTTAACTAAAACTCGGCTTTCATTTGGGGATACTACCTCTTTTTAAGCTTTTAGAATGGAAGATGATTTTCCTTATCTCCAATTCAACCAAACTATTCATCTTTCATTTTTCAAAAACCCCAGCTACTTTGAAGCATATTTTAGCTCCCTTTACCTCCTAATCATGCCTCCTCTGTCAGTGACGACTCTAACCTCTGGCTCATAGTCTCACTCTTCCTGTCTTCATCCTTAGGAACCTTCATAGCCACATGGTGATCCATGCAGTAACCTGGTTTCTAGGCCCTTGACCTTGGCACCAACAATTATTCATTCAGTGACCCCTGCCATTTCTGTATCCATCACACCCTTCCTGTCCTCACTTCCACTGGTACCTGACCCAAGTTTCATGGTCTCTACTCTAGCCCTCCCATGCAAAGATTCTGATTCCCTTCCATTGATCTTGCTTGGTAAAACCCAACCATCACTTAATCAGCAGCAGCAGAATACAGCGAGAGAAATTCACAAACTGTCTTGACTGAGTCACTTCAAAATTACAACCACAGATGTCAAATTGGCACTTAGCACTGACAAATGATCCAACTACACTTCCATATTGAATTCCCTTTCCCACTCTGAGAGCTCTATTTTATACTTTCTTCTCTCCTGAAACCTCCACCATCTTTCTCAAACTGATTATTGAACTACATCTTTCATAGAGAAAATATACAAAGTCAAATTAAATCTATCTCTTTCTTCTACCTCAAGTCCACAAACCCAGCTGAATGTCTACCTACACAGATGTTTTCTCATCTGCAACAGTGGAAGTAGTTCTCTGTCTCTATCTAGGAAAACCTCTCCTATATTGCCCCAGGTTACAACTCTTCTCATTTTCTCCAGGATGTTAGCCTTACCTTTTCTTCTATTATCACCAAGATATTCTTTGATATTGAATCCTTCTCATTAGTGTATAAACATGTCAAAATCTATCTTAAAAAATACAGCACTTCCTGATCTCTCACCCCCTAACAGCTACCATCCTATTTCTCTATTCCCATCCCACCAAGATCCTACTTTCTCTTCTCTTCATTGTCTTGTTGGCCCTCATGCCCTCGGGGATTTGTGTCCCCATCACAAATGGTTCTTTCCAAGGTCCTCGCAGATGTCTATCTTGACAGATCCAGTGATCACTTCTTTATCCTTATTTTACTTGACCTCTTGGCAGCAACTGGCTCCTTCTTGAAGCATTTCTCAATTTTTCCTTAAATTTCCTGGCTGTTGGTCTCCACCAGGGATCTGTACTCTTCCCTCTCCTATTTGTCTATGTTCATTTACTCAACAAGTTCACACTCTTCCAGGACTGCAGATATCCTCTTAATGATGATGACTCTCAAATGTCTGACTCCAGCTGCAGTCTATTCCCTGAACTCATATATCCAAATATCTCTTAATCTTTCCATACAGATGTGTAATAAATATCTTAGATTACACGACCAGAACTTCCCTCCTCAAATGTTTACCAAAACACTTTCCATTTAATTAAGTTGTATGCCAGGCTATAATCCTAGAGTCATCCCTGATTCCTTCTTTCCTTCATGAGCTATGTCCAGGTCTCTGTACATTCTGATGGCTGTACTACCAACATAGATTCTTTAGGATCCACCTGCTTCCCATAACCTCCCTGATAACACCTCTGTGTCCAATCACAACCATCTGTCACCCAGAGATGCACTGGTCCCCTACACTCTGTTATACACACCAGAGACTGAGCAAGCTTTCCAAATGCATAACTCACAGCATGCCACTCTCCTCCCCACCCCACACAGAATCCCATTACTTGTGGAATAAAATTCAAATTCCTTTCTGTGACCACAAAGTTCTTCACGATCTGAACACTCTTGCTCCATGACCTCATCTGTTGCTCAGCTGCTCATCCTCTATACCCCAATCAAATGGATCTGTCATCACCCAAGCTCTTTCCTAATGGTCTTTTCACGTGCTGTTCTTTCTGCTTGAAATACTTCCCCAAATACTTTCATGTGGCTGCCTCCCTGATCTACTGTCTCTCTCTTTCTCTGTGTTGCAATATAAACTTCTGGGTGGTTGATGCACCCTGGTGGAGTAGCAGTTTGATCTGCCACCTTCAGCTAGAGCAGTCCACACACGTCCCAAAACCCCAGTTTACCCCCAGGGCCTGGGGAGAAACAACCAAGATGAACAACTAAATAAAATCAATAAGTGCTTCTTCCTCCTTTCTCTCTCTGTCTGCCTGCCTGCCAACTTGCCTTTATTCTGGCCTGCACCTTTCCTTAAAAAAAAGAAAAGGAAAAAGAAAATCCTAGATGGCAAAGATTTTACTGACTTTGTTAATTTTTATATCCTCAACTTAGTTAAGTCTTTCAGAAATGCCTATAGCTCTTCTTAAACCTTCCTTGGCCCCTTAATGTTTTTTTAGGATGGGTCTTCTGCTTTATTTGAGCATTGAAGAATCACAATAATTAATCACCACCTGAACCCTCAAATTTTATTTGCTTCTACTGTGTAAAGGCAGCTCTCCTCCAGAGTGAGAATGTTTTGTAACTTGTCTTTGCTCAGTCTGTTTCCTCTGCTAGTTAGCCCCCTCCCTGAGATAATTCCTTTTGTTTAAACTCCACACTGCTATCAAACAAAGTTCAGTTTAGGATCATTTACACTTGAAGGTCTCCTACAGCACACCAACCCACAGTAATCTCTCACTATTCCAAATCACTATTGCTCCTATCCCAAAGCACTACCCTGCATCATTGGTGTCCTTGTTAAGTTTGCCCTTTCTCCTCAGTTAAATATGAATACCAGAAACAGAATGGTTACGACATGTTTTGAATCCCCAGTATGAGTGACTCATACATTGTAGGCAGGCATTCAATGTTTGTGCATGAATAACATGTCTGTTCTGTCTCTGCTGGATGGGCCTTCTGTCCATGGGGTTCCAGACACTCTGTAAAACATTTAGTTCATCTAGTTTCCTAAGGACACCTCACAGATCTCATTTCATCATCGTCAGACTTTCATTCATTCTACATGGGCTTCCAGTCAATATTTCCAGTCAATTATCCTCAAAGGTTTATCTTCTAATTATTTTTAATTTCAATTATGTTCTATCTTTTCAAATTCAAAATCTGGAATTTTAACAACATCTTATGAGAGAAGGTAAATACAGGAATTGAAGAAAATACAATGCCTAGATCTAGAGTTGGCATGTATTGGGAGGGCAATAAAAACAGCTGTAAATGAGAGGTTCTTTTCAAACGAATTACACCTGCCTACCATGATGCTGTGCACATTTGTAATCAGTAATCATTTATCTCTTTATTGGCAATGCATACATTTCTATATATGGAGAACTTTCTAGGCTTTAGGATAGGGATGGCTTTCTCTGGGACATCTACTTGGAATCAAGGCTGATAGTGACAAGGAAGGAGACTTGGACCCAGATGTTACTAAGAGTTCAATGCACCTAATACCAGCAATGAGTTGTAACTGCATGGAATTAATGTGTGTTCTTTTTTTAAAAAAGTATTTTATTGCAGTAAGTTTGTTTTACAAATTAAAATAAAACACATGCATAGATTTCCTATATGTGCAGTTTATCCATTCCTTAGATACATAGCAACAAATCCTGCCTCCACCAAATTACCAAGTGTTTTTCACCACTGTCCAGTGGACTTCACCACCACTTGATTCTCATTTGCTCCCCACCACCAATTCCATTCCCTCTTGGTAACCTCAGTTCTATCGTAAGTGTTCAAGGGTGGATTTTGTTCATCTGTTCTTTTGTTTTCTCTATTCACATTCTACCTTTGAGTGAGATCATCTGGTATCTCTTTCTTCTTTTGATTTATTTCACTTAGCATAATCCCCTCTAAATCATCCATCCATATTGATTCAAATGACAGGATTTCATCTCTTCTAAGGGCAGTATAGAAGTCTATTGTGTGTGTGTGTGTGTGTCACATCATCTTTATTCAGTAGTTTCCAGTTCTTAGCTATTGTGAATAGGGCTACAATAAACATAGAGGTGCATAAATGTCTGCAAGTTAATGTTTTTGTAGCTTTTGGGTAAATATCCAGAGATGGGATGGTGAGATCATATGGGATTTCCATATTTAACTTTTTGAGGACTCTCCAAACTGTTTTCCACAGGAGTTGTATCAATCTGCATTCCCACCAACAGTGCAAAAGTGTTCCCTTTTTTCCACATCCTCATCAACATTTGTGGTTTTTAGACTTTTGGAGAATAACCAATCTCTCAGGTGTAAGGCGATATCTCACTGTTGTTTTGATTTGCATTTCCCTGATAGCCAGAGAGTAGGAAGATCTTTTCATGTGCCTGTTAGCCATCTGTATATCCTCTTTGGAAGAATGTCTCTCCAATTCCTCTTCCCATTTTTTTTTTTATTGGATTGCCTGTTTTTCTGTTAATGAGTTTCATGAGTTCTTTGTATATTTTGGATATTAAATCCTTGTCAGAAATACAGAACACAGATACTTTCTCCCAGTTAGTAGGTTGTCTTTTTGTTTTGGTGATGTTTTCTTACACTGTGAAGAAGCTCTTTAGTTTGATGTAGCCCCAGTTAATTATTTTTCTTTTTATTCCCCTTGATGTTGCAAATGAGACCCCAAGTACCTCTCTAAGGCTGATGTCATGGAATTTCTTTCCTATGTTGTCTTCCAAGAATTTTATAGTTTATGGTCTTATGTTCAAGTCTCTAGTCCATTATGAGTTAATTTTTTGTGAATGGTATTAGACAGTGGTCTAGTTTCATTCTTTTGCATATGGCTGTCCAGTTTTCCCAGTACCATTTATTGAAGGGACTTTCCTTTGTCCATCGTATGCTTTTGGCTCCTTTGTCATAGATTAACTGACTGCTGTGTGTGATTCAGTTTCTGTTTATTCAGTTCTATTCCTCTGATCTGTGCCTCTGTTATTATTCCAGTACCACACTGTCTTGATCACTTTCACTTTGTAGTATATACAGTTCAATGTGTAATACCTCTGGATTTGTTCTCTTTTCTCATAATTGCTTTGGCTATTCAAGGTCTTTTGTTGTTCCATATAAATTATAAGATTTTTAAAATTCTATTTCCTTGAAATATGCCCATGGAATTTTGATGGAGATTGCATTAAATCTTTATCTTGCTTTAGTTAAGATGACCATTTTAACAATATTAATTCTTCCCAACCATGAGTAGGGGATGTCTTTTCATCTCTGTATATCCTCCTCTATTTCTTTTAAGAAAGACATAGTTTTCATTGTATAGGTCTTTCACTTCATTTGTTAAGTATATTCCAAGATATTTGATTCTTTTTACTTCTATTTTAAATGATGTGGTTTTCTTGATTTCATTTCCTTCTAGCATGCTGTTTGCATATAACAATGTGGTGGATTTTTATGCAATGAATTTGTAGCCTGCCACTTTACTGTATTCGTTGGTTCAAGTAGTCTTTTGACAGAGTGTTTAGGGTTTTCAATATATGTAATCATGTCACCTGCAAATAATGATAGCTTTAATTCTCCTTTCTGATTTAGATTCCTTTTATTTTTTCTTCTTTTTTTTTTTCACCTAATTGTTCTGGCTGAGACCTCCAGTACTATGCTAAATAACAGGTGAGATGGATATCCTTGCCTTGTTCCTGACCTTAGAGGAAATGCTTTCAAATTTTTGCCATTGACTATGATGTTGGCTGTGGATTTATCATACATGGCCTTTATTATGCCGATGTATATAACTTCTATCTTCATTTTATGCAGTTTTATTTATCATAAATGGTTTTTAGATCTTGTCAAAAGCTTTCTTTGTGTCTATAGTATGATCATGTGGCTTTTCTCCTTGCTCTTGTTGATATAGTGCAACACATTGATAGATTTATATATGTTGAACCAACCTTGCATCCATGGGATAAATCTCACTCGGCCATAATGGATGATCCTTTGATGCTTTGTTGGATTTGGTTTGCTAATATTTTTTTTTTTTTTAGAATTTTTGAATCTGTGTTCATGAGAGATAATGGTCTGTGATTTTCATTCAGTTGGCCTGCAGTTCTACCTTCACCCACAGGTAGCTGCTGAAGTTTCCTCACTTCTGGGAAACTCTTTTTCCTATGAGCCTGGGGGTGGTTTTTCTGGTTGGCAGGTCCTGCAGTCTTGGAGCAAATGTGGGAGCAGGTGCAGGGAGAGGAATTCCCCTGGCTACCTTCCGCTATGGCAGCACCTGTTGTAATTTTTTCAGAGACTTTTGCTCAGACCAACGTGGTGCTGGTCCACCTTCTGCCCTATGCCAAGACCCTCTTCCCTGGCTCCGTGTCATGGTGCCACTGGGAAGACTCCCTGCTATCAGAGTGATTCGTGAGAGGCCTGTTTTTTCCCAAGGCTCCAAATGCTTCACCACTTTTTTCCCCAAGGCTGGGAGCCCCAAATCTGCCATGCGGTTCTGAACCCCTTCACCTACCCTTGTGGTGGTGATTGGTGCTCTGTCTACTGCAGCCTGTGGGCCTGCTCTCCATGGCATGCATTTGTGAAACACAGGTGATCTCTAGTTGTTCTGTGGGGTGGAGATCCGACACACTCCTACCAGGTCACCATCTTGGCTTCTCATTCTTTTATTTGCTCTTCCCAACCTGCAGTCAGTGTCATTCTCCTCGCGCTGCAGATGCAGGAACTGAAGTTCTGAGAGACTGATTCTCTCTTTATAGGTGGCAGAGGCTGGGTTTAAATCCATTATTCTGGCTTCAAGTTCAGTACTCTCTACAATGCCATATTCATGAATTCTTTCTTTCATTCATTCACTTGTCTAGTCATGCATTCAGTAAATATCTATCTCTTTGGTACCAAGTACATATCATGCCTTGTGCTTAGTGGCTGAGATAAATGACAATACAATTCTGCACTTATCCCCTGGATCCTAAAGATAGAGAAGAGGCAGGAAATTGCATAATAAAAACATTCACAAAAGAAATTCCTAAGGACTGATTCCAGAAATACTACCACAGTGAATTAGTACCTTACCCAATACACATCTACCATAAAGACCATTTTATTTTCATTATCCCCATTCACTATACACTTAGAGAATAATAGCATCTTCTGCTTATTTTTTCAAACCCAGGGACACTGAAATGAGGAAAGACTGAATGGCTTGCAAACAGCCACGCACTTCAGCATCCAGAGGCTATAAGCACAGGAATGTTGTTCCCTCCCCTCATCCCAATAATCTGTGGGTGGAGTTTGCTCAGCACCATTGATGTGTCCCTGACTGCTATTTTGAGAACAGAATACTGTTTAAATATAATAGGAAAGTTTGCTATACAGGAATATTTTAATGAATAATTTTAATTATTGCTGTCTTTCTTGACTTGGGTTCCTACCACGTTTTCTTAAAAGAAAAAGAACTCCGCATTTTTTCTATTTCCTTTCTTCTCAATTACTTCAAAACACTGAATTCTGATTTAACCTTTTCTGAAACCATTCTTGAATGGTTAACTTGAATGACATTAACTGAAAACATTCACTGGAACTTTTTTCAGTCCTGATCTTATTTGAGCTTCTTTCCACATCTCATGGCCTTGTTTTCTTAAAATTCTGTAACATCACATATGTTATTATCATGTAATATTATCTTGTTGGTGATACCCAACTCAACATCCATCTTCAGGCCTGGTAGCACTGAAGATCCAGATTCATCTCTCCAACTACTCATGGGGCAGCTCTACCTGGAGTCATTCATTCATTCCTTCCTTCATTCATTCAATACATATTTACTAGATGCCCATCAGGTGGTGGGCAAAAGAATATAGCTTGAGACCAATATGACGAATAAGGAATTTATTATCATCCGTGGGGCAGAGGGCAGGAGGCAGATATAGGCAAATCAATGAGTCTAAAAATGAGCTCAAGATCCTCTTTGAAAATCTCCCCTTTATTATCATGCTCCATACCATTTAAAATTCTTACACTTGTACCATTCATTTGCTCACAGACTCCTTAAGACCTTTTGTGCCTATGTCATACTTTTTTCTTAATCTGTCCCTTCCTCTCCATTCCCACCACTTCTGCTATAGCTCAGATCCTCCCATTTTTTGTCTAGTTGATCATGTAATGTCCTAAATGGTCTTTGACTTGAGACAAGCATCCATGCTCTGCCCTGCTCCATCCTTACTTCTCTTACTACTAGGGTGAACTTTCTACATCCAGATTCCAACCTGACATTCTCTGTCAAAACTAACCCCTTTAAAGATCCCCTTCCTTTTTCCGTTAAAATCCCTTTAAAGTTCCCCTTCCTCTGAATGGCACCTTGTCTTCTCCCTGCCTCACTTGCCACCGTGCCTCCTAACCACACCCACTACCCATATATCACATCATGCACCCCAGGGATGAATCACAGAGTATTTCTGATGTGGCATCAAAATTCAATGCAAATATCCCCTCCATTGGGAATTCATTTCTCACATCTCCCATAGCAGGGTGGAGTTGTTACTTTCTCCCTTAGCCACCAGCGCATATCACATAGGTTAATTAGTGTAGCTACTGGTAAGTAAGCATTTCCCAATACTGACATCACATTAGACCCAGAAGTGCAGTGTTTAAGGACAGGAGCTTTGGAGATAGCAAGCCTGCTTCAAATTCCAGTCTGCCTTTTGTTTAGCAGAATGATCTAGGGCCAGTTACTTCAGTTCTCTGCCCTTCGATTTTATCAGTGCTTTGGGGATAATAAAGTCGCATTCATTGAGCATTTTTAAGGATTAATGAAAATGATGTAAAAAATTCTGAGCAAGGTATAGTTGCAATATAAAGTATTATTAAATCAAACCCATAGTTACTGTATATCATTACTCAATATTCATAATTATTATAGAACATATATAGTTATAAATATATAATAGAGAATAGATATAATAGAGAACCCTGCAAGTTTTCCTTGTCTCCATTTTATGGAGGAACTTAGATTCCTGCCTAGAGTCATAATTAGAAGGCAAAGTGAGAGTTTAAATCCATGCCACAAAATATCCACAGAGCCCTTAGGACATTGTGCAGGTGTTTGCTGTGTGACCCGCTCTCTGCCTGCACTGGAGGCTCCCAGGAGCACCTGTCCTGTTCGTGTCTCCTACAGAAATGAGTATGGATGATTGCACAAATGAGCAGATAGATAGAGCAATGACTGGCTGGCTGGGCCACCTAGTCTTAGAGGAGGGAGGAGTGTCAGGTACAGTCTCTGTGACGATGGGACAAGAGCTGTCCCTGGGCAGGCACTCACTCATGGCTTCAATCTGCACATGGATGAGGCTGTCGATTTCTTCCTGCAGGGTCTGCTGGGGCCTCAGGGGGATGGGCAGGTAGCCGTAGTGTTCTCGGTTGCAGAGGTACATCTGGATGCCTGGGGATGGACAGAGGGGCAGATGGTCAATCAGAAAACACCACTTTTCATGCTGTAACAACGTCAAGGAAAAGAGCCTGGACAGTGGCAGATACTGAGTTTGGCTTCGAAACTACAGAGACTGCTGGCCCTGAGAGCTTGGGTGTGCTCCTTCAGTGAGTGCGAAGCACAGCATGGGGTTGATAAAACCCAGGCCATCCTTCTGCCCAGAGGAAATTGATTGTTTTTCTTCCCCAGAGAAGAAGCATATTCATTCATGGTCTGAATGAATACAAAAGACATGGAAGGATCAAAAAGGAGGCAAAGAATCCAGAGAACAGAAAGGAACACTGATCTACCTACAGGAAATCACGAGAAAACGAGGGTCCAATTCATATTCAAAGAAACGGAATGCAGACAGGAAACCCTGCAGGACTAACAGTAATAAAGTGCTGTCCAGGCCTGTGGAGAACTGGGAGTCCAGAGCAAGGATCAGCTATCTGTCCCCACAAGTCTCCTGGGTTTTACTTCTTCTCTTGGCCTACATGAATTTGGAATCAAGTGGGAGACATGATGTTTCTAAAAGATTCATTAAGTGGCAAAAGCCAGGTCTGCATTTCAAGCCCTGTTAAGAGCCTGCAGTGTGATAGGAGGAGAAGCAGGTCACACACAGGACCTGGTTTCAGCCTGGTGGCTGCAGCCCCAGCTGGCTAAACTGTGGTCAACAAAACGATGAGTTCAGGAACTAAGGCGGTCCCCAGAGTCAGCAATGGCATCTTCTTGGTGGGAGGGCTGCTGCTTTAAAAGACGAGCCTGCCCAGGCCTGGCCCATGTGTCTGATTTGCTCTTTGCTAGAATCATCTGTGCTTTCCAGAGAGAGAATTACCTGCACCTTGACTGCTCTATTTTGTGCAGATGGAATTTCATCAGTCAGCTGCCTCACCTGCCAAACCAGGCGGACTTGTCTCAGGGCATTAACGGAGAAGAACAGGAAGAGAAAAGCACTCTTGTCCTCTTTCTGGAATCTACCCCAGGTGCTGCCTCAGGGGCGAGTCCTATTACTTCTTGTGCCTTCACCCAGTGAAAATCATTACCTCTGCTCTTTACCCATATGAATGATTTGGAGGAACTTCAGTCCCCAAGTATCCTTCTGCCACCACGATGCATTTGCAGGCGTGGTGTGTAGGTTCCTCTCTGCCCTAACTGAGTGAGGTGTTTTACCCTGTCACTTTCCAAAGCTTCAGGAAAAGGGGGAGGTGGGACCTCGCCAAGCTATCCATCAAGTGTGGGTACAAACACATGATGTCATAAATGCTGACTTCCCATCACATATACTCAGGAAGTTTCTGAATGATATGGAAGGTGGAGGAGGAGGTGAGGGAGGAGGGGAAGAGGAGGATTACAGACAAGGAAGACAGTGAACTGGGGTTAATGCAGAAGAGACGAGAAGAGAGAGGGGCTGAGAAGCAGCACCACTCAGCTGAGAGACCAGAACTTGAGTGTGATCCACTCACTGGTGGGAGCTGAACATTCTGAGAGGAGTTTCAGACAATCAGGGATTGGTTTGGATTGTATCAGTAATACAACTAAGCTGAAAGAAAGGCATTGGTTATTTATAAAAAGAAAACCAGCCATCGCCTATAAATTGTACAGCTTGAAATGAGGTTCATGTAATCCTAACACCAAAAACATGGGCCATCACTCTGCTTCATATACTAAGAAACGATACCAGAGGACAGGGATGTGTGTGCGTGGAGGGGCCAGGGAGGAGAGAGAGCAAGCCCCTAATCTTCTGTGTGGAGATTCCAGAGATGATGTCCCAAGTTAAAACGGAAAATCAAGGGAGAAAAATGGCAAATCAGAGGGCGTAGGGTGGGGGAGATGGTGAGGCATGGGGAGCAAATGGGGTAGAGGGGTTAATTGTACAGTGAAAGAAAAAAGGAAATAGTGATTAACTTATTGTGTTATATGCAGATGAAAATTTGCTGTCATGTACACCTCAAGCCTAGCTAATGTTATAAAACAATATTTCTTCAATAAGATCAATTAAAAAAATAGAAGTAGAAATGCCAGTATGTTATTTAAAACTGTGGATGTAAATATTATACTAAATCATTAGGTAGAGTTAAAAGCATTTGCCTTCTAGAAAGGAAAATGGTATGGGGGTGGTATGGGGGATTTCTAATTTCATAGTAAGTCTTGGCAGACTATTTGAACTCTTTCAACTACACATGGGTAATTTGATTAAAATATGATTTTACTCATGTGGTATATAGAAAAAAACAAAAAGCAAATTAATTCAATAAAACAACAATAGACTTTTAGACTCTAAGACTAAAGTTGTAATTTCCAGAAGGGAAGGTGGGAAGGGAGGTGGGTAAATTGGTTACAGGGTCAATTGTGTGGCAGAGAACTAAATTATTGGTGGTGAACTTAATATTGCATATACAGTTGTTACTCTATGATGATGCCCACCTGAAACATAAAATCATATAATGCCATGTTAATTGGATGAAATTATTTATAAAAAAGGAAGTGTGATTGATGAAGTCAATGGAAGAATCAGTATGCTCAATAAAGCTGCTTCTGGAGAAAACCATTTCTCTTTAAAAAATGAAGAATGGTAAATGAGTGATGCTCTCCCTTGAAGGACTGCCCTTCTCTTAGAAAGATAGTAAACATTTTCTTTTACTCACATAGGCCCTCACCTACTGACTGACAGACTTATCTCTATCCTTGGGGACAAAAACTCAGACTCAGATGGGTTATAAGTCGCACATTAAGTCATTTCTGCCAAACTTCTGTCCCTCAAAGACCAAGGTCAAGTGTCTGTCTCCCCACTCAGAACTCAGCAACTGCATCTTAGAACAGTAATGACTCCAGATTCTTGTTACTGCACATGGAGGCAGGCATGGCCACTACTAGTGGTCTGGCCCCCATCTCCCACGTCTCTCGCCAACTTTGACTCACAGGAGACATTTTAAAGATGACTGGCTGGTGCCAGAGATGTTCTGGTGGGCATGATACAGAGCCCAGATCATTGGCATCAATGGAAGTGAAATCCTGACCCTGACTTCATTCTAGCAACAGAGAAACACCGTGACCCTCATACTCTCTCTTTGGGCTCCACGGGCAGCATGCCCAGCAGCCAGCTCACTGGAAAGGCTTTCTCATGCATCACCCACAAGGGGTAATGCCTGGGGCCTGGGGTGAAGATGAAGATTTGTGGTTGGGGGATCCTGTGGTAATAGCACACTCATTTCTTTTTGGACATTTAAAATGTATGCTCTATTTACAGTAGCCAAGAAATGGACATAACCTAAAGGCCCATAAACAGATGAGTGGATAAAGAAGATGTCATCTACATACACACAATGGAGTACTACTCAGTTATAAAAAATAATTGAAATTCTATAATTTTCAACAACATGGATGAAACTTGATAGGAGATAAGTCAGAGGGAGAAAGACAAATACTGGATGATCTCACTCATAGGTGCAATCTAAAGAAACAAAGTAAAGGAACAGACAAAGCAAAAGAAAAACTAACTGCATGTAGGACTCTATCAGACTCTGACAACAGAGTTGAGGTTACCAGAGGGGAAGGGGTGTGGGTGGGAGCAAAGGGTAGTGGGTTCACTGGACTGTGGTGGAGACTACTAGAAATGTAGTGATGGGCCTGGTGTGTTAGAGTATATCTGAATAAGAATAAAACTGCACATCTAAACTTGCATAGAGTTTTAAATAAATGATACCACAATAAAAAATGTGAAGGGCACTGGAATCCTGGCAGTGGATGTGGTGTGAAATGAACACAGATGAGGATACAATTCCAGTATCCTAAAATGCATATAGCAATATAAACAAAAGAATAAACAATAAAAAATAATCAGGTACATATCACCACTACTTCTCCCAAGAAGTTCTGATAATTTACCTATAGAATTCAACGAAAAGATATTTTTTTGTCTTAATACTAAGTTGGAGGCACTTAAGGTTTTTAGATGCTAATAGATAAAATTACAAAATCACCTCTTTAAAGATATGTGTGCCCAGGTAAACAGGACCTTTTAATTAATCTTCTGTAACTAAGAGCAAAGACCTCCCCTTCCTAATTCCACTGTTTAAAGAAAGAAAGAAAGAAATACCATTTGCACATAGAGAACAATCCCTTCTCTTTCTGTTTCTATCTCTTCTGTCCCCAACTGAACCCTTTGACCTGCATCCTGCTTTTGTCCTGGGAAGACAGATTTGAAGTCTGATCAATAAAAAATGAAGTCAGAGTGGAGAGGCCTAGTAAAGAGCAGAGCTGAGAAGTCCCTACCTGCCTTTGTCTTTCAGCCCCCATGCAGTTATTGGGTTGAAAAACAAATATGTCATAATCATTTAGCACACAAGTTACCACTCCTTGTGCGATGGTCATCAAGGAGGCCTCTGTTAGGCTGGGATCATCACTGTAATTGTTAACAGCTTACTTTCTTGGAACATCTTTATTTTGAGTTCCTAAGCAAAGGGTCTGACTGGCATAGCTTAGAGAAATGAGAAGACCTTGAGATGGCCTCCCATCCTGGAGAAGTCAGAACCCATCACAGACCAAGTGGGAAGAAGTTGTTTCCATTAACATTGGCATAAGAATCTTCCTGAAAACTTCCAATCCACATGAGGATAATAATATGGCTTTTGCCCTGACACAGACCTAAAAATTGCCTACCCTTTACCAAAGGATCAGAATTGCTCTAGCAACCAAGGGAAGAAAAATCAACCTTCCACATTCCCACCAAATATTCTCATTCATACTAAAGCTAAAACGATGAGTGGTCTTCCCTCCACCCCCTAACCCCTACCCTTATAGCTTCTAGGACTGCCTGGTGTGTGAGTTGTCCCTTGAATTTGCAATCAGATTCTCTCCTGCCAGAAATCTATCTTGGCTGCCTGAGGTCTCTGCATAATCCCATCCACCATAATTAGTATGCCCACAGTGAGTTTGGTGTCCCATTTTCTTGGTTTGTGATAACTTTTGTTTAACTCACTTAAACTCACTTTGGTTAGTGGCACATTTCTGGCTCATAAACTGTGGGGGCTACTTCTATCAAGAAGGTAGGAATGGCCCAGAGAATGAAGCTTCGTTGGAGGAATGCGTGTCTCTTCCTGTTCAACAGCCTCTGTGAATTCTGTCCCCCTGAAGGCAGACACAGGGTGCCCCGGAGACATAGCTGACTTCCTACTGCTTTTTTGTCCTCAAAAAGCCTGCAGAGCCCATGATCCCATCTGGGATGCTTCCCCAGGATGCTTCCCCAGGCATTACTGAGAGGTTTAAAGTCTGGCTCTGACTTTTTCTCATAGGGGCTTGAGTTGCTGCTTGCTCCCCACGTCTGTTCTCCCCTAGATCAGGAGAATGGGGCTAGACTGCAGAGCATAAGAACTGCCACCTGAGCCCCCGTGCTCGCATGCCAGTGAGTGGAATGTGCACCGCAGCAGTGCTGCGGCTTCCAAGCTGGACACTTGCAGGGCAGCTGCTGAAAGAGTAGTAGGAGCAGGAGAGCCCTCTCCCCTCCGGTTGAACTCGATGGCTGGAATGCATCCATCCTGAGATGTCATAAGACAGTTAAGGACAAGACCTCATGGAAGGAGGAGAAACCAGAGAGAAGGAGCCTAGGGCTCTGAAAGCTTTGTGGAACAGAGTCTGCCTACAGCTCAGACTTTACTGGGCTGGCTATACAATCAGGAGCCTTTGCCAGTGTTGTGCGTCTCAGTCACAGTTCCCTAATCTATATCAGATTCCTGACTGACTGAGCAAGGGACTTCAAGATCACCACAGGGAGATGATTACCTGCTCACGACTCCCCCTACCACCACTGTCCCCACCACTCCAAAGGAGAGGGGCTTCCTAGGTAGGGGCCAGCGGCACAGAGGGTGCTGGTATGACTGCTGCAGACACGGGTCCCTCTAAGCCTGTCTGAGGAGGAGGTGCACTTCTTGGAGGAGGGGTGCTTTAAGAAGAGCCACAGGCCAAAGGAGGTGGCCCTTGGTGGTGACCCCTCCTGGTGGCACAGGAACCTACCTGCTTGTCTACTGGAGAAAGCAAAGACAATGATGTCATCAAAGGTCCAGGTGTAGTCCTGAGGAGGCGGGTAGAACGTCAGCTTGTCCGAGGCTTCCTTCCTGAGGTCAATGAGGAACGTGGAATGCACCATGGGGGCTGGGAAGCAGCCTATCCTCTTCCACTCTCTAATTGGAAGGTAGTCTGGGGTTCGTTTATAGAAGCCCTGCAACAGAGGAAGCAGGTGAGCCAGCTCTCCGTCTACGGGCTCCCTTTCCCAGTCACGGGCAAAGTCGGTCCTTCTATGTCTGCGTGAGTTAAGTGGGCGCCCCTAAAGTCCCCTTCATCGCTTGTGATGACCTAACAATTTTCATCTGATCTCAAGGAATGCCATCTACATATAAAATAACACTAAATATCAGATAATTTAGCATATTTCTAATATGAGATAATTTTGGTTTCAGTATGTCTCTTGATGTAATAATTTCATAACTGTGTATATTTATGTGACTGATATTGAATATGAGGTATGTGTACTGAGAGGTGAGAAAATAGAGCAGTGAAGAGCACAGGTTCTAGTGTCTGGCTGCCTGAGTTCAAATCCCACCTCTTTTTGTCTGTAGGCACTGATGAACTTATTGGACCTTCCTGTGCCTACTTCCTCATCTGTAAATCAGGAATGATGGCACCATCTACTCTATGGGGTGGTCTATAAGAATGAAGTGAGGGAAAACCTGAAAAATGCTTAGATGAGTGCTTAGCACCAAGAAAGAATCAATATTATTAGTAATATAGTAATAGTAGGTATTATTAACATTACTACATAGTATGATGGGTGCTATATTTAACTAAACAAGTAGGGTCTCTTTCAGTTCATTTACATACTCACTATTTGGGTGGAGCTCTTACCACACCATAAGTCCAGAGATTCTCCTCTGGAAACGTCCTTCTGGGCAAGCACACAGGACAGCCTTACTTTGTGGTTTTGAACATATTGGCTTGAACCAACTCAGCCTGCTTTCTTTCCGAATTTTAATTGCTCATTTGACAAACATCTACTGAGTGCCTCTGAATTACAGGCACTGTGTTAGATAACAAAGATGGACAGTAAAGACCCAGGCCCAGTCTTGGCCTCAAGATGTCAAGAGTCTAGTAGAGAAGTTTATATTCCAGTGGCATCAGTTATATATTATGTGTTTATCACCAAAATTTAAATCCATTCTAGAAAAGATGCAGGTGTATCTCAACAAAACATGCTTCAAAGCATGTGGAGGCTTTGAAAGGCATTTCTGAAAATAGTTGTAGATGGTGGCAGACTGATGGAAATAGTGTTAATTCCCATGAGGCCAGCTCTCTGAAGGGCCCAATAGTTGTTGGATGCATAAGTCCACATAAAGTAATGTTATGTTACTTTATGGTCACACTCCCACCCCCTCAAACCCCATCCCTGTCCTGGATCTCAAACCCAGGTCTGTGGGCTTTACATGGCCTGCACCTTAGCTGCCTGAACCATAGGGGTGCATCATATTGGTCACATTTTGTGTGGTGACGTCAGCACCCACATATTAGGTACTACAGCCTCTTCTACTTCTCTGATCTTCCTTCAATGTCTAGACGACAGTTGTCACTGAGCTAATCCTAAGATTGGCCACATGATCAGATAGAAGGATCACAAATGAAGACTTAGAAGATGTGAATCTGAGAGTCCTCTTAACCATCTCCTAGCTGTTGTAGCTTAGCCCAGGCTTAACCTCTATGAGTCTGAGTTTCTTCTGAAAAATGGGTTAAGAGCTGATTTGTCTATCTCACAGAGTTACAGAAAGAATTGCATGTGATAAGGTCTATGAAGATATTTTGAAAACTGTAATTCATTAAAGGAAATATATTACTATATTATTATTAACTTTTAACTTAAAGATCACTAATATCCTTAAGCAAGGAGAACATGAGTTCTTTTAAACACTTCAATTCATGAGCATGTGCCAAGGGAGAAAGGGAACACTCTTTCTTTAAAGGAATGCCTGAGAATGTATACAGATATAAAGTTCTAGGTTACTTTCTAACAATGTTCTTGAAATGAGAAGTTTGGGGATTATATGACCTTGTTGAACTACCACATATCCTGTGGGCACAAGAGAAGGAAGTAGAGAAAGAAATAGAGAAAGAGAATTAACTATCCCTCCTGTGGAGAGGCAGAGGCAATAGATGTGCCTCTTTTCCCACCGAAATCCAATGTTGTTGGTAATAATTCCTATCTATTTGTCAGGCCACACTGGAGTCATTTTGTTTGAGATATGTTTCAAGGTTTTAGAAACCAAGGCTGGATTTAGGCTTACAAAATCGTGAAGTGAAGTGTTTCTGGTTCTGTCTTAGCAGAAACTTAACTGGGAAAGTAGAAAGTCAAAAACAAATGCAGAAAACTCAGAATCTTTGGAAATCAATTTGGCAACGTATGTCAAAAGTTATCCAAATATCTGTACTCTTCACACAGTAATTTCACTTCTAAGAAAGCCATCCTAAGAATGGACAATTTCATATTTATCATTATGATCATTACAATAGTTAAAAGTTAGAGAAATTTAAATGTTTTAGAATAACAGAAAGTCAAGTAAATTGTATTATAGTCACTTGACGCAATAACTATTAAAAATATGCAAGCTTTTTCTCTATTATGTTGGAAATGTATGGGTTCATATGATTTCTTTTTATTTTTTTGCCATTTAAAATTTTTTTGGTAATGTTCTTATGTTACTTTTAATGATCAAAAATTTAATTTTAAAAAATTTCTGAATCAGTGATAAAGTACAAATCCCAGCAAATTTTACTGGCTAATGTAAAGATTCTAAGGCTGAGTTCATTAGAATATTTTCCTCATAGTTCATTAAGACAGAAGATCTCATGTGGTCGTGACATTGGACCTGGATGCAACTACTTTCCTGAAAATGCCTTGTAACAAATGGACATTCATGCTTCAAGAGAGATGATGAGAGAAAGTTTCCTGTTGACACAGGGCTGTTCCTTCAACTCACAGCCCTCATATATTAGCCAAAGGACTTGCCTGAGGTGTGATTCCGCACCAGAAGTTAGAGTACAGGCCCCGGGACTCCAGCATGGGGGCCACAATGGTTTTGTTTTCTGCAATCATGAGATTGAGAGTCTGCGGGTTTGTCAGGAAGTTGTCAACATCTATAAACTAAGAAAAAAAAATGATGACGTCAGGTGAAAAAGTACTTTTCAGTAAGAGGTTCAAGACAGATCAAACACTTCCCCAGACTCAGAAACTTGCTCATGAGACCAGTTACCTATTTCTCTTAATGCAAACCAATTGCAAGTGGACAGTTTCATTCAGGCGAAGAACATCTAGTGTAATTTCCTTGTCACTGGCTCCATGAGGCGCACTGAGCCAGGAGCTGGCATCACGTGTGGCTACGCTCTCAGCCAGGACCCACTGCACCTTGGGTAGTGGTTTAAGTAAAGGATGCCAATGTCTCCTAAGCCCTTAGAGAGTCATTCAATAGTACTAACTGACCACCCGCTCTAAATACAAATGAAAAGACACATTTAGGTTGTCCATAATGACACTAACATGTCCCCAAATAGATCCATCCATGCTATTTTAATGTCACAAGGAACATTTTTGTTTAAAATTAGATGAGCTCATGTTCTCCAATGAAGTTATTTTCCATTATTTGAAGAAGTCCATGCTCATACTGATTCAGTTATAAGAACAGTTTAAGAATAGATTCTAACATAAAATAACCACACTGAACTCCATACTAAATGTGACAAAATATCTATTTTATGCTTTGTCTCTTTTACTATGTACACATAAAATAATCAGCAGTTTTAATTCTTCTGATAGCCAATCTGTTTACCAAAAAAAATTTGTGGTTCGCTACTGGTATATGTCAATGAGATTTAAGTATATCATTGACACATATCTTCAGTACAGTTTGAAAGCATCTATGAAATTACTTGTATTAAAACTATTGGTCTCTTGTGGTTGAGGGGCTCTGCTTTATTGGTGTTATTTCTAGTGCGGCTCTGGAAAATGTTTGCCAAAGGAATCAAATGATGTTGAAGGGTTACAATAAATCTGTGCAGGAAAAATCAGCCTCTGACAATTTTCACAAGGGTGATAGGGGCCGCAGTTACCTGCTGATTAGAGAGTTGACCTCCTCTTTCTAGCTGAGGTAGGTTCATGGAGGATGAGGATGGAACAGAACACTGACTCCTAATTATCAGGCCCAGTATTTTTCTGGGCTACTCTCAACATTCTAAGGAATGTGATAGAATCTCTTCCTGGAGATAGATCCCCCCAAAGAACCCAACATAACTAGGAGAACCAGAAAACCAAGCAAGAGCTGTCATCCCCCAAATCCCTCAAGAGCAGCAGGGAATGCAGGGAGAGAGTTTTGATCTGAGTCTCCTTTTATAGAATTAATTTTCACATCTGCAGACTTCATCTAAAAACTTAAGACAATTCTTATTGCTTTAACTATGGCATTTCCTATGATATTAAAAGAGTTGGTTTCTTTTGTCTATTGTACAAAAAATGAAATCTAAAAATTTATTTTCTGATTCACTGAAAATGCATGTCAGGAGTGGCTCTGAAGTAAAATGTCGGTATCCCAACCTAAGTTCTCCAAATGTGCCCTGTGCCTTTATTTAAGAAGTGGAAGAGATAGTATCTAAACAGAGTTGTTTTGATCACTCCCACAGTCCTAGACTTTGGACACATTCTAGGCAGCAGCTGTGTTAAGAAATCAAACATCTGTTTTTACCAGAATGTAGTCTGACCATTTTTCCCTCGCCGTTCGAAGGGCAGCCTGTCGTAGTTTCATTACGTGGGCAAACCGGGAGCTAGGCCAGTGCTTTGGTCCAATTTCATCAGGATAAGACCTATAATGAGGATATAATAATAATAATAATAATAATAATAATAATAATAATAATAATAATAGCAGGAGAAGCTTACAATGATTGACTGGCTAGTTATTCCAGGTTCTGTCCTGAAAGTTCATACGTATGAACTCATTCCACCTTGCATAGACCCTATGAAGTAGTTACTATTATTAGCATCATTATCCCCTTATTATAGATAAGGAAAGTAGAGCCAGGAGGTGTTAAGTAACCTGCACAAGAACCTTTCTACAAAGTAGTTCATGGGATGTTAACAAGAACCACTGAGTTTCTATGAGATGAGTGCTACCATTCTCCTTGTTTCCTAGATGACAACACTGGTAGAGAGGGGTAAGTCATGTGCCTAATATTCATCATTATGAGAGGGAGACTGGTAGAGTTGGAATCCAGACATAACCGCAAAGCTCATGCTCTTAGACACTTTCTGATACACTCTGCCATCAAATACATTTGGCAACATTGCAGCATAAAAAATATGAGTTTCCGGGGAAGACAGAGGTTCACATTCTTTGTTTACATCTCAGTGAGAGTCCCCAGAGTTTGACACATGACTTAACCTTAGCAGTGATGCTGGGTGTTGACACACAATGTTGTTGGAATCTCTGTCTACACCACAGAACAGCAAATCCAGGACACTTACGAGGCCACACAGGTAAGTGGGCCTTCAGAAAGCTGCCAACTGGTACGGATGTTGACTGTCACGGTGGGCCCGAAGTGGCTGGCAGGTCACCGCCTTACAGCTGCAAGGCAGCACATCTGCCTCAGTGAATGAAGAGCCACGAAGAGAGTTAGGCTGTGAATATTCAAGTAAGTGTAATGAAACTATGTACTGCGCAGGAATTCTCTGGAATGCCTTCCCTGATTAGTGTTCCCATTTCATGAAAGCCGGTAGAATTTCTGTTTTTCTGACTCTGCCCTCCAAAATGCCTTCCCTAATATTTTTCACACTGACCTTGGCATATGATATGTTAAGTCAAAATCTGACTACTGAGAAAATTACTAGGATGCAAAGATAGGTACATGAAGTATTTCTGGATCATTTTAATGAAGCCAAATTCCATTATAAGGAACATTATAAGAGTGTTCCAAATCTTGTTTAGTGTTCAGATTTCATTGTTAAATTTTGCTCAATATTATGGTCCATATGCTGAAATTTGAAATACATATTTATTTCCATCTACATAATAAAAGCATTATATAGAGAGATAAGAAACACATTATTTTTTATGGAGTGGTTATTATTATTATTATTATAAAAATTCATTTTTGATAAATGACTTATTCTGGGTAAAAATTCAGGCAACTCAATTCATTCTGCTTCTACAATTCTTCAGGCTGGGATGCAATTAGTAGCCTTGGGAACATTCACAACAGTAAGTTTTTAATACATTTATTCATGTTGCTATTTATATATTTTAGTCACTCATCAAGTTTTAATTTAGTGCCTGCCAGGAATACAGCATGGGGGGTTGGGGTATATAAAACATTTGTACCCTCTAGATGCTATTAAGGAACATAAAAATTATTTAGAAAAATGCATAAATTACATGTTAATGAATAATGTGAGCTAACTGTATTGCGTCAAAATGGGTGTTGTAGAATATAAGCAATGCAAGTGTTGAGAGAAAGGTAGCTCTTCGGAACTGGAATGATAAGGAACCACTTTCTGCAGGATTTGGAGTAAGAACTGGTTACAAAGAAGCAAAGGAGAGCAAATCTGTATGAATAACAGCTTGGGGTTGAAAACAAAAGAAACATTCTGGATAAAGCAGCTTTCCTTTGAGAAGAAGCCAGAAATATGGTGCTTAAGTACAGGTGCTCAGTTTACAGAGTCTAAAAGGTAAGTCTGAGGTGTCTGAACTTTGTTCTGGAGGTACTAGAGCCCTTTTCACACACTGGATCCCATCATTAGTATTTCAGTAGATTGATTTGACACTAGGTGTGTAGGAAGGCTTGAAGACGGAAGAAGTAACTAGGAAACTGCTTTGGTCAAGATTGGGAGTAACCCAAATGTCCATCAGTAGGGGATAACTATGGGACGTGCACACAATAGATGACACATGGTCATAAATAACTGTGGAGCTCCTTGACTATCGCTCTGGAATGACTGCCAAGATATAAGTGAAAAAGCAAGGTGTAGGTAAAAAGTACACACACTTTTCACCATGATTTTTCCAGTATTAAAAATCCACACTCAAAACATGAAAATAATGCTTCCATGTCTTGACAATTGTGAATTATGCTGCTCTAAATGTAGGGGTGCAAATATCTTGTCTGGTTAGTGTTCAGCTAACTATTAGAAATAGCATTGCTGGATCAAATGGTAATTCCTTTTTTTTTTTTTTTTAATCCAAGTACCCGTTGACAGATGACTGGATAAAGATGTAGCATTTATACTTGATTCAATTCTATTCAGCTTAAAAAAGACGAAATTGGGACTTTCACAACAACCTGGAAGGAAGTTCAGGTGATTATGTTAAGTGAAACAAGCCAGAAAGAAAAAGAGAAATATCAGATGGTTTTACTGAAGTGTGGGATATAAAGAAACAAAATGAAAGCCCTTAAAAAACACAAGACTCTCATGACTCTGCATTCAAGACTGTGGTTACAGCAGGCAGTAGGGAAAGGAGAGGTTGAAAGATTAGAAAGATTAGAAATGGCAGTGGTGACAGGCTTTGGAACTCTGGTGCCCGGTGCAGACACACAGAGGTGTGACTCTATTCTCCTGAAATGTATATAGTATTGTAAACAAGTGAAAATAAAAAAAATGAGTACATGGCATCAATATTTAAAAATCCACACAGCTTGTGGTCATTTACTTGGGAATAATGCCAGCCTGGTGGCTGCAGGATTACTGAAGGCCGTCAAAGGACAGAGTGGTGAGTCTTGGTGACTTATGAGATTTAGAGATGAAAGACAAGAGTCACATAAGTCCCTAAAACTGAATGGTTGAAGAGCTGATGAAGGGAGGAAGGGTACACACAAGGTCAGCAAACATTCTCGTGCTACTCACTCGGGTTTCTCCATGGGCCTCCACTCCACGTAGTGATAGGCTCTCTGCACGTTTTTCAACCACTCCCTGAGAATCTCTGTGGTGTTATCCACATTGTGATCTGTGGCTGCCCTGCTGGAGAGAAAGCACAACGCAGCTCAGTCATGTTGTCCACGAAGGAGAGAAAGACCAGTTCTGGACAAAAACAACAAGACAATGATTCTCTCATGGTCCAGAGGAGACCTTGAGTTTCTGAAAAGAGAGATACTGCTTCGAGTCACCATTGTCTCACTGGACGCTGAGACAGGGCTCGGCAGGATCAAGGAGTGATTGTGTCAAAACATCATAAGCACAAAATTAATTAAACTAGAGTATATTGATCATTCTTCTTAGAACTTTTCCCTAATTGGTTTGATTTTCAGTTATCTGACAGATGCTGCCTCTTAGTTTCACAAACAATTACCCTCAACTGAAATGATAATTAAGTTGCATTTTCAAGACAATTTTTTGGTCAAAACCAAATTTCTAATTGATGCTGCTTTAACTATCCGCACTAGAGGGGAAAGTCATAACAGTGCCCAAAGTAAGACTCAAATCTAAGTTATCTGTATCTACTGTGGGTTGACTTTACCATCAGAAGCCTTCAAAGAATGTCTACAAAACTCATTTTCAGTTCTACCTTGAACGTTTAACAAACTGATCCACTTTAAAGTACATAACACACTTATTCAAGCAAAAATATTTTCAAGCTATATAATTAAGGAAATCCATACTATCTATAAAAGATACACATCTGAATCAAAGTGATTCCCAACACTTAAAAATGAGGAAATACACGTCACCTGGAAAAGCAAGAGGGGTTGCAATCTTGATGTCAAGGAAGGTGGAACTCGGGCCAAAAATAGTTAAGGATGGCAAAGAAGGATATTTTATAAAAATAAATATGAATAAATAAATATAAATAAAATAAAAATAACTTTACATTAAAGGAACAAATATGAAGATCCATATAACTATACATTACAGGGGTTGGCAAACTTTCTTAAGCACCAGACCAATATAGATTTGGGCTTTCAGGTCATACACTCTATTACAGCCTTAACTCTGCCACACACAATATACAAAAGCCTAAAAGCCAGCATGACCCTCCTCCAGTGATTCTCCCTTTACAAAAACAGGAAAGGGCTTACAGGCTATAGTTTGTCTTTCTTTTTTTTTTTAAAGGAATGGTGTAGGCAGGAAAGAAGGAAAGCAGAGACAGACAGGCAGGAAGGCAGAAGAGGAAGAAGCACTTGATTTACTATTTTTTTTAGTTATTCATTCTGGCCATTATTCCCGGCCCCGGGACATAAACCCAAGTCCTTGGGATGTATGTGAACTGCGCTGAACCTCTACTCCACCCCAGTGTGCAGCAGACTGTGGTCTGTTGCCCTGATATAACAGAAAGTCTAGCAGTGTCAGAAAAACTAGAAATACTGGTCATGAAAGATGTCAACATGCTGCTTTCAGTGAAAGATGGTGCATGAGGAGAAAGGAAATATGTGGAGGAAGCACAGACCATAGTAACAGAGTGTACTTCTGTCTCAAGTGCATACAGGACATTCATCAAAAATGACCAATAATTACATTGCAAGAAAACCTCCATAACACTGAAATAACAGCAGCATTCTTTGATCACAATGCAATAAAACTAGAAATTTATAATAAAACAAAGAACAGAAAATGTCCATTAAAAACTCCCTGTTAAACTAACATTGACTAAAAGAAGAAATACAAATCAATATTCAGAACGTCTAAAAATGCATAAGGGAAACACAACATATCTGATTAGAAAAATTCCATTTTTTATCCTTGTCAATAAAAATATATGCATTGAATTCCTACTTAAAAAGCTAGAAAAAGAGCAACAAACACACAACCACAAAGAAATAAATAATAAAGATAAACGTAGACATATATCACATGTAAAATAGAAATAACAGTGATACATAAATTAAAATGCTGCTTCTTTGAGTAAAATCAAGAAAAGGCAACCCTAGTAAAGACAGTAGAAATATAAAAAAATCAACACAGTAGGCATATGAAAAGTTTGAAATGACAAGAATGAGGAGGAATGGCTGATAAGAGAGGCATTTTTACACAATTGTAAACAACTACTTTGCAAAGTTCAACAAGGAATAAATTTGAAAACTGAGTATAATGCAAGATTTCCTAGGAAGATGTATGTTAACAAAAATGGCTCCAGTAGGGATATTAAACTGAAACAACAATTTACATAAAAGAAATAAAGACAGAAGGAAAACCAGATGCCAAATGGCTTTGGGGAATTGTATCAAATTTTAAGAGACTATTTTCAATGCTATGTAGCTTGTTCTCCAGAGAAAAGAGGGAAAAATGAACGATGTAAATACAATATTGATACCTAAAACAAATGAAAATATATGCACACACAATTACATTATCTCTCACTAAATACACTATAAAGATCCTAAAGCATTAGCAAATAAATTTACTACCCTATTAAGAAAATATTAAATAGCAAAGCCTAAGACTCTTTAATATAAAGGATATCCATTCATACAATTCACTATATTAATCACACTGAAAAAAATCATATAACTATCTTTGCAAGTGTTAAAAAAAGTCTTTATCAACAATCCTGATTTTTTTAAAAACACACTGAATAAAGTTAAAACAGGAGGACAGAAGGAAGAAGGGAAGGGCAAACAGAAAATGGGTACAGCTTGTCAGAGACGCTTAAAAGGGAATCAAAAGTCTTCAATTTTACTGGCATTTCAGCATTCTTTCTGGGAGGGAGCACTGTCATGGAGCACAGAATGGCGTCCTGGCTTGGATAAGACCCAATGAAGAACTGGAACAGTGGTCGCTCCTCTACTGGCAATTTCAGCATAGGATTTTATCAAACCCAATCCATAATGGCTTTGGTTCTTCCTACCTGAGCTTTGTAGGACTCGACTGGACCAATAACAAGACTTGAAATCCTAAACAGTGTTCAGAAACCTTCAAGGGAAAATAGTCTTAAGCAAAGCATATGTCCCCAGGTGACAAAGGGAACAGATTTCTGTAAAACACCAGTTAATGTGAAACTATGTAACTTAAGTCATCAGGTATAGAAACACAAGGACAGAGGTGTGAGGCTAATGTTTGAAACTCTTATTTGGTAAGTTGCATTTCTGAATGAAAGCTCACCTTATTAAAAATGTTAGTCAAAAACTAGAGGATCAGGGGTTACCATTAATGGGCCCCGAGCTACTTTCAAGTCTCTTCTGGAAATCAGATTAGAACCAGCTCCTCCACACAAAACAAGGCCCAGTGGGATAGCCCCAGGCCCACCTGGACAGCTCACCACCTGGCCATGTGTGCAGTGGCCTTGTCGAGGGACAGCAGGTGAGCCCCTGGGACAAGGAAGGGGCAGTGTGTGGAGGCAGGAGAGGGGCCAGGCTCCCTCTAGTGAACAACTGTGCTGAAAGAGCAGCAGGTCAGTGGCAGTCACAGCCACTGTCACATACAGGCCACTGTGTCCAGCTAGCAGACATGAAGGGCAGGCACTTCAAGAGTCAGATCACTCACAGTCTGAAGATTGTGCAGAGGCAACTCCTGAAACTGGAGTCAGCTCGGATCCACATTCGTCTTCACTAAAGCATTCTGAGCAGTAAGTTAAACAGAACACAGCAAAACAGATCTTGGCTACAGTGTAAGCCAAAAGTTAGGAGAGTTCTGTGTTATTCCCAAATTACTTAAAAATCCTGTAGGGGAATTTATACAGCATCTGCTTCTTTTCTTGGAGGTTGTTTCTTCATTACGGAGGACTTACATTCTCGTTGCCTTCCATGCCCGTTGAAGCATTTCTTAATCAATTTAATAAAGTCAATCTCCTGTTAAAAAGCATTTTCCTGGTGAACAGATTAAACAACTCCAAACTCTGTCTAAGTAGTCACTGCTAGCAAACTTCCTTAGAAATGAGTTGTTTGGAGTATGCAAAGGTAGGGGTTTTTGGTTAAAAATAGAAGCACAGATTTAAAGTGCTCTCTCTTTTGATTTAAATTTTTTTTCTCTACAGTTACTTCCCTGAATGATTAAGATTTTCTTTGTTTGAGACTTCCAAGGAAACCAGCTAACTCTCCAGCTGTGGTCAGAGGCCCATCCACACTGGTCTTTGATGTGCAGGACCAATCTCCTGGCCTGTCTTGGGGGAACAGCTCTGCCCACATCAGCCCATGGAGAAAGGCTTTCATCTCCCCAAGAATGGCCCTCCACTCCCCTGGCAAAGGCAAAGACACAGAGATTCAGGCAGACACTTTTAAGTGCTGCCTCTTACTCCCTCTGACACAAATGTGTTTCCGTTCTGAATACACAATCATGAAAGCATGCAGGCTGATCTGTTCAGAGGGCTGAAGAGCAACACCAAAGGCCCAGATGCAAGCTCCCTGGAGGAAACATGCGGCTTGAGTTAAGGTCTATTTTCTGAGCCAGTAGACAGTGCAACACTGTGGTGTCTGTCCTGCCTGCGCGGCTTGAGGAGCGATGGGACACCTCTTTGGCTGTGGTGGATTTTTCCATCAGGCTGGGAAGTGGAGCACAGAATGTGTGAGAAGCCTTCAGCAGAAGCCAAGGCAACATTCCCAAATTGAAAGCTCCTTCCAGCCCTACGGAAAGTGAGTGTGGCCTTGGGGCAGCCATCATTCTTCCAGTCAGGCCAGAAAGACACTTAGAAAGGTGACATCACTACAGGAGTCCTGAAAGAAGACAAATGATATGCTGACGGTAACTCATCAACCTGGAAAACCACTGTTTGTGAAAACACACAGGCGCTGACTGGAACACCACGTTCCCACACATCTGCAAGACTTTTATCTTTGCCTTAATTCTCCCAACCAGAGTAGCATCCCATTCGAATCATCATCATAGCTCCTGCCCTATCTCCTCTCTGGGCCTCTGGCTGAAGATAGCAAGGAGAGCTCAGGTCTTGAGCAGTGTCAGTCTTCACATTATTAATTTTCTTTAAAGGTCACATTGGGATGGTAACTCCCTTTATGTCTAAGGACAGTAGGGCCTGCCAACCATGAAGATGTCTCCCTCCTCCACCTTTGGGAAAGCTGTGATTGCGATATGTTGCCATGAGCACAGCCTTTCTTACCAGACCCAGGTCTGGCCACTCGCCACTTGAAAGACAATGTCGAGCAGATGAATTTTGGTGGAAGGAAAGTAAGTTTATTAAGAGGCACTAATTGAGGAAATGGAAGCCTTGCTCTGTCTCAGATCTACCTTCCCAGTGTAGAGGTTACAGAGGTTACATACGCAAAGCACATGTGGAGGGAGCAGCATGGGGGAAAGGGAGGTATTTGGAAAATTTTGCAGAATTGGCCAATTTGGGCACCAAAAAATGGGCTCTGCTAGCTTATCAGATTGATCTCAAGTCTCCCATACCTCAGTGGAAAACTAAGTTCACCTATTATCTGTATGTCCTCTGCCAAGTTAACCTGTAACTGAACTATATGTTAATGAAACGTCATAGATTCCTCAAGTAATGATGAATCCATTTTTCTTGATGACTAGGTATATTAGATCCCACTCTGTTGCCTGGTTATGAGCCCTCTCATTCTTTATTCACTGCTGGCTTTCATTGGAGTTAGAACCTGAAATGGAACTGCTGGTAGAAACAGTGACATCACCCAGTTGACTTCCAGGAGATGTCTAGGCCATTTCTTACAACACTGCTGCCCATTCATTTTCTCTCTGATTTTGCTTCTCATTCCTGTTTCCTCTTGTCTCCTCTTCTAGAGCTGTACACGTTAGCAAAGGTCCATGAGTCTTAGATCCAGAGTCAAATTAGAACAGAAGTAAGCACATACTGAAAATATCATCAACACCATGCATAAGGAGAACCTTGATTAATGAAGTTCCCCCAACAGGTGCATTGTCACTGTTACATGGGAAAGTAATAGCACAAAGAGAAGAGCAGTGAACCAACATATCTGCAGAATAATAGAGATTGACCACATGGTCGTGGCCCCGCCTCAAAAAAAGGAAAAATATTGAGATTTCTCTGCCAATGTTTAAACACTGACATTTCTCCTTGTTCCAGAAGGTCAGTTTTTATTCCTTAGTCTTGGCTCTTAAACTAATAGTCAACTTGTAATAATTAGAACTGACTCATTTATTTTTTTACTACAAATCCACTGAGGTTGAGAGGCCTAAATTCACAATGGAGTTGAATTGAGAGGCAGACTGGGTCTCTCTGCAGGTGGAACACAGTTATACGGAACACAGTCTTCCTGGTCACTTCCCTCAGCACTGACCCTCAGAGAATGTTCTCAGCTTCCCTGTGGCCCTAGAAAATTTAGTCTTCAGATCTGATAGAACAACAGGACTGCAGTCAGTGTGACAGGAGGGTGGCTCCAAAGAATGTGAAGGATGAGCTGAACAACAAAGTTAGTCACCACCTCGACTCTTCATACCATGACTGGTGAGCTGGCAAAAGTGAAGTTTCCAACTTGAAGTTTTAAACCCTCCCAAGTGCCTCTTCATCTAACAGGGAAGACTCATTGGTGTAGAAAATAAAGAGCTCCACCTGAAAATAAAATACCACTTTGGGAAACAACTAGTGAAGGTCATTTTCAAGAAAGGTCAGATCCTCAAGTCCAACCATCTTTGTTTCTGTTTTCAGGGAAAGACTCACCAGACTCTACCAAGAGGAAGAGATGTGCTTGGCCATTTGGCAAAACATG
This sequence comes from Solenodon paradoxus, assembly GCA_004363575.1. Taxonomy (NCBI): domain Eukaryota; kingdom Metazoa; phylum Chordata; class Mammalia; order Eulipotyphla; family Solenodontidae; genus Solenodon; species Solenodon paradoxus. Next base: position 1,136,028 of record RJWH01000161.1, on the reverse strand, counting down.
ATGATTAATTCTTGCTTCTAGTTTATTGGGTAGAGTTGCTTAAAGATCTAGAATTCATCCACTGGTGGAAGCTAAATATGGATATGGTCAAGGATAATATACAGATTGGGGCTTGGGAATTTCTCCCAAAGAAAGATTTTCCTTTGGCCCTACCGAGTCAATTAGTATCAATTCTTTCTAATAAAAGAAGCAATTAGGAAACCCACTTTTCATGAAACACTCCTCACCAACCATTTAAATGTTTTTACTCCCTCAATGTCCTTTCTTGGTATGTATGTCCCATTAAATACCAGAAACAATCATAGACATTGCATACCTGAAGAGCAGGTAAGAAAGAAGTACAAAGAAATGATTGATTCCGGAATTGCAATCAACAAATGAGTCAATTTTCTTTTTAAAGTTAGGGAAAGAGGAATGGTACAATTTGCCAATTAACTAGTTAAGAGTGCATTCAAAAACCCAATACCGTCTTAATTAAATCACAATAAACTTAATTCGACACAATTAAAAGTGATTCATTTCTTGATATTTTTGATTCTGAGCTATAGTTTTCCTCTCTTGGTGTTAAGACCCCCCTCACCTGTAAATTACACACTATCCATGTTGAGCTCTATGATTTACTAATTAGATGTTATTTTATCTCCCCATGTTATAAAAGATGAGAAGTTATGACTTGCTTAAGTTGTATGATCAGGTCTTCTGATCCCCTGTCTCAAACCTTGCTCAAACTTTCCCCACAAAACTCAGCCACAGGGTATGAATATTCACTTCTCAAATCGAAAGGAATTTTTTACCTTTTCAAGGACAATAACTGACATGACCCATATAATCATCTCACAATGAAAATATGGAAGTGTCCCAACAGAAAATAACATCATAAAAATGGGAAAACCTATCAGTTCCCAATAAGTTTTCTTTAGGTTCACTTACACATATTTTCCATGGAGTCGAAACCATTGGAATTCTATGAAAATATCAACAGCAGGTCTGAAGTATGTTTCTCATTCGTTTAGGTGTCCTTTCCCCTGTTTTTCTTCTTCTTTTCCCCTTGTTTTTTCTCTTCCACACCCTTTTTCATCCACTCCTAATTTTCCTTATATTTTAGATTTCTCAATTCTATTAAGATCTCTGTTTTATAAATAGGGCCCAATTATTAGTGAAATGTTCATCATGATCAACAATGAAAGCACTGATTCTAAAGTGAGAAAACAAAAAGATCCAGGAACATGTTTTCCAGGTACTCTTAAGTCTCTCTATCCTTCAAATCCTCCAGGCTAGATTGGAATTCCCATATCTGTAATTACACATCAATTCTCTGCCATGGTCTCAGCCCTGGACATGCTTGTGCATTCTAATCAGCTAGGGCTATGTCTTTCTCCATTATCATATTCTTCCCCAAAGAAGGAACTATACCAGTTCCTAACAGAGTTCACTGTGCAAAACAGGCACTAATCATGGGCTTGAGGAGTGAACAGCTTCAGAGTAACTTTGCCCAAACTGACTCAAATGCCTACAAAAACCACACAAAGAGAACATAAAGGAGTGGAGTGGGCCACACCTGAACTAACATGTGGGAGGGAGGCTGTTAAGGACAGAACCGTGTGGACGCCATCTGATTGCTCCCTTGTGGAATGTGTGCCCAGATCCCAGAAGGCTGGCTTTTCTGTTCTTTTCACTCTTGACATCCGGGTCTTAGATAAATATCTGTTTATAACCTACAGGAACTTTTAAACTGAGATGCCATAATCATATTCCAACATGACAGGGGCTGGAAATTGGGCCTAAAATAAAGACCACGTTATTCAGTTCTTCACAGCCTGTTCATCTACTCAGGACACAGGGTTCAGTAATTGACTATTTCAAATATGGCTGGAGGAGAGCAGCGATGTTGCTTCACAACTTTCACAAAGACAGAGCACATCCTCAGTGAAAACAGGAAAGAACAACAATGCAGGTTTAGTGAGGCTCAAATCATTCTCTCAGTCTAAGATAAAGAGAATTGGGGGACAGCCCCAATGATGAGGTACATTGGAGGGGTAATAAATGTACTCGTCCCACAAACACCATCTGCAGTCTCTCTGCATTCACCTAGGGCATGTAATTACTCCCCCAGTTTTCAAAATAAGGGTTTTGTTAAGATATAATTCATGTACCTAGCATTCACCCTTTTAAAGTGTGCACTTCTGGAGTTTTTAGTTGCACATGCATAGAGCTGTACAACCATTATTATTATCTAATTTCAGGCCATTTTTGTCATTCCCCAAAAGACACCCATGCCCATTATCAGTCACTCCCATTCTCCCATCCCTCCAGCCCCTGGTAACCACTATTCTTTTGATCCACAGTTAAAAGTGACAATAGATATTTTACTTGCCCCTTGATCCAGAGTCACCTAACAATATAGTGCACTGACCACATGCTTAGTCAAGTAAAAAGTACGAAGTTAGGAGACGCTGCTCTCTCACCAATTGCGTTGTAATTGATTTCACTTGAACTCTGCACTTCTTTTTCTGTCTGTAAAACGGAACAGTAACACCTGTGGTGTGCACCTGGTCCCATGGGCTATTTTGAGGAGTCAACAACATGTGAGGAGTTTTCCAGAACAATTACTTTGAAAGTTGGCCTCTCCCTAAGCTGCATTCCCCACACCTTCAAATAAGAAAGGAGAGCCTTTTAAATAGGCTCTTAAGATATATCTCAAAGTCCAACACATGCATTGAAGGCAAAAAAACTAGAATGATCCCTCTCCACTTTTTAATAATAATGCACACAACACACACACACACACAGACACACACACACCCATGCCTATTAAACACAGAAAATAAAGAGGAGACTGTGGCAATGCCTGCAGGCTGTCTTGGTATTGGCTTTCCTCTTTCTCCCAGTCACAGGATGTTTAGCCAAGCCTGTGACCATCATCCTGGGGACTGGAATGCAGTCTCCGTGACAGCAAGGATGCTGGTGTGTTCTGCTCGTTGTTTGGTCCCCAGCTCTTAAGACTGCTTGTAGGTGCTCAACAAACATTGGTTGACTGCTTCCTTTATCATCAAACTTCTAAGCTGACAACTGTAAAGCTACCTGTGCTTCTCCTTCATGCTGGGCAGGGCGACCCCTGCTGGAAACTGGCACGTTGTTGTAGGGTTAACCCGTTCCCAGACTCCCCATCAATGGGAAATGCAAACATGTAAACAAATGACTACAATTTGCTGTGATATTTGCTATGGTGGCTATATGACCAGTGACAGAGACAAGGGGATGGCTGGAAAGGTGTGGGAGGGGCCGAAGAATGAGAAGCCTAAACTGGGACTCGAAGAACGAGCAGATATTTAGAGTCAGGTGGAAGGCAGATAGAATATTCTACAGGAGGAACATGCCATGTGGAGGCAGAGAGGCAGGAAATAATATGATGTGCTTGCAGAACCACAAGCAGTTTGGGGGCCTAGGACTGACAGGTCAAGCGGGTAAGGTAGTTACAGAAGGGCAGGGATGACACAGGTGTCCCGTGAGACTGGGACAAATGTAGGGAGCCATGAAGACATGTGTCCCTTTTTTTGAGTCCCCAATAGCTTGCCCTGCTTGAAAAACTAAACTGGTCAATAATTATCTGAAATAATATACTTTGCCAGATGGTGATGGCCTTTAACGTGAATCTATTCTCTGAATCCCTCAAAAGACACACTCAAAATTCACATGCTGTGCTGCCCTCATTTATTCTACTTTTCTATACACACCCAGCTGCCACATAAGCTGGCATTTTGGGGAAAGGTGTGATTTCTACCATTCTCACCCATTTTTATCATACCTTCATTTGTACTTCTCAGATCATGTGTTCAAATTCCTCACCCAATACCTGAGCCTGGCACATAGTAAGCATTTTAACGAAGCTGAGAGAATAAATAAATGATCTCATCAATTGATGTCACAACAAAGGTATATTTACCATATTTATTCCATTCTAAGCCACTAATGTTTCCAAGCCAAATGCCAATTTCTCAAGAGGTTTCCTGAAAAAATTTTAAAAATCAAAAATAAGAATTATTTACAAAGTTCAGAAAAATTAAAAATGAGAAGTAACAAGGAGTGAAGAATTAATTTATTAAAATTCTTAAATACATGATAGGAGATTAACAAAATTAACAAAATTTTAAGAATTTAATAAGGAATCTATTGTACTTAAAAACTATCTTTTCAGGAAAAACTTAGTCACCTTTAAATGTAAGCTGCATCTGATTTCCAGGGCATCAAAATGGCAAAAAAAAAAATGTTTTTAAGTGTGGCTTAGAATTAAATAAATATGGTATTAAGGACCTGTCATTTAATCAAAAGAAGCAGCCAATATAGCAGAATAATACTTAGCCCATAGAAAGCATTTTGATTTTTTAAAAAAATGCTTTTCCTGCTATAGTAGTTATTTCCCTTGAAAAAATTGTGCTAGAAAAAGGAACAAAGCAAGAGTCCAATTTGCAAAGCGAATTCAAGGCTGTTTTCCCACAGAGTCACCTAAAGTGAAAACTTGGCTCCATCTGATGAAAATTTTCTGTCCAATCCATCACCGTTACCTAATACCTGTTGTCTTAGTTCCAGAAATAACATGTCCAGTCAACTCAGGGCATAGAGAGAAAAACGTTTGCCTTGAATCTACCTGCCTGGAGAAGATTAAAGTCTGGCCTGCTCACACCACTTATGTTGAAGTTTCTTTACTTGGAAGATGAGGAGGGACTACTGTTTGGCAGGTGTCAGATCCACGTTCATATTCTACACTCACACTCATATGCAAATGAAAGAGAAATATTTTTGAGGAGTTTTGAGTTATTTTACTCTTATTCACGGAATCATAGGCAAAAAGGAGGCTATTCTGACAGTATTTTTTTTTTTTCATCTCTATTATGGAAAACTTCTCTCATAGAAAAGGGACACTGTGCTCCTTTCCAGGGTCTATGTGGTTTCATAACATGCCTCTGAGGAGCTGGCACACACACATACACAGTGTACACTATTCACAACAACCAGGAACTGGACACGACTGAAGTGCCCATCAACAGATGAGTGGAGAAAGAAAATGTGATCTACGTACTCAATAAAGTATTACTTGGCCATAAAAAAGATGGGCTCCTGCCATTTGCAACAACATGGAAGGACTTTGCAGAGAGCTCAGTGAGATAAGTCTGAAGGAAAAGGACACATATATAATTAATGATCTCACTCATCTATCAATTATCAAGAAATAGAGCAAACAAACAAAATGAAACAAATCTTCAGATGGACAATAGAAGGGTGGTAACAGAGGGGAATGGGATATGGGATGGGTTCACTGGTTGGTGGTGGATGGCAACTGAACCTTTGGTGGAGGGTGTTTTATGGTATATACAGTTGTCCAGGTATGAAGTTGTACACCTAAACTTATATAGTATTGTAAACCAATATTATCTCAGTGAAACTTTTAATACACAGTGCAGAGATGTTTCCAACACACCTTCAACACTCACCACACTTCTGCAAAAGGGGGAAGAGCAAGAACAAACCTCAGTTGTGTGCACAACCTGCAAGACTGCACTAGAGCCCATTCCTTTAGCATCTCCTATAACCCTCACAACCATCCTATGAGCAGCACTCTTATCAATCCATCATGCATGATAATCAGAATCAACTCCATGAAAGCAGGTCATAGAGGTGCCACATCATTACCAAAATCTCAGAGGGAGCAAGAGTTGGCACTCAGCTGGACATCAGATAGCATGATTGCTTTGTCACCCACTCCTCTAAGGGTCTCATTTTGAAACTGCCATTTGGAGTAAAGTTTATAAAAGAAGAAAATATTTTCAAGAACATAGGAAGCACACTAATTTTGTCTTCAAAGGACAAGATAGATCAACAGGCTTTATGTCATCAGTAATATTGCCAGTGCCAATAGGAACTTTAGGGTATTTTAGAGTTGCCCCGCGCCAATGGCCATCTTATCTTTGCTTCATGAACAAACAGACTCAACTAAGAGGCATAATTTCTAGTACTGTCTTGAAGAACGAAAGGTTATTGTTAGTACAATAACTAATCGATTGCTCTCTTTGATGTTTCTCTAAACTTTCCACTAACTAGGTTATGTCAGTTCTAACAGATACATTGAAGGGCCTTTGTTTTCCTGTGACTAGAGGAGTGGAGTTTAGGGAAAGGATGGTTGAGTGCCACATTTCATTTGGTGGCTTTGGAAGTTAAGACAAGCTCTTAAATCTTGGGCTCTCAAGGTACTGAGGCCTCCTCTGAGCATTCCACATGGGTCAAATTCCCTGGTCCTAAGTGTTTTTGATACTATGCACCTCTTCTTTCTAGTACATATCCCAGCTGTATTTGTATATTAATTTCTATGGTACTGAGTAACTAATTTATCCTCTTCTGGGGATGTTTGTCTTTGTTCATCATTGTATCTTCAAGCCCAGGGTAGTATCTGGCATTGGCACTGAATAATGTGTTGCTCAATGAATAACTGAATTCAAGAATGCTTCCCTCACCCTTCTTTTTAGTCACAAAATATTTAAAATGTGTCTACTTCACCAGAAAAAAAAAGCAACATAATCAGATAAGATTGATGAAGTATTCTTTGGGGCACTCCCTGACTTTTCATCATAATCCATATGTGGAAAGTTTGACTTTCCAGTGGACCTTGGAAATAGGCAGGGTTCAGATGCTATTTGAGGTTGAGCTTTTGGAAGGCTCTGGGGTACCCAATAAACTGTCCAGTAGGAAGGTGGGAGTGTGATACGCTGCTCTGAAGGCAGCACCAGGAGACATCTGGCTAGGGCACAGTGCTAGCAAATGTAATTGTGGTTGATGGTAAATATGGCAACAGGTGAGTCATTTCTCTTCCTGACTTCATTAGGGCGTGTTCTTTGAGGCAAATTAGAAACCCAGCAGAAGAACTTGGCACTCATCAATGTCAACAGAGTCCAGCTCCAACCAATGCAGTGAGAGGCTGCAACTTCCCTTTCATCTCTAAAGGAGGACATGATGGTTTCCCCAGGCTAAGCAATTTGTCTTTTGCTTTTCCTTCCTCAGTTTGAGTCAGGCTGTGTTCAAGGCATGCTTTGGTTTTAGTTGCCATGTTCTTCTGGAATCAACATGGGTAGAAAACCAGCACTGGCCAACATTCAAGCTTTTCTATGATCTCCCAAACAATTGCTCAGTTACTTCTGTCAATTATCTCATAAAACTTTACTGGTGAAATCTTCAATCTCATTCCCACACAGTTGAGGTTTAGATGGAAATTAGATATTACCAGAGCCAGATTTGAGCTGACTGGGCGACCTATGTTCTTCTAGCAGAGGATCAGGATCCAAAATATTCAACCAATGACTATTGGCATGAAGACATATAGAAGCCCTTTGGGATGATGCAGCACTGAAGATTAAGAGTTGGTAAAATGAACCACATGTATTTTCTCTTTTAATCCTCACATCTTCCTAGGAAGTAAGTATTATCCTCATTTTATGTATAAGAAAACCATCACAAAACCATTAAGTGGTGGACCCAAGATTCAAGCTTAACTAATCTTCAAATTTAAAGGTGACTTTTCAAAAACAATGCATGAAGAAAATTCCTATTGATAAAATCTGGGGATGAGGGAAAGTAATGACAAAATACCTGACACAAAAGTAAGCCTTTTATATTTGGTTCTTTTTTTAATAAAAAATAAAGTCAAGAATGTCTGACTATACAGTATGTGAATAGACTCCACTCTATGTAAGATGCTGTGTATTGAAGAGGAAGTTTTGAGAATCCTTCAGCAGTTTAATCCTGACTAACTTCCTTAACATCTCCAAGCCTTCATTTCCTTGTTTGTATTGTGCAGACTACAAAAATATGGGAATAATGTACTTAACAGAAAGAAACAAAATGGAGAGACAAATGTATAACATCAGTCATTTATGAATATATGAAATTTCCAAAATTATATAGTGAGAAATTATAATATTCTCATTCATAAAAGAAATATCTGCTACAATCCAATAAAGCATTTGGCCCTGATTCCTGGGAAAATCTTCCAAACAACCTAAGAATCTTTAGGAATTTCATTTATTTGCCAAAAAATATGGTTTTTGCATCCCAAATTGAAAATGAACAATTTCAAATATAAACTGTCATGTGTGAATATATATGAAAAGAATCAAACCTTGGCAAAATAGAACACAAACATATTGAACTCAGGTAAAGAAGCATCCACTTAAGCTAGGGTGAGGGTATGGAGGAGAAACAGGGATAACCCCCAGGCACCCTCTTAAGGCAGAAAATTTTGCGACTCAGAACCTTTAGCCACAAAACACTGGGTTTCTGATACTATCTTCTTCTGTATAGTCAGATTTGCTTTCAAATATGTGAGTTTTCCCCTTTTCTTTCTTGTTCTTTTTATCTTTGCTTGACTATTTTTTCCCCTTGGAAAACTTTTTGAGTTTTCTTCACAATTTTTTTCTCCTAATAACCCAATTTTATACCAATTACCTTCATACCTTTAAAGTATCTATCTTAATTTATGCTTTTAATTATAATTTTATGAGGTACTCTGATTTACTATCTTTCCCTAATTTCTTTAGGATCCTTATATTTTTCTCCAGGAAGTACAACCCTTTTATTATGATATCTTATCCCTTTTTACTCCTGTTTCTTACCTTAAATCTTCAATATCAAATACAATACCTGTATATTTTTTCAATTTTGAAAATGTATTGGATCTGGTTTTTTTTTTTCTCTCAGTTATCTCATTTAATAAATTTATATTTCCTGTGTTTTAAATCTTAAAATATTCTTCAGTCCTCTCCTAACTGGTGTGATATTCTAACGTGAAACACAGTGCTGGGGCCATGAGAAGCATTTGTGATCCCTTAGGACTAAGGGAATAAATAACACTTATTAGAGGAATGCAAAAAGTTCAAGCTGATCATTTTTAGAAACCACAATATGTCTAATGAATGAAAAGGTGATTTAAAGATGTAAAATTTGAACTTTGAAAACATATATATATACATATATACTAATATCTATGATTAACATTAACTATTAGAGGGAAAAATGAAAAAATAAAATAATCTAAAGTAAGCCAAGAAAGAAAAAACTGAAAAAGAGATGACCTTTGCTGTAGAACAGCTGTTCTTCTCAGACGCGTGGAGCATTTACAGAAGTTACATACAAACAATCCTCCCCTTTTGGTTTAATAAAGACCAAAAAAGAAAAAAAAATGGGGCCACTGAGACACAAAGAAGATGAAATAAGGAGACCTACCTCTAAAACTAGCCTCTGGAGCACTGAGAAGTCATAAGACCAGATTGGTGGTTACCAGAAGGGAAGGGGGAAGGAGAAAAAGCGTTAATTATAAAGTAAAGGATAGAATGAGCCTGTTGGTAAACTGAATGTAGTGTCTATAGATGTTGATATATAAAGATGAACACTTGAAACCTATATCATTTATAATGCAACTTTCCTATAATAAAAAAATTTTAATAAGCACGAGTATTAATGGAGAAGACTATAGCGCTCTCAACTGATAAATACCTCCAGAGAGAAACTGAACAGCTTTGATACACAGAAGGTGTCAAAGATTCCAAAGAAAAAGCAAGTACTACGCAAATTGAAGGAGATGTTCTGTTAGAAATACCCACAGAGGCCAGCTTCCTCAGATCATCAAAACATGAACTACTTGATCTTTTTTTCATTCTTGAGTAATTCCTAAGCAAATTTTTGCTGAAACAATATTGATTTACAGCATAGGTTCTGAGCAGATAGCATTATGACTTGCCATCTGTCTACACTACACCGTGATCACCACCCTTCCATCTACCACCACACAACTGACCTCTTTGTCCATTTCGTCCATTGTCCCCATCCCCTTCACCCCGGACACCATCAATTTATTCTCTGTATCGATGTTTTTGTTTTGTTTTGTTTTCTTCTTTTCAGTTTTCCTTTTGTTGTAATTTCTATCGAGTTGTATTACAATTCAAGAAAGTGATTTATATGGTATCAATTCTTGCACATTTTTAAGAAAGGAAGGATGGAAGGAAGGAAAGAAAGAAAAAAGGAAGGAGAGGAAGAAGCATTTTTATTTAGCTGTTTATTTTGTTTTTTCCCCCTGGCCCCGGGTCTCCAACCTAGGCCCTGGGCTTTACATGGTCTGCACAATAGCATCTCAGATGACTGAGCCACAAGGGCACACATCTCTTTCATGTTTTTGAGGATTATTTGTACATAATTTCTGTAAATGCTCCACACATGCCTGAGAAGAACATATGTTCTGCAACAATGGTCACCTCTTTTTCAATTTTTTCTTTCTTGACTTATTTTAGATTATTTTATAGTTTCATTTTTTCCTCCAATAGTTAATGGTAATCACAGATAATAGTATACACATATATATGTATACATATGTTTTCAAAGTTCAAATTTAATAAACACTTTTACCCTCTGCAAACCCATACAATGATGTTACAATGATTTAACTCAAAACATCCCAAGTCCCAAACTAAATGTTATTGTTGGAACATATATTAGCTCTGTTTTGATTTTTATTTCTTTTTCTCTATTCTCTTTAAAATCTATTTCTGGAATTCCTTCAACCATCTATTAAATCTTCTCAACCTGGCATATCTGGTGGAGTAACGATTAAGTCAGATGCCTCTGGTCTAAACACAGTCCACATACATCCCAAGGACCCAGGTTCTCATCCTAAACTGGGAGGAACAACCAAGACTTACAACTAAATAAACTAAATAAAATTCTTCCTCCTCAAGAAATAAGGAGGCAATTCACAATGGCATCAACTGAAGTTGACTCCTAAGGCTCTCTCTGCAGTTTTTGGAGTTTGCAGGATTGGGGGAGTCTTGCATTTCAGCAACTTGCCAGGGGCTGTTCATAGCATTGAAAAAGCTTGGACTGGAGCAATGGACTTTGAAGGTGGGTGAGAGAAGCACAGAGATTTTTAATGGAAGCAACAGCAGTAGCTGCAGCTTTCTTTATTTTGAGCCCTGGGCATATACAGAAATGGAAGCTGCAGCCACTTTAGCCTCCAGCAGCGCAAATACAGACACAGCTGGGAGTCACAAGCTTAGGCTGAGCTGAGAGAGGTAGGGAGGAACAAGGATTGCTGCTTGCATGTTCTCCTGGCTTGAATAAAATCCAAAAGGAAAGGTTTGTGGACAGCAAAACCAGGAGCATAGAGGAGGGGATGGCATTGGCTCTCCTCACACCCCACACCATGGGACTCAGGCTCCAGTGGTGGAGAACTCTGGTGGTGCACTCTGTGGATGGCAGGACTCATTATGGTGGTTTGTTGAGAAAGGCAAGCCCAAGTGCGGTCAAGAGAGATAGATCTACCACCCCAAGCTAGTTGAGTGCTGTCAACAGAAACAAGTTCCACAACAAAAAACAGGCTGCAATGTTTACCCTGCTCCCAGACCCCAGCCTGCCTCAACAGCCATCTTTACTCTCTGATACAGCAAAAACACACTACAGAAACCTGTAAGGGTCAAAAATATAAAACAAAACTACAGTGCCCTCTGGCAAAAAGACAAAAGACTAGCAACTGTTCAGCAAGAACCTACACTATGGGGGCAAAAACACAATGTACTTCGAAACCTCAAGTATGGAAACACAAAGAGACAACTTACCAGAAATCAATTTCAAAGATATGGAAGACTAGTTCTTTTTAATAGATAAAGAATTCAAAGATGCAATCATAAAGAAATTCAGAGTTAAAAGAAAATTCAGAAAAACTAGTCAAACACCTCAAAAATATAACCAAGGAGAAGAAGACATAAATTGAAGTGCTACAGAAAAATTAACAGAGATACAGGATGTAAAGGAGGTAATAAATGAAATTAGGAATAATATAGACAGCTATGGGAGCAGAATAAACCAAATGGAAGTAAGGATTAGTGATTACAGGACAGTAATGCAGAAAGGAGCCAGGTGGAAAAAGAAAGAAAATTAAATGCAAAAAAAACAAAAAATGAAGAATACTCAGGGAACTATCTGACACCATTAGGAAAGTCAACAGAAGACTATTGGGTATCCCAGAAGATGAAGAGAAAAAGAAGGGAGTAGAGTACATATTCAAAAAAAAAATTGCTGAAAATAACCCAAACCTAAAGAAGGAAATGAACATACAATTTAATGACACCAACAGAATACCTGGTTATATAAATGCAAAAAACCTACATCAATACATATAATTGTGAAACTATCAAAATCCAAGACAAAGAAAGAATTCTAAAAGTGGCCAATGAAAAAGCAGATAACATAAAGATTCTCCCAACAGCTTAACCTCAAACTACTCAGCAGAAACTCTACAAGCTAGAAGAGAATCGAATGATGCCTTCAAATTACTACAAGATAAAAACTGCCAGTCAAGAATACTATATGCCGCAAAACTCTCTCTCAAATTTGAGGGGAAAGTACAAGTTTTCCCAACAAACAAAAGCTGGAAGATTTTGCTGCCATGAGATCTCCTGTTAAAGAAATGTTATAAGAGGCTCTCCTATGTAAACCAAAGATAAGAAACTTTACAAAAATCTAAACAGGGTAAGAAAGAAATAAACAAAACCAGAAAACAAAAATCAAAATGGCAGTAGCAAGTTCTCGAATATCAATAATCGCTCTAAATGTAAATGGACTGAACTCATCAATTAAAAAGCAAAGAGTGGCTAAATGAATTAAAAACCAAAACCCACTGTTTGCAAGAAACTCACCTAAGATAAAGAGACAAGAACAAATTTAAAATAAATGGACGGAGAATGGCACTTCAAGCCAATGACGGAATCTAAAAAATAGTAAGAACTGCTATTCTCATCTCATATAAAGTAGTCTTTCAACTAAAGAAAGTAACAAGATAAAGATGGCCATTATTTAAAGATAAAGGAATTAATACAACAGACAGACATAGAACTTATTAATATATATGCACACAAATATATCAAGCAAATAAACAAATCTAAATAGAGATATTGAAGCAACACAATATAGTAGGGGAATTAAACACTCTTCTTTCAATAAAAGACAGATCATTCAGACAGAGAATCAATAAAGAAACAAGATCTTTAAACAACAAAACAGAAGCAATGGACCATAAGTTGGGACACAAAACAATTTTCAATAAATTCTCAAAGACTGAAATCATAACTAGTATCTTTTCAAATCACAACAGCATCAAACTATAATCAACCAAAAGGAGGAGAGGAAAATTTCAGAAGAGTGGAGAATAAACAGCATGTTAGTGAACAACCACTGAGTAAAGGAGAAAATCAAATATGAAACTGAAAAATACCAAGAGTCAAACGAAAATGAAGAAATGACATATCAGAATCTGTGGGATGCAACAAAAGCAGCAATAAGAGGGAAATTTACAGCGATACAATCTTACCTCAGAAAATAAGAAGAATCACAAATAAAAAACCTAAACCTTCACCTAAAGGAACCAGAAAGAGAAGAAAAAAAGGTATCTAAATCCAATAGAGGAAGGAAATAATAAAACAGGGTAGAAATCAATGAAATAGACATCAAAAAGACTAACCCAAAAATCAATGAAAACAGAAGTTGGTTTCTTGAAAAAATAAACAAAATAAACAGACCACTAGCTAGAATCACAAAAAGAGAGAGAAAACACAAATAAATAAAATAAGAAATGAAAGAAGGATAATCATAACAGACACAACAGAAATACAGAAGATTATTAGAGAATATTACAAGCAACTATATGGAGACAAATTGGATAACCTAATGAACACATTCCTAGAAACATACAACATTCCAAGACTAAACCAAGAAGAACTAGAAACCATGAACACATCAAACATAAGCAAGGAAATCGAAACAGTAATTAAAAATCTCCCCCCAAAGCAAAAGCCTTAGACCAGATGATTTCACCAGTGAATTCTACAAAACACTCAAAGAATACCAATACTTCTTAAACTGTTCAAAAAAAATTGAGGCTGGCAAACTTCCAAGCATTTTCTATGATGCAAACATATGCTGATTCCAAAACCAAATAGACAGTACCAAAAGAGAAAATTACATACCAATATCTTTGATAAATATTGATGCAAGAATTCTTAACTAAATACTAACAAATCGAATTCAACAACATGCCAAACTAATCGTACACCATGATCCAAGGGGGATTTATTCCAGGGATGCAAGGATGATTCAACACAAAGAAAATCAATAAATGTGATACATTACAGCAATAAAAAGGACAAAAATCACATTATCATCTCAGTAGATGCAGAAAAAGCATCTGATAATATTAAACACCCTTTTATGTTTAAGATTCTCCAAAAATAGGTATAGAGGAAATGGATTCAACATAATAAAGGCTATACAAGACAAACCTACAGTCAACATTGCATTCAATGGAGAAAAGTCAAAAGCTTTCCCTCTAAGGTCAGGAAAAAGGCAAAGATACTCACTCTCATCACTACTATTTAATGTAGTACTGTAGTTCCTGGACAATGCAATTAGATAACACAAAGATTTAAAAGGTAACCAAATCAGAAAGGAAGAGGTGAAACTATCACTATTTGTAGATGACATGATAGTATATAGAGAGAACTCCGAAGACTCAGATAAAAAGCGGCTAGAAATAATAAACAAATGCAGCAAAGTGGCAGGCTACAAAATTTATATTAAAAATCTGTTGCATTTCTGTATGCTAACAATGACAATGCAAAAAGAGAACTCAAGGAAATAATACCTATTTACAATTACATCAAAAAGAATGAAATACCTTGGAATAAATTTAACCAAAGAAGTAAAAGGCTTGTATTCTGAAAACTATAGGACATTACTGAAAGAAACAGGAGATGACACAAAGACATTGAAAGGTATTCCATGCTAATGGATTGGAAGAATAATATAGTCAAAATGGTCATACTGCCCAATATACAGACTCAATGCTACCCCCATCAAAATTCCAAAGACATTCTTTGTAGATTCAGAGCAACAACAATGAAAAAATCATGAAATTTATTTGGAACTGTAAGGGACCCAGGATAGCAAAAACAATCTTGATGGAAAAAAAAAACAATGGAGGAATCATGCTCCCTGATTTCAAACTCTACTACAAAGCAATGATAATCAAAACAACATGGTATTGGAGTGAAAACAGAAATACAGATCAATGGAACAGAATCGAAAATCTCGAAATAAATCTATGCATATATGGATATTTAATTTTCAACAAAGAAGCCAAAAACTTACAATGGGGCAAGGATAGTCTCTTCAATAAATGGTGCTTGGAGAACTGGACAGCCACATGAAAAGGTTGAAACTAGACCACTACCTAATACCATACACAAAAATTAACTCAAAATGGATTGAAGATTAAGATGTAAGGCTGGAAATCATAAAATATATAGAAAAACATATCAGCAAAACACTACTGGATAGTGACCAGATTATCTTTGGGAACTTGACTCCACTAGAAAGGGAAATAAAATCCAAAAAACAAAAACAAAAAAACAAATGGAATTGTATCAAACTAAAAAGCTTCCATGCAGAAAAAGAAAATCACATGAAAACAGAAAGACATTCAAATGAATGGTAGAAGACATTTGCCTATCACACATCTGGCAAGGGGTTAATATCCAAAATATACAAAGAACTCATAAAATTGGACAACCAGAAAAACCAAACAATGCAATAAAAAATGGGTGGATGACATTAACACTTCTCCAAGGATGACATACAAATAGCCAACAGAAAAACTACTTCTCTTGTCATTAGGGAAATGTAAATCAAAACAACAATGAGATATCACCTCACACCTCTGACAATGGCAATCATCCAAAACAAAACAAACAAAAACAAAAAAAGTGCTGGAGAGGATGTGGGGAAAAGGCAACTCTTATACACTGCCGGTGGGAATGTCAAATGGTGCAACCACTCTGGAAAGCAATATGGAGATTCCTCAAAGAACTGAGAATGGTGATTTGTTATGATTCAGTTATTCCCCTACTGGGTATTTACTCTAAAAACACAACAACATTTAACCAAAGAGATCTATGTACCCCCATGTTCACTGCAGCATTATTGACATAGCCAATAACTGAAAACCACTTAAATTCCCATCAACAGATGAGTGAATAAAGAAGATGTGGCACATATACACAATGGAAGACTATGCAGCTATCAAAAGGAAGAAATCTTGCCATTTGTGACAACATGGATGGGCATGGAGATACTTATGCTTAGCAAGACAAACCAGAAGGAGAAAGACATCATATGATATCACTCATATTAGGTGTAGAGAGATAGAAAGCAAACAAATGATCTAAATTAGACTTCAAAGAAAGAGAGGACTAATTCAAATATCAATAGAACTTTTAGTGGGGGAAAAAAGGTAAATTAAAGGGTACAGGAAGAGATAGGGAGGGGGAAGAGGGGCAGAAGGGATTTACTGTAAAGTGAAGGGGAAAAAAGGAAATAGTGGTACACACACAAATGCAAATATGCTATCATGTATACTTCAAACAGAGTTAATGTTAAAATGAAACATTCCTTCAATAAAATCAATTAAAAATACAAATAAAATGCTTCTTCCCCCTCTCTCTCCTTTCCTAACTGGCTATTCACCTTCATTCCTACCTGTATGTACCATTCTTTAAAAAAAGAAAAAAAGCTTCTCATTCTTTCTTTCACCTGTCTAAACTTATCTTTCATATTTTCCAGCTCTTTGATTTTCAATACCAAATTCAGGGCAGTTCCTCAACTCTGTTTTCCAGTTTATTAATTTATTCTTGTACTGTATTTAGTCTGCATTTCTAACTGGGAACACCGTATTGTTTTCTTTTCCCAGAAATGACTAATACATCCCTATCCCTATTTTCATATATGCAGGGAATCAACTTTTTCAAAGCATGTTCATAAGAGGTTAATTTAATTCATATATACCTTAAACTATGTTTGAACTTAGTATATAAGTCTCTTTGATAACAGAAATGTCAGTTGAAATCACAGAGAAATATTCTGTCTCATTTGTAAACCCCATGAAATGCCCTGCACCAGTGCCTTCTTCATTACAATCTTGAAGACCAAGCAAATCCTTTGTTACAATTGAGAGTACCCACGAGTCTGCAGGCTTGGACTGTGTGCTTCTGTGGCACACATCACATTTATTTCTAAGGTTCTAACAACTCCAGCCTTTGAATAACAAAGTCAAACCCTCTGGTAACATTGCCCCACGCTCCTCCCGACTCTATTTGGAAGATGAGGACATTACTATTTCACTGCTGCAGAAAGCCAACCCTACTCTCCTTGAGTATGGAAGGGAAGCCCAGTGCTCACTGCATTAGGGTCCTACCCCTAACCCTTGCAGGGTCTGAAAACCCAGCCAGTCAGCAAACAAGTTTCACTGGTCCTGGATGGATGCTGTCGGGTGACTGCACCGCAGACTGCAAGAAGGAACTGGGTTGGACTCCAGGACTGCAAACAAACTCTCAGCCCTCTGCATTCCCTTTCATGACTCAGCCCTTCTCCATGAAAGGATCTACTGTATGAGGAGCAAGAAACTGGAATCTCTGAAAGCAGAAACAACCGAGGAAGGCTGTCACTGAGACCAAGGTGCAAAGGCACTCTGGGGGATAGCTGTAGCTTTGTGGCAACAGGAGGAGAAATTTCCAACTAAAAATTAGCATGGTGAGCAACTGAACCTTTGTGTACACAATGCAAACCTCACAGCTATAAAACAGGACCACATCCCTTTATTGAGATATAGGAGAAAAGCAATTCTAATTTAGAACAGGTTGAGTAAATGCTCATGCTCTAACTTGAAGTCCTTTGATCTGGTATACAGAAAAAGATCTTATCTCTGAATTTTTGCTATTAATATACTATCTTTGGGACCAGAGGCAAGCTTCTCATCATTTCAGCTTCAGTTCCCTCATCTGAAAAATTGACACACTAATAACTACCTCTTTGTGAATGGAACATATAAAGAAATGACACAGAAATCACTAGCTACCCTCTGGTATCCATTTTCCCCTTCTTTCTTAGTAATAAGAGCTAGGATTTTATCTGGGAACATCACCACTCAGATAAAAAGATACGATCCTTGAATTAGACACCTATGAATGTGTAACTTTGGACTAATTACACCTAAGAAACGACGCATAGGTGCATTCTGGTAGAGTAGAGATTGGGCAGAGCCCAGATATTATCCCCAAGCACCTGAGCTTGTGTTCCGGAGGCCAGCAGGAACAACCAAGATGAACAACTCAATAAATAAATGAGATGCTTCTTCCTCCTTGACCTTCCTGCTTGCCTGCTCACCTTCATCCCTGCCTGCACCTTTCCTTAAAAACAAAATTAAAAAATTGCACAGTGTTTCCAGAAAGTTCTCTTGGGAGAAGGCAGTGGGTAACCTTTCTTCTTCCTTGATACCATCTTGCTTCCTGGAACTTGGATGAGACCATGACTAAAGACTAAGGACATACTTTCTTAAGCCCGTGGAAAGTTACAGAAGACAGGGTTCCTACTAATATCATGCAACCACCAATCCTTTATGGGGAAAAATAATTGCCTTGAATGTTTAAGCTATTGACATTGTGGGTTTTTTTTTTAAATTAGACTCAAATTTAATCTTGATGCAAAAAATATAATGTACAGCAAAATTGAATTTTCACTTGTATTTTGACACAAGTCACATGTCTAAAATAAATCCTATAAATGCACTGGGATATGTGTATAAAAGATACAATGAAAATATTTACTGCATCACTATTTGTGATGTCAAAAGACTAGAAACAAAACTAAATATGCAACAGGAAATGAGTGGTTAGGTAAATTACTTGAACACCTGAGAGATCTATATGGAATACCCTCCAGAGAAAATTAATTCCCACTTAGGGATATACAGTACTTTTTCTCCAAAGAGCTCCAACAATGTCTCTCATCTCACTATGCAGCCTTGACACTCATCACACCAAGGCTGAGGTCTAGATCACTGCCTGAATCTGAGCAGCAGAAGTGACGGACCCATTCTAAGAGCCATTCAGAAAGATGAGGCAGCTTTCTCTTTGTTGACCAGAAGACCCAAGCCCAGAACATTAATAGGCTGCCATGTTGTAAGGAGGTGGGGACACCTGGAGAGGTCATATGTAGGTCATTTGGTCACAAAAGTCACCATGGAGCTCTTGAGTCCTCCCAATCTGGTGCCCAGACATGGGAGAAAATGAGATAGTTCCAGATAATTCCAGCCTTTGAGTCTTTGGATCCAGATATCACACAGCAGAGAACAGTTATCCTTGTTGTGCCCTTTAAAAATTTCTGAATTACAAAAATGGTCGCCTTTTTATGCTATTAAGTTTGGGGTGGTTCGATGCACAATAATAGTATGTTTCCATGTGTACAAACATTTTTCAGGAGGACTACCCAATAAAGACATTAATCTATGCTGTTTCTGGAAAAACAGAAGATCTATAATGGATAAAAATTAGTTTTCATTATATGCTTTTCATACCGTTTCCATTTTTCTTTGATCGTGTACATGTATTATTGTATTTTTCGAGTATACATATAAAAAAGAACATTTGTTAGGAAGATTTTTGTTACCAGAAATAAATAGGTCTGCCACTAGCAACGTGACTGTAAAATCCCCAAACCCCATTAAGCACATTGTTAAAAATTTCAAAGAAGATGAAGATCATATTACAGACTTTTGTATTTTTAAAATCAAATAACACATGACCAACTTTAACTAACTACTGTATTTTAATGTGACTCAACTTTCATCAGTATTCCATTTTCTACAACAAATTATTAATAAAAAAAGCATCTCTCCCAATACTCAGGATCTAAAATGGTATTATTTTAATCACAGATTAAGGTGCATGTTGAATAAGAGCTTCATGTCACATCCTCCAAACAACAAGTCAACCACAGTCTTTATAGCATCATCCTGTATAACCAAGGAAGGCAACAGCTAGAGGTGAGACCTAAGATCTGAAAGGCACTCTTCACTAATCATTGTAGAAAAGTTTGCATCCTTGAAATTCATACAAGTCTCCTGAAATCTGGTAATGACAGGAAAAAATAAACAAACCCACACTTACCATTGCAATGTGCTTCAGGTAGAAACTACAGGCTATTAATAAATGAGACTGTCTATGCATAGAGAAAGGTCAAAGGAACCAGGGACAATTTTAACTTGCTGCTGCTATCACAGGTACTTGGGAAGAGTTTTGGGTAGAAAAGAAAAAACAAGACCTTCCCATGCAGTTTGAAGAGAGTTAATGGATAGAAATCAATGCATTCCTCATCCTACTATATTTCTCTCTCCCTTCTAACATATGGTTAAGCAATATTAGAAACATACTATATGTACAGCTTTGTATCTCCTAGGGGATATTTGTTCTTATTATTAAATATTCTTTTAAAACATTATTTCACTTCACTCCAATATGTTAAACATTTGTTCCCTATTTTCCATTTTTTTAAATAATGATGTGATGAATATTTGGTTCATAAACTTTTACCTGTATCTCTGATTATATTTTGAGAATAAAGTTCAAAAATTAGATCATGAGATTATAGGACACTAACATAGTTATAGATGCTTACATATATTAACTATCTTCCAGAGAGTAACAACTTACATATTAGGAGCAAATTATAAGAGGGCCTGTGTCTGATTCCACATTCTCACCACCTGGCGTAATATTCTTTTAATTTTGCAAATTATTTTTCAGCTTATGATATGCAAAGTATTTCACTGATTCTAAGGAACTATATTTCTGTCACATTTTAACGTCTCTGAATTCACAGCCATCTTACAAGCACTTAAGAGCATGTAATAGTCATGACTAGGATCTATGACGTGTGAATTTGATGGTTCATGCTTGGACCATGGTCATCCATCAAACTCTGTCAAAAAGCACTTACTGATCATTTGAGAAAGGCATGTAAGTCATTATTGTTAACACATAAAAGCAGAGGAAACATTAAAATGTGTGACATTGATGTCAGAGGATTGGAAGAGAATTCTTGAACCAAAGCAGAGCATACTTTTTGCAACACTGCAACCTCAAATTCATGCTACACAGAGATCAAAATCCTATGTGAAACATGGACCTTGAAATGGTTCAGAAAAAAGTGATTCTGAAGGGTCAAGATCTACCTGGAGGGTTTTAGACATATCTCAATTCATTCATGTTTCCTACTTTGAACATTTTTGCATAAATAATGCAAAAGAGTTCTTTAGAAAAGTGAAAATCAAAAATTCTAAGTGATAAGAAAAAAATTAGGTTGTAGTTTAATTTGCAGCTTTCTTTCTCCATAATACATAAAATGATGATGTGTCTTAGAGTTGATTAAATACTGTATTTTAAAATCTAAATATATTCTACAATAAACTGAATAATTTTTAAATGATGCTTCACACTTGCAGCAAATCTCATGGCTTTTACTTTAACCTGCTTGCAAACATTTCCTTCTTAGTGATGTTGTTACACTTTGAAGAAGTGTTAAAACAGAGACTTATTCCTTCGTGGCTCTGAGAATCAAGACCATGTTGGTGTGTATTCTGTGAAACTGGTTTTCAGCAACCATGGAATCAAGCTAAACCATATGACAAATAATATAAAAAGAAAAAGGAAAATGAAGCTACCTCCAATCTGAGTAAAAATCACAATCTGTGGATCAGTCCCCAGCTGAAGAAATGCCCAGATGACCCATCAACCACCAAGGATATCTAACAGATGCCAAAGACCCACAATTGAACTCCAACCAATCAGTGTGACAACTTTTCACCAATCAAAACCACACTGACTGAACATCTCATTTGAATAAGCAGACCTCCCACCTCGTGTGTGTATACATATATATATACATATATACATACATACATACATATATATACATACATACATATATATATATATATATATATGAGTGGTTCCGGCTCCTACCTCACACACACATAGGGGACTCTTCTTGCCCAGGTGTCTTCCTGACTGCAGACTGAAGCCCCAAATAAAGGTCTTCTTTGACTGGAACACTCCTCTGCTGTAACCATCATGTTGAACACAATCTATTGCTGTGGCTCAATTTTCAACTGAAGGTTGGTAAACAGTTCTCAAATATTTGGAAAGAGTACCCCCCACCTGACATCTCTCCTTTATGGTATCTTCCCTTTAGTTATCTCATCTTTCTCAAGAAATCTCTGAGAATTACTGATACAGCTGTACCCAGGTTCGTTTTATTCAGCATATATACAGAGCCTGTTATTGCCTGGCCCCACACTCAGCACTGGAGAGATTCTGGAGTACGAAGAATGCTTCCCACTAACCAGGAATCTGAAATCTAATGGGACAAATCACTTAGTAATTTCTAAAGGAAACTACTACTATACACTGGAGAAATTGGAAACAAGTTAACCAAGTGTTCAAAATTAACACCACTAGAAAGGGGCAAAAAGACATCAGCCTTCAATGGGAACTGAAGAAATATGACTTAGGCAGTTTTCCAGTCCAAGAAGCTAACATGATTCATGAAGAGACATTAGAGACACCGAAGTGAGAGACATTTATAAATGACTGGCATATAATGAAATATATATATATATATGTATGTATATATATTCAATATCAATGTTAGGAAAGAGGAAGTTTGAAATTAAATATTTATTCAGATTAACGACAACTAAAGACAGAATGACTTAATGCAATAAGTAATCCTGGGTTGTATCCAATTCAGGAAAAGAAAGGGAGGAAGTGAAGGAAGGAGAAAAAGAGAAGGAAGGGAAGGAGGATGAACCTAAAAATTACTTTAGTAGTAAAACTCAGGATATTGAATGTAGATTTGCAGCCCAAATCCCATATTAAAATGTTGTATCCATGTTAGCTTTCCTGAATTTTATAACTGAATTGCAGGTGTGTAAGAAAATGATCTTGTTCCTAGGAAAAATACTGCCATGTGTGACTTATAAGAAATATATATTGGGTCTTTCAGATGAACAAATATATGTTTCATATACATTTGGTCTTCATCCACAGTTCCTGAGTCACAGTTCCCAAAACCCTTGGAATTTCCTAAGTGTTGAGCGTGAAGAAGGTGCCTCTTGTTACATGAATGAGGTGACTTGGGGAAGCACCTAGGAATGGAGGCTGGTTGCCAGGAGAACCAACCACATGATTAGAGGGTTCAATGTCTAGTCCCACCCCCAGAACTCCAGGGAGGGGAAAGGGACTGTATATTGAGTTCGAATGTCAATAACTAGTGATTTCATCAATCCTATATAATGAAGCCTCCATAAAAACCCAGGAGGCAGGGCTTCAGAGAGGCTTCCAGGCTGGTAAACATGGAGATTTGGAGAGGGCACAGAAGTCCCATACCTTGCTCTGTGCATCTTCATCTGGCTGTTCCTAAGTTATAGTCTTTGTAATAAAATGGTGAGTTTTTGAGTAAATGGGTTTTCTGAGCTCTGTGAGCTGCTATAGCAAAATGATCAAAACTGAGAAAGGTATCCTTGGAGCCTCTGGATTACAGACATCTGGTCAGAAATACAGTTTACCTGGACTGGTAGCTGGCCTTGTACATGAGGGCAGTTATAGGAGATTTAGTCCTTAACCTGTGGAATCTGACACTATCTCTATGAACAACAGCAGAACTGAGTTGAATTCTCGGACACCCTGCTTGAGTCAGTGGAGATGGGTCTCATTACACCAATATATAAATACACTGAAATATTCTGAGGTAAAGCAGCATGTAGCATGTAAACTATCTCAAATGGTTCAAAAATTATACTGTGGGTGTGCCCTAGCAGAGCAGTGGGCATAATACCACATACATACCATGGACTCAGGTTAATGATCTGGAGCTGGGGGGAACAGCCAAGACGAACAACTTAATAACAAATAATATTTTTAAATGAACAAATAAAAGGTTTCTTCTTCCTCTCTCTCCCTACTTGCCTATTCACCTTCATCCTGGCCTGCACATTTCCTTTAAAATAATAATAATATGTATACACACATCTATGGAGACAAAGAATGATAAAATAAATGTAAAAAGATTTGTACATATGAAAGCACTTTTTATTATTTTTGTAACTTTTCTGTAATACTTTAAATTCTTTCAAAATAAAAGATAATTTTCACAAAACTTTTGTGTGTATTTAATACAATTAAGGAGAATTCTGTTGTTAAAATGAAAAAAAATCTCATGAGAAAGATAGATAAGTAAATTTGGAAACCTTGGTGTTAGGAATTCTCACATATGACTCTCCAGTTCTTGAGAAATAAAGTCAAATGAACTCAATATCAAAGAAGGAGTTCTCAGAGTTAAGCATGATTTCTTAAATGTTAATTAAGAAGAAACATTTTCCTGTTTTTTTCCTGCATTCCTGAAACTTCATTTATTAAGAGATTGACATTTTCCTAATCAATATAATTCCCTCAAATCTCTTTAGAAATAGGTGAGGTATAAGTATGTTAACAAAGCATGATTCTCATCTGGGTCAAACAGGGGCAATTCTCAGTCAGGGGCATTACACTTGGCCAATTGTTCCAGAAACCTCATAAGCCCTGATTGTAAATGACAACCCTTCAAATTGCATCTACTCATTTACACTCTGCCTGCCATGTGAATCCCCCTCCTTCCTTTTGTCAACATTAATGCCAAGGGCAGGAGTCTGCAAAGGAGTGACCACACACATGTCAATCAGCAGACTCCAGGACCCAACATGACTTGCATCTTTCGCAGGAAGTGATGCAATTCCCCTCTCTGGTGGAATTGAGCGGAAGGCACCCCAGAGGGTATAGAGGGTCCTTAGTAATCCTGGATTCAGGTTGCTGCACTTGGGTCTCACCTTGAACTTACTCTCTAATCTGCGCTCTCTTCTGTTCTTTGGTTTCTGAAAAAAACCTGTTTGTTATTGGTATAACTGCTTTTGTACAGGCCAACACTCCAAACAACAAAACATCCATCTTTGTGCTTCTTTCAGATTTTAAATGGAGTTACGAGGATATCACCGTGATTATATTCATATTGTTGACAAGAGGTGACATGCCTATTAAAAATTGCTCCACAGTGCTACCCCGAGAAGTCAACAGAGACACAGAGTTAAAAAAAATAAAAATAAAAAAGATTAAATTAAATAAAATTTGCAATTATGGTATTTCAAAATATGACTTCTCTTCCCACTTTTGGACATGATTTTCACTCCTCCACTCTGCTTGTTTAATGTATCTCGTAAGAATACGGCTTATTGTGACGACAGAAAGGATAATGACAGGGCAATGGAAAACTGAGTTGAAAGTTGACAAATGCCCTGTTTTGACCAACTTCTGGAAGAATTCAAGGTCCCTTTTAACTCAGGCCAGCCTTTGTTCCACAAGAATTGGCCACCTGACATAGTGCGCCAGCAGAGCTCCTGGAGTGGTTTTGAGCCGCTGAAACAAATGATTATCTTCTCCCAAGAGATGAGATGACGCCACTGAACAGGGAGGTGGTGACTCAGTGGGGAATGGGAGGAACATCTATTTTCAATTCTGGAAGGCACCATGTTGAGGCTTAGCAAAGGGCAGAGTTGGGAGAAGACCATTACTCAACATGTAATTACTGGTGGCAGCAACCCACCCCACCTCAGGAAGCTAGTGGAGCAACCCAAGGCTACTGCAGTCTCTTCAGGAACCAATGCAAAACCCGGCCAGAACAGTAACTCCACATTGCATCCCTTCTTAGTGTTGGCCTCCTCTAGAATTAAATGCATGGACATCACGTGCCTGCTATGCTAAGTGAATGTTAGCCTTCCAGGTGCCTACCACATGGTTTGTGGGGAGCCTGCTTAACCAACATCACATCTGGACCAGTGGAGCTTTTATTGCAGCATCTCTTCTCCACCACAGTTCTCTGATGGCTTAACTGGGAAAGAGAAACTATCTGGAAAGAGTAGATAGGAGACCATCCTTTAATTCACAATCTCCTTCTTCTTTCCAACAAACTCTGGAGTAATTCTAACCTCTGTTATCCTCAAAGCTGCCTGCTGAAAACCTTTGCTGACCTTGTCTGATACCCTGGGTACACAGATATCCAGGCAGCTTCCTTCTCTACCACCAATGCCTTGTCTTGAAGGTGCCAATCCTTATGTGCAAGTCTGGGTCCCTTGTGCCAACCAGCACTCACGCTATTTCACCATTTAAGACATTCTTCTGGCATCATAAATGCAAACTCCCCTTTGCTTGCAAAGCAATAGGTGAATAAGATCACATGCAGTTCTCTGGGCTGTCTCTCTTGGCTCACTTTCAGAGTGCAAATCCTATGTGTAAAATTTCTATGTGGGGCACTGGTGGGCAGCATTCTGATCTTAATGAGTATGTTCCCAGAATGCTATGTAAACCATTAATAAATGTGACCTAATCAGTATGGTTTATGGGAAATACAAATCCTATGAATTATCTGCACTTACACTATTACCGTAAAATGCTTTAAGAAGAATATAAGAAAAGTGAAGAAAAAAGGGTAGAAAAAGAATGTTTCTCTGACTTTACTCATGTCTGCTGAGAATGCATTTTTCAACCTCCCTCTTGCCCAAAACGAAGAAAAATAGCATAACAGAGAGAGAGATGAGATTCTCAGAGATCTTTGCTCAGTCCAGTCCATGTGTCCCAAGCCCTAAAGCCTCTTGTTTTGGAATGGTGAGTGTAAATGATTTTCTAATCCAGTATTCTTATAATCACTTTTATGCAAATGTCCTTATAAATATTAAAAAATTTGTATAATGTCCCCTGCTAATATAAACAGACAAAAGAAACTACTTAAGCAAAGATTTTGACAGTCACTAAATCGAAATCAAATTGCATGTGCAGTGCCCTATAGCATGTAGGATTCTTGGAGGAGAAAACATTTTCTACTAAACCTAATGAAAATATGATAAGAAATCACATTTTAAAATCCCTTTTCTTGAGAAAATATTGCATAAAATTTTCATAATGAGTGTGGATCACTTTGAAATAAAATAATGAATCACGGTTTGTTTTGTTGACTTTGGTATCTGATATACTTATGTCTTCAGTGTGAATGTGGGATTCTAATAAATATGAAATTCATTCTCACTGCACACTTAAAAATATATTTAATTGCCCTTATCAAATAAGTATAAAAAGAGAAAAGATCCCAAGGAAGATTATTCCAATTCCCCTGCTTCTGGAACAAAAGGTGTAAGATTTCAATTTGAGCCCTAACTTTGAACCAGACAGGAAGTAGAAGGAAAACATTGTTTGGGGACCTTAGTTTCATCATAAAATGTAAATAAAGTGGATATTTATGTGGGAATCTATTAAAATAATTTATTTTCCTTTTTCCAAATATTTATTGGATCTTTTTCTATGAAGTGCCTCAAGCCAGAATCTAGAAATAGAATAAGAGGAAGATAGGTCTTGTCCTCAAGAAGCTGACTCCAGTGGGCAGATACAAGCAAGCAAGCAGGTCCTCCACAAGAGGGCTATGGGAGACACACAGACTACACAAAAGAGGTCTCTCCCAGATTCCAATGTCTAGGAGGATCTCTTTGAAGAAGGGAAGGTCTGTTATAAGAGTTGAAAAATAAGCAATAAGAATGGAGAGGGTCAACCTAGGTCTAGCAAAGAGAATTCACAGAGGTTCAGAAGACAGAGTTGTAGCCCCAGTAGGTGGTTCACCATGATTATAGCTCAAGATGTGGGGAACAACAGAGCTGGAGAAAGAGCAGAAGCCATGTCTTGAAGGGTCTTCTACATCATTCCAAGATATATGAATTTTACCTTCAAAGGCCAAGGAAGGTTTGAGAGTGACAGGGCCAGAGTTAACCTAAAGAAAGATTGTGCAGCATGCAGTGTGGGTAATGGATTATTAGGGGTTAAAATTAAGGACAGGGTAATCTATTGGGTCATGAGAGAGGATAGTGATGTAAACCAAGGAAATGACATAGAGGGAAAGAAAAGGTGAGAAAATCTCTAGAGGGTTAAGAAGATCTGCAGAATGTAATACACTGATATGGATGGTGAGGAGAGTTTCATGTTTCTATTTTGGGCAAATAGGTGGTAGGAACATGGGAAATGGGGTCTTTTGGGAAAAGGGATGAGAAGACAGTTCATTATGAGACTTACAACGTAAAGGAATCTATAGACCATCCCCTTGAAGATGTTCAAGAAGCTGCTACATCAGGAGAAATAATCAGGGATAGAATCCGAGTTAGGGATTATTAGCATCTCTGGTAACTAAAGCTTTAGGAATGGATGGGACCACTTGGGATAGTGGTCTAGCAGATAGGTCTGCCCCAGCATAGTCCGCATACATACCAAGGACCAGGGTTTGAGACCCAGAGTAGCAGGAAAAACTTAGATGAACAACTAAATAAATAGTTTCTTCCTCCTCTCTCTTCCTGCCTCCTTCATTCCTGCACCTTTCTTTAAAAAGAAAAAAATCAATGGAGGTGATAGCAAATAGACCTAGAAGAATAGAGGAGAGAACAAGACTTACTGGGAACCAGAAGGACCACTGAACAGATTGAGGGTGGAGAGTTCCACTCTGTGGCAAAAGTAGCATGAGCGTATATTGGGTGATGATGGAGGGGACAAGAGAGATTTCAAGAGGACTGATCTGAAATTGTTGTTGTTTTTTCTAGATGAATGGAACAAAAAGACAAGGCAACACGGGAATCTAAGGTATTTGCAATTGGTCCAGGCAAGAAAAGACCAAAGCGGATTTTAGCAACAAGTAAAAGTTTCAGTGAGGACAGGAGTCAGATTAAAACATGCCAGAGTGAAAACTGAAGGCCTGTTATGGAGGGAACCCATTGTGGATGTAAGGTGAATACATGTTCAACCCTGTTCCTTCATTGTGTGTCCATCATTCTCAGATCAGGACCTTGATCCTGACCCCATGATGCTTCTTAGTGATGCTGGGCTTCCAAGCAGCATGTTAGCCAGGTTTTACTCCCTTTTTGAAAGCCTAATTCCTGCCACTAGAAAGATTCTTGCAATCTTTGGTGAGAAACCAAAAGAAGACCTTCATGTGTTTGTATATTTTCCTGATTTGGTAAAATGCCTACTACTTTTGCTCCCTTCCCTGTTTTCTCCTCCTGCAAAACTAGATTCAGACATTGTTAGTTCAGAGACCCACACAGCAGATCCCTGACACTCAGTCACAAAGTCATTATATGGAAAGTTCAGAAAGAAGATTCAGCAGGAGCCACGCTGTTGATGTGAAGAAGAGATGTTGGCAGTAGCCGATGATGAGGCCCAGGTTCACAGGGCACCTCCTAAGCAGCAGAGAGCCTCTGGTAAATTCAATAAAAGGCCATATACTGGCAACTATAAATCAGTCCTAACCCCAGCTGTGAATGTCAAAGATGTGTGAGGAATTCAAACATACTAAACTCCTAGTTAATTATTACAATTAATTAAGTCACTATTAACTTTAACACACACCCCGGACAACTTAAATGTCAAAGGTGATGCTATGAAGATGAACTCCAAGCTTCCAACTGTCAGGGGAAGTTTTATTTACAGGCACATGGTAGTTTCTGAAGCCAGATGCAGTCAATAAAATGTGAAAAAAAAATGAGTTTTTTATGTGCTAAATGACCCTTATTAAACTATCATTATTATCAGATATGATCAGAGTCAACATGATTTAAAATTATCTATGGTGATTTTATGTGTGTGTGTGTATGTGTGTGTATTCACTAAACTTTGTGTCCTTCACTGCATTATAGCAAAGATCCAGGAGAAAATTGTATAGCAAGCCTGGAGTGGGCGCATTTTGTGCTGAGAAGTGCCCTTCAGTGTGGCACAGCAGCTGTACAGAATGTTTTCAAAGAGCTTTATTGTGGGAACTGAGTGTGGGTGTTAAAGTACTATTTATAATTACAAATTTGGGGGCTGCTATTCTGTCTTAGTGTGATGGTTCAGTGTTAAATAAGGATCAACTTCCTTAATTCAGAAAGCACTGACCTGAAACTTCAGTTGAAAGAATAGCTGGGTTATGAGAAAATCAAAAGCAAAAACAAAGTTTTAAAGGGATGGTTTGCACCACTTGGTGGCAGAGTGATGTGGAAAGGCAGGAGGTGGGTTTGACAATACGGACTTGGGTAGACCTGAAGCAAGGTCTCCTGGCACTTGAAACTTCTATACCTCAGAGGACTCCATTTTCAGAAAAGGAATATAAGATTCCAAATGTAAAAGTAAGCATGAAAGTGGATATTTAGGATGAGAAAATAGAAATTATTGTAACAATAAATTTGCTTGACAATTAAATGAGAATGAATTTACAACACATTTTCAAAAGTTTCTAAATGCCACAAACATTAACAATTCAACAATTCTAGAAATTTACTTTCTGAGATTTGTATTGACATACTCTGTGATCGCTTCCTTAAATGACAATTATTTTATAATATTTCTTTATATAAAGAGAACAGAAATAGAACTTAGTCTTTTCTCTGATTGAAATTTGCTTTTTATTTTTAATAGTTTAGAAAACTTTCAAGTCATTACACTGCTGAGTGATAGTTTGGTGTGCCATTTCAAATGGAACTGCCAAATGCTGACAGACCAAATGCTGAACCTGCTAGAGTGATCCCTGGGGCTGCAAAGTGACAACGTGCATTGACTCAGACACACAACGAGGGTCTGTGATCCTCAGACACAGCACTCCTGATAGGTTTACAATAATACTCAATTATACTCACTGTCTTATCAAATACACTTTGGAGAGAGGTTTTGCTTTGACTAGGAATTAATGAAAATTAAATCATTCTTTAAAAAGAATCTCAGTTTGCTTGTG
Organism: Solenodon paradoxus; assembly: GCA_004363575.1. Lineage (NCBI taxonomy): Eukaryota > Metazoa > Chordata > Mammalia > Eulipotyphla > Solenodontidae > Solenodon > Solenodon paradoxus. Next base: position 1,105,233 of record RJWH01000161.1, on the reverse strand, counting down.
TTCTACTAAAGGTTCTAAACAAGCAAAATAAACAGCTTATTATTGAAGCTATCAACTTAATGACCAATTATATTGTTGTAAGGAGGAGACTAGAGATTGGTGGTAGGTGGGTAAATAATTAGACAGAAATATAAGGATAGATATATAACATGACTGATGTCATTGTAGATTTGTTAAGTTATGGAAGTAATATCTATCTCACAGGAGGGTGAATACAAACCAACATTTTCCCAAACTCTTCATATCTAATGACTGAAAGTGATTTTTAGACCCAAGTTCCAGTCATTGTTGCTCCTCTACAACACCTGTTTCTGACACCAGTCGTACACCGGAGCCTTTGACCTTCCATCTGTGTGAGTAATAAACTAGATATGGAAGTGTCTGTGAACCACATTATTTCACTCCCTCCAGCTAAATGCCTCCCCCTACAGACCTCACATGCCCACTGCTGCTCCTACAGCACTGGAAATAGTGGGAAGTGTGATGAGGGGAAGTCGACTAAGTGGTCTTAATCAACTGCTTACAAAATAGATGTGAATGCCCTGGATCCCCAACAGTGGACTAAAGCCCACACTCCTTTAGATTCATAGTCAACCTGCCTTCCCCTGGGTCACTGCTCTGCCACCAAGCAAGTCACTCTGGAACCATCTCAAAGAGTCTGAGTGTCAATTTCCACTTTGTCAGAGAGGCTACAACCTCTAATATGTATCTCATGGGGTTGTTGTGAGCACCAACGGAGTCAGCACTTAGAAAGTGTTACCATAGTGCTTGGACCTATTAAGTGTTCAATAAATTCTGGCTTTCGGCGTGTCCTGGGGGCTTAGTGGTTAGTCTGTGGACTCAAGCTGGTTTAGTCCACATATATCCTAAGGACCAGGTTTGTGACCAGGAACAGGGTGGGAGGGAACAACCAAGATGAACAACTAAATACAATTAATTAATTAATTAAAATACTGACTCTCCTTAATAAGTGAAAGCTATTATATTGTAGAATATTATAAAACAAGTTAATTAGAAAAATTATTCACATGCAAACAATAAAGATATTAGACACAAATATCATAAATTAATTAAAAATGATTCTCTTAAGAAGTACCAAAAATTACTAAAGGTATTTGCATATACCAACAATAAAGACATGAAGGAAGTTTGGAAACAATGAAGTTATCTTTAAAAACTGTATTTGAGAGATTTAATATGTACAAATTGAACACCCTTTCTTCCTACCTCACTACATTCCACTATAGTATTACAGGAGGATGAAAGATGTTTCTTTTCAGAATTAATTATTGCAAATGGTATATATATTTCCTTTCCTAGGAAGCATATAAAGAATTCTACTCCCAGAAGTCAAGGTTTCAAAATATCTCAGAAGCAAAGTAAATAAAATGGAAAACAAATCTTAACAATGATTTCATTCATAGGAAGTTTTTCATTGCTAACAAAATCAAGGGATACTATAAACCTTTTTTAGACTGCACATTTTTCACTTCTTGAAAAGCTAGACATTTAATAAGATATACATAGAATCATACCACAAAATATCTAAATGAAAAGGCACACGATACTTTAGAGCCAAATTTGACACAGAGGCTCCAGCAAAAATGAATATGCAATCTTTCTAAGTCATAAATTAACATGCTGGAAGATGCTTCAGAGAGCAGGGATAGAATAAATTGAGAAGGAAGACATATTTTCTGCCAGTAGCAAACAGAAAGAATGCCAAGAGTACAGGAATAGAGGAAGCTGTTTAAAAATTAACTAGAGATTATTACAGAAGCAAGTATCTGCTTCTAGCTAGATTATCATTTTTTTTAGATTCGATTTTGAAACAACTTGATGTTCAACACTTGACTTTGAACAGTGAAGGTCCGTTTTCCCTGTCTCTAAAATGAATCCCTCCTTTCCAAAATAAATGAATCATTGTGCCCTACTCTGACTTTGGCTTCTTGATATCAACTCACTTGTCGGTCGCTCTATATGGAAGGCAGAGGAAATGTTATTGACATAAAGAATAAGCTGTATGGGGCAAAAAGTAGCACTTGGGAGGACTCAGGTATGAGACAGAAAAATCCTGGCAATTATCTTATTTTTCATGAAGAAACCAGAGCTGAATTTGCCAAGCAGACAGCTATGAGCTCACTGGTCTGAAATAATTACTCATTGACACTTTTCCACAGGACAGAACTAATAGGTTTATGCAGGAAACATAACTGGAATATTGATTTATAGGGCTTTTCCTTTTAAATCAGTAATCAGTTCCCTTTTCCTGCATTTGAACCTGACAAATTTTTCTGTTAAATTAATGGACAAACTAAGAGATTAAGTAGAAAGTAAACATTCAACCAAAGCAGACTGTTTTTAATTCACATTCTTTATGCTTGGTGATCTCATTCCTGTTTTAGAAGATAAAGAAATCAAAGCTTCAAACAACTAAAATGGATAGAAGAGTTTTTAAGGCATAATACTGTACAGTTGAAACTCAGAATTTAAGCACAAACTGAAGCAAAATCAAAACAAACGCTCTATTTACTCAGAGCCAATGTGAGAAATGCTCTTTTGAATTAAGATGAGATGTGCTGTAATGTCCATTGGTGACTGGGGACATTAAGAGACATGTTCCAATGATGACCATCATCTAAAATAGAGACATATATTTTTACAAATGTTCACTTCATGCCTAATTAAAATACAGCACTCAATTAAAGTACAGCAAATAATTCACCTAAGAGAATTCATGCTGTAAGTTTATCAGGTCCTTTCAACACTCCTAACCTAAGCTTGAGTAAAACACACACAGGACTGCTAAGGTTCAAGCCCACTGGTCTTTGAGACCTCTCGAAATGTTTTCACTTATCATTGGGGTTGCATACTTTTCTTAGTTTAGCTTTGTTGTTTTCAAATAAAGCATTTAAATTTTTTATGAATACTGTCCTGTTGAATCCTATTGGCAATAACAAAGCGAAAAAAAATGTCTTTTGAGAACATTACACTGTGAAATCGGAATGAAAATGGTGCCACAGTAGGGAATTTGTTGGCATAATACTCAAAAGTTAACAGCATAAGTAATATTTATTTCCAATATGGGGTTCAATTGTATAGTTACATGGGTTGGTCAGGATTAAAACAAAAATGTTCTATTACTGATGATATTGGAACCAACCATATTTCCCCCAACAAGGAGCTCAAAGAATAATGGAGTGCCATTCAGAGGCAAATCTATCATAAATACCAAATAGACTAGCTATACTAGTCTTCTCTGATTTCTTCCAACAAATGGGAACTTTTCCTGACTTAGAAACTGACTGGTCCCCTTTTTCTCTCCAGTCCTCCAACATCTTGAGGAGGTGGCACCTTCTCATCATTCAAGCCTTGGCTCAAGTACAAGTTTTCCTCATTACCTGAAATTAGAAAGTTTCTATTTGATATGATTTGGTAGGTTATTTTAGGGGATCTGGAACATTAAAAAAATTTTATACATAAATTAATGGCACTAGAATTCTGAGATCTCCAAAATAACCTACCAAATTGTACAGAATAGTAACGTTACACTTTTTGCATCATCTCAAAAAATCCTTCTCTGCCCACCTTACATATAGAGTACTCATGTCTCAAACAGAACTCGTTCACCATCTGGTCCACTTGCTCTTGAGCACAGTATCTTTTTAAATCATTTCTGTCCCCCACTACAACTTGTTTCAAGGGGCAGGGTTTCTATCTGTACCCCCAGAATCAACGAGGCCATCTATGATGTCTTAAACTATAGGGGTCAGGGATTTATGACATTATCACTTGGAGTCTCTGGTGAGATTGAAGTTAGATGGCAGCCAGGGCTGGGCTCCTCTGAACACTTGACTATTCTGGAAGATTCCAAGATACTCACTCAGATGGTGACAAGTTGGTCTTGACTGTTGGCTGCAGGCCTTCATTCCTATCCAGGGGACCTCTCCTTGGGACTGCTTTAGTGTCCTTGTGGCCTGGGGGACATCCCCCAGAGCAACCCATCCATGAGACCACAGTAGAAAATATAATGCCTTTTATGACCTGACCTTGGAAGTCTCCTACTCTCACTTCCACTGAGTGTATTGGTCATGTGATTCAGATGTGCAGAGACCCCAGGAGTGAACCCTAAGGAGGCCAGGAACAATGAGCATCACCCATCCTGCTGCTATAGTTCATTATGAAAAAAGCAGACCTTTGAGGTGACGCAAGAAAGTAGCCACACATCTCCTACTTTTACATATTACTTCAGTATTTAAAATATTTTTAAAGCAATCATCAGAATTTTCTATGGAACTTGTAAAAAAGGATGAATTTTTTCTTAGTGGCAAACTTAAATACATCATAAAATAACTACTGCTGTTGCTTTTGCTTTTTCTTTAACAACAGGTTACAGGTTTTGTCTTACTATCTACTTAGTTGGGACTGTGCAACACTCAGGTTCTTTAAAATGCGGAAGTGAGGTTACCGCCAAAGTTAACAAAGCTGGGAGGAGTCCCAACAAGTATCTGGAAGCAGGTCCCCAGACAGAATCTGCAGCCCATGTGTCTTTGGAGACAATGACCTATGCAATTCTTCTACTGAAATGACCTCACTGGCTAACAGTTGATAGTTCAGAGGTCTGGAAACCACAGTGTGTGATTTCACCACCCAGGGTGAAATTAACTACAGACAAGAACCATGTATATCCATGGTCTTCTCAGAGATCAAAGGCCAAGGGAGAAAAAAAAAATTTTTAAGTTACTGAAAACAAAAATTATCTGTCTGGATTTTTTTTTAAAAATCATACTCCTTTTTTAACAAGATGAACAAAGAATAGCTTCTCCTATGATTTTAGATAAGACAGTTGAATGTCTGTTACCAGCAACTGTATCAATAAATATGATTCATCAATAAATTCACCCAAATCTGTCTTGACAAATGCCTCTTGGAAAACATAAAAGGTGAAAACTGGAAAAAATAAAAGAAAATAAAATGGAACCAAATCCATGATGTTGGTCAAAAGAGTGAGATTCCATTAAAATGAGAACTCCAAAAATCTACTAAGGAGAAATGATTTCAAGGTAAAACAAAGACTATGGTCTAACGACTCTCTGTTCCTTTGACATGAAAAAGATGAAATATTCCTTTTAAGGAAATGATTTGCTTCCTAGTTCAAACTATAGAATGCCAATGTGCTTTATTACCTAAAACATGATGGCGGGTATAAAGGCGAGGGGAAGCAGCTGAGATCTCAGATACCTCATTACACAGAAGAGAAAAAAGGCTTCAAACACCACTGTACTCATGTCTCTTACATCACATTTACTGCTTTTCAGAAGAAAAACTCAGTGGGGCATCTATTGCCACTGGGCCTGATGTAAGTTTTTCTAGAAGAGTCTCATTTCAGAAACTCAAACCCTTGGTGCTCTATCACATGGAAAAGAGGCAGTAATCTTATAATCTGAGAGTGTCTGCCAGGCAGCCAGGATCGGAGAGGGCTCAGGGAGAACACATTTCTCCAGATAATTCTGATCCTAAAAAGGTTTTTGCTTTTTTACTCATTAATTACAACTCAGAAAAGGAAGGTTTTGATGTTTGAGGCTGGTGCCCAGATATATACGTCAAAGGATCACCCACGGGAACTCTCTTTGGAAAGAAAATTGTAACCTTCTCCATGTCATTTTCCTGTAGCATACAGATTCAAACTAGGACGAGTGAGTCTGTCTCCCCACTTTTACTCCCCTGATGTTTTCTTTTATTCCTACACTGCAGTACCAAATCCCTGTTCCCAGGGCCTCCGCAGTCACTCAGCTCCTGGGCTCTGCCATGTCAGCTCCCACCACGCTTCTGTGGAGTAAAACCTTTCCCAGGGGAGGAGCAATCACTTCACTCCAAGTGCATAACCCATTAGCCTAGGGAAACCTGATTTCCCAAAGTATGCACACAAGTCTTCACATAGCAGATGGAGCAAAATATACATGCCTGCAGCCTGGCCAGCAGCTTTTGCAAAGAACAAGCATATATATTGTTTTCCATCACAATGGCAAATGCCAAGCTCCTACTTCTGCTTTTTTTTATTTTTAAGGGACTATCTAGGGGAGGTTTGCACTGACTTACTTTGTGTGCAGGAGAAAAATGAACCCCCTGCAAGGAGCATCCTCGTGCCACATAAATTCCATTGTCAGCAGCAATGGCTTCCTTGATTTGTAGATCTGGAAATACCTCTTCTGATGAAAGTGTCTGGCTTCATTTTCTTCTCACTGCAACCCTTCTTTAGGCTGCTGTTCATGAAAGTGATGATATTTTCTTTCAGGTTAAAGGTTTTATTAGTCAGGGTTCCACAAAGAAACAGAACTGATAGCTATCTATTTACCTATGTATCTATGTGTCTATGTATCTATCTATGTGTCTGTGAATCTATGATTGAGAGAGAGAGAGAGAGAGAGAGAGAGAGAGACAGAGAGACAGAGAGAGACAGAGAGAGAGAGAGAGACAGAGAGAGAGAGAGAGAGAGAGAGACAGAGAGAGACAGAGAGAGACAGAGAGAGACAGAGAGAGACAGAGAGAAGAAGAGAGAAAAGTAGGAAGAGAGGGAGGAAGGGAGAGAGGTGGAGAGGAAGGCTGTAAGGAATTCGGTCATGACAGTTATGGAGGTTGGCAAGTTCAGAGTCTGCGGGATGGGCTACCAGGTTGAATTCCTGGGAAGAGTCCACATTGCCACTCTGATGACACAGTTTCTTCTTATTCAAGGTCATTCTTTTGTTTTATTCAGGTCTTCAACTGATTAGACAAGGCCCATTGATTTAAATGTTAATCTCATCTAAAAACACCCTCAAAAAAACATCAGAATAATGTTTAACTATCTATTGAGCACTATGGCCCAGACAACTGAACATATAAAATTAACACTCATAAAGGACAAAAACTATATATGCATATATTTTTAAATGTCATAATTTATATAGATATAAAACATCACTCTTTTCATCAATGATATACAATATGGGTAGGTCCAAACTGCTAAAGAAGTCAAATAAGTACAGATAAAGACATGAAGGTCCAAGCACACTCTTGATGCAGCAGCAGAGTTCGTGATTTTTCATGGTGTTAGCGACAGAACTGCAATACAGAGTATGGCGTGACTAGACACATCTTTAAAGATCAGCCAATCTGATGCTCATTGTGTAGACAAGGAGACAAAGGCCGTGCAAAGAATTCACGGAAATCTGAGAACTCAGCAGCATTAGCTGGCCCAGAGCAGGCTAAGGAGCAGAAGCGCAAGAGCCCGGACCAAACCGGAACTGCAAGCCCTACTGTGGCATGTTGTGGAGTACCTTCCAGTTTTTTCCTAAACCAAGACAAAAGCTAGTCCCCCTTGTCTAAGCACACTTCACACCTACTGGGCAGCACAGAGAGAGGCATAGCTTGATTGGATCAAACAGGCCTGTTACAAATACTGGCTTCTGTTGACCTGAATTCTGAAAAACAATCCCCTTCACCCCAACCCCCACGCCTGGATACCTGAGCATTCAACCACTGCCTCTCCCATGGGCAACAAGGCTTGGCCCTATCCACGAAGGACCTGGGGTTTCCAAGCTTCCCAGAGGGACACTGGAAAATCCCCCTCCCACAGTGTGGGGACAGATGAGTTCATATTTGTGCATTACTGTCCTTTCATCTTCAGATAAAACCAGCAGTGCTGTTTGGTTAACCAATGTGTGCATAGAGCTTAGGGGAAGCTATTTAAAGATTCAGCATGGTTGTCACAGAGAACTTGATAGCATCTTCTTCAGGAGACAGAAAACTGGCCCAGAAGTGAGGCTGTAACTTCCAGTCACCTGCTGGCATTGCTGCAACCTGATGCCAATTGAATGAGCACCCAGCCTGCCTTTGATGCCCAGTCCAGACTTTGAAGCTGTGTCAAGACCACAGGACAAAGACAGCACTGTTTATGCAAATCCAGAAACAAAAGACGCTAGCTTCCCAAGTCATTAAAAGTCACACCAGAAATTTAATACCCAGGGTCAGAGGCCCCGTATGGAGCAGGATGCCTACAAGCAAGGCTGGGCAACATACCAAAACAGATTAGGAGAGGTTTGAGGCACTTGGAGGGCCTGGCGATGGATGCATCTCCCTGGGACAAGGGGTGGCCCTGCAAGGCCTCTGTTGTCAAATCTGCCCAGTCATGCAGTGTCTGCCTCTCGCAGGGAATGCCACTCTTGGTGAATGAGCACCTTTGGGCACAATCTACAACAGGATGAGGCACAATGAGTTCCAAGAAAACTCAGATGGAAAGTGGGGCTGAGGGTGCAGGAAACACCAGTCAGGCAATTCTTCAGCTAGGGTCACTCCCAGAAAAGGGTGACATGTCAGCTCAGAAAGGGACCCCAGAGAACATCTCCTTAAAGAAGGGCTCTCCAACCTGGGTGCAGATGACCACCCCCAGGGAAAATTTCAAAATGTCACATACCCTGGTCCTCTCACCTCCCAGCCCCCAAGGATTCCGACTTAAAAGGTCTGTGTTGGAGCCCAGGCAGCGGTCTTTGGTAAAACTGCATTGAAGGATTCTAATAAGCAGTCACATTTGAGAACTGAAACTCTAGCACATTTCCCTTATGTGACAGGAGGAGAAACTGAGACCCCGAGGGAGTAAGTGGCTTGTTGAAAGTGACAAAGCATTAGCGGTATCTCCTGGGCCTTCCACAAGACAATCTAAGTCACAAAATGATGATGTCTGCACATGGGGGGACAATACCAAGGCTGCTCTCGGCTGGGGGCAGTGTCCCTGGGACACCCCTGCGTGGGGACTCACCTTCCTCCCAGGAGATCACTACTTTCTTGGTGGGACTCACGAAACTGTGGAATGCAGGTCTTATTTTTGAGAAGAAAAATGGACTTGAAAAGATGCATAAACTTGAGAAGCATCCCTGTGGAATTTTAAATAAACTCCTCATCCAAGGACATAGCAAAACTAGGGTGTGGAATAGTATTTAGAGATTTAGCAACTGAGCTGTGACTTTCCCCACACAAGGCTGCCTGTAGGCGAGGTTATAAAAATGCTACTCTCTGTTTAGACCATTCCTTTGCCTCAGAGACAAACTCAGAGCAATACAGCAAAGAGAGCAGCGTGAATTTTCCAAGAGTTCTATTTATATTTCCCAGCAAGCGAAGGCAGCAGGCGTATCGTATAGTTAAGGTTGATCTGCCCACTACTAACAGCAGGCTAACTTGATAGACGATATTTTTTTCCACAAATGAAGGGAGGTGTTTTTTAAGGGTACACAAAAGAGAAAATCAAAGGTAAGAAAATGAAATACAAGTAATAAAGGCACCAAGATTAGGGAGTAGGAGACCTAAGTGGCTTAAATGACTGTTTACCTGAAAGGAATGCATTGGTTTGATTTCCCTCCATTCTATTAAGAGATGCCCAGCAAGAGATGCTTTTTTTCTTCTATAAAACTCAGTACTTAAATGAGCTCATTGTGTGAGACACACAAACAAAGAGAAAGACTGGGGGGCGTATCTTTATATAGGTGCCCCAGTTCAAGTTGGTCAACTGTTTGAGGTAGGGTCTTAACCAAGTCTTTTTAAAAATCAGTCACTGTCCAAAGGAGGAAGAACACATGTGCTTGACTCAATAAAAGACAAGAAGCTTGTCTTCTGAGCCTCTCCCTGGTAATCTTGTACCTACCACTCCTCTTAATTAGAAAATCCCTCAGCCTTCTTGATTGCTTAAGCATCTGGGATCCACCGTTTAGAAGATTCCAGAATGTGCCCTCTTTCCAAGCTCTGAAAATCCCATGGCCTATGTTTTGGATATGTTAACAACCTTTATTCTTTTGGGGGGCTGGGGGACTGTGTCCCCTATTTCTCTGGAAGTCCTCTGGGAGTTCACTGCCTGAAGTCCCCAAGCCCAGATCCAAACTCATGTGCATCTTTAAGACACATATTCCCAGGCCCTTTCCTGGGTCATCTGATGGGCTGTGGCTGAAACAAGGCATACACACACAGACACACACACACACACACACACACACACACACAATATGTAAAACTATTTATGTATCTTGGGTGTCACTGTGACAGAATAAGAGCCAGGAACAAGAAGATCCCTCCTGCTTTGTTAGGACTACTAACTTTAGAGAATACTAATCATCTTACTAACAGTGTCTCTCTTCTAATCACCTTACTTTTCCGTCTCCCCTAGAATTGTATAATCACCAGTTCCTGTTCCTTGATTTAGTTAAGAAATAAAGTAAGTTCCCAAGGTAAAGCAAATGGGTCAGAAACACGTTTCTGCAGAGAATAACAAAACTCTAACCGCAGGCTGTCTTCAGCGAGCCCTTCCCAGCCACAGCGTCTATCTCTAAGAAACATCAGGGCCTGCAATCTGGAGGCATCTGCAGACGCCTGCAGCTCAGGTCAGGACTCTTGTCTATCATAGTCCCGTAACTCAGCCTTGAACATCTCCCTCTTAGAGCTCCTTTGCAGCATGTAACCTGTCCCTGCAGTGTTTTCCCAGGTCTTTTGGGAACAGCAACAAAGTATTAAAACACAAGTGTAGCTTCTGAGATTCCAGGTCACAGGCTTTTTAGCAGGACCCTCAAGTGAATGAAGAACCATTTAAAATCTTCAACCTGTGATCACTTGAACAAAGCAGCCTTAGACTCTGTCGCCCTGGATCTCATCCCCCATGCATCGGCCTCTTCCTTTTCCCAAAGGAGCTGCATTAGAATCAATTCCTTTTGCTGACTCCCTCATGAGTTTCCAATAAAGTTTTTTGTCTAAGGTTTTGTGCTCTGGCTTCTGGCTACTTTGTGCTACCAGGTGGAAAGAATCCCCAGGGTCCCTGGTAAAACTCTTGGCCTGTAATATCGTGGTACAGCTGGCCCTGAACCACGAGTCAACATCTCTATACCAAAAAGCTTGGCAGAACAATGATAAAGGTCATGTCCATTTACAGTCAATGAACTTGGCCACTGGGTAGGGGGTAAGTCACTCTTAAGTCACCTCAACGACACCTTTCAATGATTACCTGAATTTATTCACAAAGACAATCAGCGACGGCCAAATAAATAAAAAGAGGTATATAACATCTTTAATCTGCTGCTTCAGAAATGCATAATGTTGCTGATGAGAAGACTCTGGGAGGGAAATCAATGTGTCCAGTAAACCTTGAAGTCTAACACAACTGAGGAAGACAGAGCGGAGACTTGTCATTTTCTAAAATACGTTGTCTGCTCGTGGTACTGAACCTTCCATGCCAACATCTGGAACAAAAGATGTGGTCTGGCAGTTGGAAGGTCCTCCCAGGCTTACCCTCTACCAACAGAGAGGACGCAGTAGCTCAGGGCTGCCTGGAAGCTGACTGCCCAATGGTGTAGTGATGACACAAAAAATTCTGATTTCACTTGGCAGCAACTGGCCACCATCTTGGCGGGTCTGAGACGTAATTGCTGTGGTGTGCAAAGCTTGGCTGGATCATGAAGCTGGATGGAAACCAAGCAACTAAGAAACAGTCCAGCCACCCAACAAGGGACTGCACATTTGGGAAAGCCACATGCCTAAATGGCCAGTCACATTTCTCAGTGCAATTTAAGTTCCATGGTGCATCTCCAGAAAATGTCGAATGCCCCAAGACCCTGTAAAGTAGCCATTTCTTACCATGACTTTTAGGGAGAATGCCAATCAATGTACATCCATACATTCCTCTTCCTCAAAATCATCTCTTGTCCTGCTAGGCTAGGAAGTTTGATGCAGTCCACTGCCCTCCCTGCCTCCAGAACATAGACAGTCACTCTCAGAAAGAAAGGGTTGGAAAGCATGCCATCTACAATGTAGGTACTTGGACTTCCTTCATGGCTTTTTTGGGGTTGACAGTTGTCTCAGTCTGTCTGGGCTGCTATAGCAAAGACCAAAGATTGGGGGCTTATAAACAATGGATCTTTATTTCTCACAGTGGAGGCTGGGAATTCCAAGGTCAAGGTGCCTGAAGATTCGGTGTCTAGTGTGGGCCTGAATTCTGTTTCATAAATGGTACCTGCCTGCTGTGTCTTTATTCACATGAAAGAGGATAGGACTCACCACATTCCTGAGGGCTCCATGAATTAGCACCTCCAAAGGCTCCTCATCCCTTCATTTTGGGATTAGGATTTAAACATATGGAGGGACATAAATATTCAGACATAGAAACAGTCAAAATGGGTAGGTGCTTCATTTAAGGAATCTTCTCCGGCTAGAGACAGCCTTCAACAGACTTTGAAGTGACTCAACCTAGAAGCTGAATTTCCAGTACATGGAACTGATCAATGAACCCAGGTACAGAGACTGTTTCCTTAGCCCCACATTCAGCCTTCTGCCAGATTCTCCGAGCATCCTGACCAGGTACATCACTCATGTTATCATTTATATTTCTGAAATGCACATCTTTTAGGGGCTCCCCAAACACTCACCAGAAAATATGAGAGGAAGGGGACTCATTTTGCATTATGTTTGCAGAGGAACAAATTCTCAACTAAACCAAGGAGTCAGGGACAGGCCTCAGCTGACTGAGTTTGACAAAGACTAAAATAATCACTGCTGCTTCAATTAAATGAGATGTGCTACAAAGTCCTAAGTTCAGCCCTGGCGGGACATCATGGAGCTATTCTCCCAGCTTTACGTCTAAAATGATTTCTGTCTGGTGCTTCTGGAGAGGAAAAGAAATGCCCTCCAGGCAGATCTAAGGTTTCATTCACGGAGAGACTTGGCCTGGCCACCAGCCACAGCTGCCTTCCCCTTCACAGGCAGTGAGTTCCAGTGGGTTCAGGACAGTTTCTGTTTACATTCTGCATGGCTTCTCAAGTATTAGCTATAATGAGATCTTTCTTACCTTTATGAACGTTAACCCAGTTTTTGTAGCAGAAGAATGGAGAGCTAAGGGAAAAGTAACTCGAGGCTGATCCTTTTACCACAGGTCAACCTCTGGAAGCCAGCCAACAGGCTGCTTCTGGAAGGGAATTACTACTCAAGGTGTGTGTGAGGTTGGCCTTTGCTGTTAGGGTGTGCGGGTGTTTGTAAAACCTGGGAAAGAGAGGAGGAGGATGGGATTAGGGAGGAGAAGGGAAGAGGGGTGGAGAGAGAGAAGGGTGGGGAAAAGGGAGGGGCTGATAGGGGGGCTAATGAAAGTGCACACAGGGTGGCGATTTGACTGCCTGGACAGGAACAACCACTATCCCCAACTGTTGTCCCCAACCATCATTGCTGCCTGTGTCCTAATGCAAGCCTGGAGAGGTAGCTGCTGTGTTTAGTTTGTAAAAATTATCCAGTTATGGATTGTCCTGGTGGAGCAGCAGTTAGGTCAATCACCTCCAAAGGACGCAGGCCACATACCACGGATCCAGGGAGAAGATACCAGTTGAAGAAGTAAAAAAAGAAAAGAAAAGAAAGCACTTCTTTTTCCTCTCTCTACCTGCCTGTCTGCTTGCTCACCTTCATTCCTGCCTGTACCTTTAAAAAAAAAAGACTATGCAACTAAAAAAAAAAAAAAAAAAAAAAAAGGTCCAGTTACATACATTTATGCACTTTGGGGGTATATGTGACATTTCATTAAAAGGTTTTTTTTTTTAATGGACTTAGGGACAAATTTTCTGGGGTTCAGAGACATGAGGACAAAAGAGCAGGATGGGTATATTCAGGGAGGGGTTTAGAGCAACTACCTGGAAGGGGGGTGGGTGCGGGTGCTGGCAGAGTTAGTAAAACCTGGGATAGAGAGACTGACATGGAACATCATACTTACGCGGAACAGGGTATATGAAATACTCTTATTGGGCTAACATTAAAAGGATAGATGCACACACACAAAGTTTCTAGAAAAACACAGAAGAAACTCTATATCTGAGTGGCCTCTGGCTCATGATATAAAGCAGAAGGGAGCTACAGGATTTAAAAAATGTTTTTCAAGCAGCAATTCTTGATATACTAATAACATAAGTGCTATTAAACAAACAAGTCCTCCTTTGAGAGAAAAATGTCGACACATACAAAACACATTTTGTGATTCCTGATGAATTGTGACTATGATTTAAATACATGTAGTGAAACCCCTTTATAATATGGTAACTGGGGAATAGAACTAACAACCAGAAAAGACGAGCATTTTCTTGGACTTAACCATATATTGCTATGTTATTTGAAGAACCGTGCAGAAACGAGCCTCGGAACAGCCCTGCGCAAGTTCCGACACAGGCCGAGTAATGGAGCTACTACAGTGCACTTGCAGACAGTGCCACACAGAGCTATGACATGTGGACATTTAAGTGCTGAGAAAAGGACTCAGGCAGAGGCAGAGGCCCTTCTGGTTACAGAGCTCTCATTGGTCGCCGCTGCGACCACCAAGCAGTCTGGGCAGAGGAACTGCTGAAGCAGGCGGTGCACCCTCAGTCACAGAGGAACTCGTCACTGGGTCACCTGGAGAAACGCATAAAGACAAGTCGATAAAAGCAGACCCTACTTAGAATAACTGACATGCTCCTTTAGACTAAGAGTGATATCTGTTATAAAGTAATCAATATTAAGACAGCTGCACAGGTTGTCCAGAAATCTGTTGCTTCATCCTAACTTTCATTCCCAGTGTAATAAGCTGGGGGAAAGGGGGACCCCTTAACTACCGTGAACTATGGTTTTCCTAATCATGGAAGCCAATGAATAAAATAGAACCAGGGCATCCTTTCTCACCTGTGTGGGAAATTGTAACTAGAGCAACTGCACGGGTGACATTCAGGAGTCGCTGCATGTTTTATCCGAAAGAAATGCATAATTCTGAGGTCCAATCATGAACTTTTTTTGCCATTTTTATAGCCCCCCCACCTCCCCGCCAAGCCTTTGGTCTTGTAGGCTTTACATAGGCTTCACCTTAGCCATCTGAGATGCAGGGGTGCACCAATCATGTTTTTAAATTGGAGGGTCGGGGGAGGATTCATAGTTTCCTCTAACCATTTGGGAAAATACTAAGTTTGGGCAACAATCAAATCTAAGACCACTAACTAAAAACGCTGAAAACCTGATGTTCTAGTTTGCCAACGTGAACTCAAAATGCTCCAGCTATCAAACATCTGAATAATGCTGCCTTATTGACTTGCCACTCACAATTCTTGGCACATTTTTTTTTTCTGTGGCTCTATCACTAGGATGATAGCAAGTGACGGGTCTTTTTTGTGTACAATCACAGATTTCATTTCTTTCTGTTCCTATCAAATCTACAATAGTCCACTTCAGTAACTAGAAAGTGCCTAAGCTTAGAGACAAAATGATCAGGACAGCAGAAGAGACATCCAGAATTCCTTATGTTCTTCAAGTAGAAGGAACAATTCTCCTCTGAAAGAAAACTGGCGCTCTTATCCTCCTAACTTGGGTCAATGGACAGAAACAAAAACTAGGACCGATTGGTTCCTTCTTGATACTAAACAGACTATCTGGTCTAGACATTTGCTGCCTGGGTCACATCCTAGCTGTAGTATGCACCAGTTTTGTGAACATAGGAAAGCTATTTAAATTCTCTGTGCCCCAGTTTCTTCTGTGTAAAATGAGGACAGTGATGGGCCTCTTGCCTTGGGGTGCACTCAGGAGTAAATTGGTTATCATATCTGTGTTGAGAACAGAACCACCATTAACGTTAATTTCCATCATGTTGATAGTCTGTGTTGGTGAGGAAGAAAATAAACAGAGTTCCTTTGAACATTTTTTTTTTAAAAAGGTCATTTCAGGCGTACCCCTATGGCTCAATGGCTAAGGTGCAGGCCATATCCAGCCTAAGGACCCAAGGGTTAAGACCCCAGACGTTGGGAAGAAAAAAATCATTTCATTTTGAAAGAGAAAGGAAAAGTATATGGGAAAAGAGGAAAGATGGTAGGTGATTCCAGCTATTATCTATGTATTAGCATTTCTGTAAAAGACACATTCTTTATGTATCTGATTGCCTGTTATAGTAACTGTGAAGTCGGGGTTGTATTAGTCATTTCTAGATGCAGAAGTTACCCTTAGAGGTTAAATGATGTGCCCATGAGCTTTGAGCCTCCTCTGATTCTAATGTATCCCCTGATCTGTACTAAACTACCATGCTGGGAAATATACAAAAAAGAAGGGGAAATGGTGAGGTGACCAAACTAACACCCACTTTTTCAGCTATGAGCTGAAATGTCCATCCACTGGGGTAAAGTACAAGATTTAATGTCAAGATTGTAACAATAAAATGTGAGCTCATTCTCACTTCCAGTGCTGAAAAGGATCACTAATGTTAGGAACATTGCATATACACACTTATATTAGTGCATCTTGTAAAACATTTGTCAAAATATTGCTGGTGGCGCACTAAAATGTGGCGATCAATTCAAACAAATCTCCACACACTGGCCAGATAAAGCAGTGTTGCAAATGTGGGTACTATACCCCAGGAAACAGACGCTCCTCATTGTTTATATTGATGTCAACAGAAATGCATTTCTTTATTTAGAAAGTCACACAATGGTTCCCAATGTTATGTCACCTTGCAAAACTCTCTCAAATGAAATGTCCAAGTATTTTTGCAATTGCACGGCAGGTGTTGCTCTCTGACTGCACAGACAAGTCCATTGTATCTTTGGGGTCAAATGATTTTCCTTCTGCCCAGTTCCATTTCTCACTGTCTGACACTTGGTACTGCTCTCCTTAATCAAAAGTTTGAAAAGGCAGTGTGGTCAGCCTTCCCTCTACTAAGGCCACTGTTAATGGTTCCACTGACTTAAAGAGAAACCACTGAAGGAGCTGCCTTGTGTTCAGAGCCTGCCTTGCCTTCACCTCAGCAGAGCAGAGATCCAGGCTCTCAGTGATCGACTCAGTGAGAACACAGGAAGTAGTTCCTTAGTCCCTTATCACAGATTTGGGGTGTCTGAAAGGGAATCATTTGAGATCAGATAGGTAAAGGTGACAAGTTTTCCTTGTGACTGGTATTGAGGATCTAAAACAGAAATTTTCCTTAATTCAGCTTCATCCTAATGAACTCAATGCTGACTAACTGCACTCATTCTTCGGCAGCAAAAGTTTTTAAGTGACTGTGCTGGTTCTTGTCTCGTCTGTATAAGCAGAGCCGGCCCAGAAATTCCGGTGAGAAAAAGCAACCTACTCTATGAGTTTCAGTTTGGATGTGGTCAATGGCCCACTCTAGCCATTGTAAGCAGATGAAGCCCACAGTTACTGCAATAAGACAATGTGGAGCCAACACCCCAGACGGTCCAACATGGCTGCTTTGATGAAATTCTGGGTAGCTCACAGCTATCTGGACACAGGCCGTTTCTGACATAGTAAGTATTGGCTTTACAGAGTGTATAAGTGATCTTGGTGTCTTTGAATGCAGAGCTTGGAACTGGAAGAGGCAAGCAATTGGTAGGAGACCCTCAAATCTATAGCATCTGAAACTGAGATAGCACTTCCTCCTGGGGGTCATATTCTATCACCTTCCCAGCCAAATACTCCCCTAGCACTAGAAGTCAGCTCTGGTGGTAGAGTGCAGGGAGTGTGGAGATTTGATGCCACCCATTTTATCTTCCCTGGTAGGAAGCTCTGGTTAATATTCCAATGACATTTCTGTCTTGATGTTTCCTCTTTTGGAAACTTCTGTCTTTCCCAAGATTGGTAGATATCTATGTGTCCTTCAAA
This sequence comes from Solenodon paradoxus, assembly GCA_004363575.1. NCBI lineage: Eukaryota > Metazoa > Chordata > Mammalia > Eulipotyphla > Solenodontidae > Solenodon > Solenodon paradoxus. The sequence continues at coordinate 1,087,581 of RJWH01000161.1, read as the reverse complement.
ACTGAGTTTAAACTAAGTGTCAGCTCTGCAAGAAGCACCACAATGACCACCCAGCTGCCCCAATCTCATTTAAAATATCTTGACTGCCCTCCACCTACAAATGCCATTCAAATCACCTTACACTGCTCAGTGACAAGTTAGTTGTCTGTCTGAAGCCCCATCTTATCCATCTTTGCCTGGTTTGTACAAAAGAAGTCATTAGGAGCATGTTCATGTACAATCTATCTGTGCCTCAGTCTTCTCACCTGTAAAAGCATATAATACTAGTATATACCTAATGGGGTTATTGTAAAATTAAACTAGAAAATGATGTGAGGTGCTTGAAAGAACTTATGAGCTCCCGATTAAGTATTTGTGAAATCAATACACAAATGTAATACTGAGTAAGCCAGTTACTTCAGATAGAATATCTTCTCTCAAGTGGAGATAATATATCAAAAGAAATAACATAGTCGACAGAAGTATTGAGGGCTGCAAAGAATTTTGCCTGGTATTTTGACTATTACTGCCTAATCACTGATCGCAGGTTTCTAAGTTTGAACTCATAGAACTCAAGGCCCTACCCAAGCCTTGGGTTTCTTCCCTAACTTTCCAACATGGCCATAAATGTACAAGGACAGTGGGTAAGGGAAAATCGAGCCTAATGGTCTATGCAGAATTGAAATACAACCCACCTAAAAAGAACACCAATATCTACTGAATCTGGAATATCCAGGGGATTTAGGATGTACAGTTCATTGCTGGTTCACTTGGCTCATATCACCAAATGTATGGAATTCAAGAGCCAAAAATAATTTTTGAAGTCATTTATCCCAACTCCTCATCCTACTGACAAGGAAACATGTCTATGGAGCTAAGCAACTGGCCCCAAACCACATTATCAAACTCACAATAAACAATTCCAGTCTCCTAATTTGTAGCTTATTGGCTTGTATAAAAATTTTGCTTCTGTCATTATCCCCACAACTATTTTTAAAGGATGACTTTTAGGGACAAACTGGTGTTCAGATTCCAGTTTTACCATTTATTGATTGTGACTTTAAGTGAGTTCATTGAACGGATCCAAGTCTCAGCTGCTTCATTTACAAAAGGATCCCTGTGTCACTTTTTAAACGTCCACTGTGTGATCAAAAAGGCAAGGCGCCAGCCCTCAACAACGCCCTGCAGCGCTGCTGTAAGGGTCTTTAAAAGCGAACAGTGTATGAAGACCAACACCAGGTTGTAAAACTGCTCTTTTGAAAAACTCCACCAAGAGTTGAGGTTTGTGAGATTTTCTGTCGGTGGTGAAGTGGTTAAAATAATATCCTTATTTCTGGTTTAAACCTGGCTGCACCGAAGTTCCCACTTTCCTCCTAAGGGGCGCTTCTCCGTGGCCGCAGTCACGTAAGGCTGAGTTTATAGGAAAGCAGGGTGGGGAACTGGCGCTGCAGCCCCCTTAAGCTGCCTTACCTCTGCTCTTCGCCCACCAGGTACCTCCTGACCTGGTGGCCACGATGCTACCTCTTTCTCCCTCCCTCTCTTTCAACTTCACCTTGGCTTTAAGGTGTCTAGTCTGCGCAAAACTTTCTGTATCAACCCAAGAATAGCACCCGGGTTCTGTCTCCCTCAGGGAACTGGGGTCCTCGGATTCAAATACCTGGCTGCCTAGCCCCTGACAGTCGCCCACCTCCTCACACACAAGGCCCCTCGGCAGCTCAGCGGGCTCTACCTTCTTGCTCTCCGATACCTGAGTTTCTAAAAGGTGCGTGACAGCACGGATTCTACATACAGAGCGGCGGGCATCCCCCAGTTGCCCTGGTTCTCTGGCAGCAAATACTGGGACGGAACCACTGATTGCAGCGCGGTGGCAGCGAAGCTTCCGCGGTTTGCCTTTCGGAGAGCTAGGTCGCCAGGGCTGCTCGTGCAGAATGCGCAACACGATCATACTCAGACGCTACACCCCGAGTGCTTGGAGGGGAGAGCGGTGGTTGGGAAGACACAAGGGCTCTACCTAGGACAACCCCCTCTTTCTTAGGAGCCCCTCCCCAAGCCACCCCGAGAACCCGGAGCCCCTCTCCCAATTGTGTAGCCTGGAGCCAGGCTCCGGGAAGCCAGGCGGCGCACCCCCCTAGCCCCTTTGCCACTGCAGTGACGTTCCCTGTCTCGTCGGAGGACTAGCTGGCTACAGGGCACCGCGTCCGCTTACTCCAGGACTAAAGCCCTAGAAGTGGAGAAGGGAAAGTCAAACCTTGAAAACCGGAAAGGGGAGACGCTAGTACTCTGGCGGGGTCTCCCCAAACCCTCGCGAGCCCAGCCCTCGGACCGCACGCAGAGGCTGGGAGGGCTGGCATCCCCGGAGCGCCCCGCGCGCGCACCCCCGCGTCTTTCCCACACCCCGGGACCCGCACGGGGCCGAGGAGTGGTGCGCACCGCGTCACAGAGTGGGCGCGGGGGCCCGCGGGCCGAGCGCGCCCCGCCGCTCACCAGATGGCCATCCTGTTCTTGGGGTAATCCAGCCGCTCCAGGCAGCCCAGGAAGGCGGGCAGCGCGTGCGCTGCGTTGCGGGCCAGCAGGGCCACGAGCACCGTGGGTCTCTGCAGGGGCGACTCGGGTAGCAGCGCCACCTCCTCCGTGTCGTCCTCCCGGTCCGGCTCGGCGGAAAAGCGTGCCCGGCAGCCGCCGCGGAGCAGAGCCGAGGACACAAGCAGCAGCCAGCAAGCGAGGGTGGCAGTGGGGCGCGCAGCCATGTTCGGGGCCGGGCGCGCGGCCCGAGGGCGCCGGGGCGGCGGCAGGGGCGCGGGGACCCGGCTCGCCTGGCAGAGGGGGCCGCGCTCACAGCCACCGACCAGCGGCGCCGCGCCCCGCAGCTCCCGGCGTACCTGCCGCCGCAGCGCTCGCCCCGCGGACGATGTGTCTTCCAGCTTGTGTCGCGAATCCAGCGGAAAGTTCCTCTGATCCAGACTCTGCGAGCCCAGTGAGGTCTGAGGCTTCCCTAAAGCGGCGAAGTGTGGCGGTGTCTGCCAATGGGCGTGTGCGCGTGTGTGTGCAAGCATGCGCGTGTGCGCGTGTGTGTACATAACGGTGCCACTCCGAGAAAATTTATTCTGCTTTCTCAAACCGCAGTCTAAAGGTTTTCACAGTGATGCAATGTGCCCAGTTTCATAAAGCTCCTATTGACCAAATGGGTCAAATGGGTCAAATGGGTCAAATGGGTCAAATGGGTCTGGGTCTAAATGGAAAGTCACCCAGCATCCATTACTCTGATAAACCATTTTTTTAAAAGAAACAAACCAATAGAAAAATCCTGGCAAAACTCACAAGACACAACACTGTGGCTACAGAAGGGCGGGGGGGGGGGGGGGGGGGGGGGGGGGGGGGGGGGGGGGGGGGGGCAGGAAGGAGGGAAAAGGTGGTGGTGGCGGCGAAGGACACTGGAACTGGTGGTGGGGGTGGTGTGAGATACACGTTGATCACGACAGTGGGGGTGGGGAAGCAAATTCAAATACCTAAAATGCATACAACTGTGCAAACAAAAGAAATATTAAAACTACTAAAAAATTATCAACCAATTTTTTAACTTCCCCAAAGGCAGAATGTTTGCATTTCCATACATGCACACTCAATTTCTCCTGAATACATTCTTTATCGAAAGCCCCACCCCACTCCCCACCCATGACTTCAAGTTTGAACACTTGGAAAATTTGAGTCAGATTGGACCCCTGAAATGAAAAGAAATCCCCTTGTGGGACTCCGATTCTGAAGCCCCCACTGGCCCTGCCCACCTAGGGTCCTGGCTTCCCAACAGCTTGGCAAGTCAAAGAGGAGATTCCTGAATGACCTAAACTAGCAAAGTGTAACAAGATCCTGCTGAAAAACACAATTAGCTGTCCCAGGGGACTCTGTCAAGGATAATCGCTCTTGAATGTAATGCTAGAAAAACTACTCATGGAATCTGGAGTTCTGTCCTCATGGAATTGTATAGCCTTTGATCTAGCAAAGAGTGAAACAGATTGGTAATGTTCCATCTCCTGTCTCCTCCAGAGTTGTGGATGGCTACAGGGCTCCTTGTCCCCTCACTCCAGAACTAAAGAACTAGAAGTGGGGAAGGGAAAGTCATGACCTCCAACCCAACTTGACCCCCAACCCCAACCTGCCCTGGGAGCAGGCCCACCATTATTTTCCCTGGTTATATCCATCTTTCCTGCAGCACTAGTAGTCTTCATCAATCTTCTTTCACCCTCTCACTTCCCTAGAAGAACATTCCTTCCTTTACTGAGTCCGTGATACTCCACCACTTATATCCCCACCGATACATTCCTTTTCCTGATAGTCTTTGAACCCATCCTCTCCTTGTGAGTCCTTGACTTTGCCCCATCAAGTTATCTTCACTTTCTACTAAATCTTCAATTGATCCCTCTCTATTGGCTCCTTTGCTTAAGTTAAAAAAAAAAAAATCAGTTCGCTCCAATTCTTAATTTTCTTTTTTTTTAATCCTGTGTCTCTGTCAATCCACCCTCTTGGTCTAGTCCTTTGAAAGAGGGTCAACACTTGGTCTCTCCTCTTTTTCACCTCCCACCTCTCCTACCACAGTACAAGTTGACGTCCCCTTCTTTATCAAGGCAGTTCCGGAAAAGTCACAGGTGACCTTAGGACTGGGAGGTCACTCCCCTTACTTCTCACCTTCCTGGAGATCTGCCCATGACCTCCCTTTCTTGGTCTCCTCTTACTATTTATATGAGGGACCTATCATGGTGTCTATCATTCTAGCTTCAAATGGTCTATGGGGTGATGGCGTCTTCCAACTCTAAATCTGTCGCTCTGCCCTGCAACCTGTTCTCCAACATTCACATGTTTATATGAAAACTTAAATGAAACTTAAATAAACTTTAAACTTAAATAAGAAGCTTTGATGAAAGAATGGAATACCTTATTTTTGGATCGTGTTGCTCTTTGGTGACAAAGGAGAGCCCTGTGGACTTCTGACATGTGAACTTGAGGACTCTAGGTCCTATAGAGAGAAAGGATAAAGGGTGGGCGTGGAGGAGAGGGATGGGGAGAAAAAGCAGTGACTGAGGTGAGAAGGGCTGAAGTTCAACTGTCCCCATTTTACAGCATGTCTAGCCTCTGACTGCATCCAGGAACTGTACAATAGTTACTACAGAAAAATATTTTTTAATCCCAAGTAAGTTTATACACATTTAAAAGATATTCCTGTGTCTAATTTAAGGATAGATGTACACCTTAATTTTATTCACTTATTTTTCAAACATTTAACTCTGTGCCAAGGCACAGGGGCAGAAACACAAGGATAATGAAAATGCATCATATGGATGAACACATATAATAGTTATTTATGCTATGGTCAAAAGAGGTGATGAGGTGGCTAGGAAGTGCTTCATTAAGGGCATGTCTTTGAACTAAGTATTAAAAAATTGAGGAACATGTGCAAGGAAAAGGACAGTTTGTAGAAGGAGAGAAAAGTTGGAATTTCAGGTAGATTAAACCACATAGGCTCCTTTGCAAGAGCAAACTTGAGAAATTCCAATGAGTGGAGCATGACTAGACAGTAGGGTGGAAAGTAGGAAGAGAGACATCAGGAAAGTTATGATAGAAGCACTTCTAAGTAAGACAAATTGGCTAAAAAGTGAAAAAATGAGATAAATATCTGATCTATAGTTGACTTATACTTTCGAATTTTCATATTTTTATAGATATTGAATGGTACTAATCATCTGGCATAATTGCGCATTATACTTTTTATTACAGAAAGAGGAAAAACATCTCTAAAATTCATATTAAACTACAAAACACCCTAATAGTCAAGACAATCTTGAGAAAGAACTAAGTTGGAGGCATCACATGTCCTGACTTCAAACTATACTTCAAAGCTCTTACCTTGCATTAACGGACACATAGAGAAATGGAACAGAATTGAGAGCCCAGAAATAAACCTTTCTATGTATGGCCAGCTAAAGTCTGACAAGGGAGCCTTAAATACTCAATGAAGAAATCATAGCCACTTCAAAAAATGATATGGAGAAGACTGGATATTCACATTCAAAAGGAAAAAAAAACTAAACCCTTATCTTATACCACCTGAAAAATTAACTTGAAATGGATTAAAATTTTAAATATAAGACTCCAAACTATAAAACTTAAGGAAGAAAACAGAGGAGGGCAGCTGCTAGGCAATAGCCTTGGCAATTATTTTTTTAATATGATATAAAACCCACAATTAAGTAAAGGAAAAAGAAACAAGTGGAACTACATAAAACTTAAAAAAAAAAAAAGACTGCACAGCAAAAGAAATGAGCAATAAAATGAAAAGACAACCGAAGAATGGGAGAAAATATTAGCAAATCAGTTATCTAATAAGGGGTTAATATACAACTATAGAAAGAACTCATGCAACTGAATGGAAAAACAAAAGAAAAAACAAACTCCAAATAGTCTTGTTACCATGAGGGGCTTGGAGTTTCACTTCAGGGTTCTGTGAGTCCAAGGGAAGATTTCATTAGGCCCATCTGCTCTGGGAACAAAGCAAGCAGCACAGCAAGTGACATTCATTGGTAAAGCGGCAACGTGAGAATAAGAGTGGCAGGGTGGGCAGAGTAAGAACAGGCCTCCAAAGAACAGGAGCGAACAATCTGCAGGAAAAGAGGCCAGGGGAGTTTTAGGGGCCTGAGATTTGAAGAGTTTAGCAGCTTGTTCTCTGCCCTTGTTCCTGCACAGGAACTTTCTGGAGTGGGATAAGATTTTTGATTGGCTCATTAGCAGTTTCTTTTAAATTGCTTAAAGGACTTCAGATTGGTGCCTTTTCCCAACTCACTGCCCTTGTTCCTGTCCCCCCCCAACCCCCATTTTGTTCATTTAAGTCCTACCTATCAGTCTTACTTAAAAATGGGCAAAAGACAGGAACAGACATTTTAACAAAGCAGATAGACAAATGACCAATAGGTACTTTAGATGGTGTTCACCATCTCTAATTAGTAGGAAATGAAAATCAAAATAAGATTGACCTACTAGAATGAGTATTATCAGAAAGACAAGAGATAACAAATGCTGCTGAGGAAGCAGAGAGAACACTTGTACACTGTTGGAGGGAATGTAAACTTGTGTAGCCACTAGGAAAAACAGTGTGGAAGTTAAAATTACCATATGGTTCAGCAATTCCTCTTCTGGCTATAGATTCAATGAAAGCAAAATCACTGTCTCAAAGTCATAGCTATACCTCATGTTCATTGCAGAATTATTTATAATTGTTAAGATTTGGAAACAGCCAAAGTGTCCAAAGATGGGCTAATAAAGAAATTTTCCAATCATTAAAAAAAAAAAAGGAAATGCTTCCATTTGTGATACATGGATAAACCTTGAGGGTATTACGTTAAGTGAAATAAGTCAGACAGAGAAAGACAATACTATATGATCTCATGTTGAGTCTAAAAATTGAACTTATAAAAACGGAGTTGATTGGTGATTTCCAGAGTTGGGAGATGGGGGAAATGGGTGAAGGTGGGCAAAGGTTACAACATTCCATTTATAAGATAAAATACTTTGGAGATGCAATATACATCATGGCAACTCTCTTCACTGTACTGTATTTTATACTTGGAAGTTGTTGAGATACTAGATCTTTAAAGACCTCACTGTAGGTAAGCTCTAATGGAGTAGCAGTTAGGTCAATCATCTCTGAAGGACACAGGTTACATACTCTTGGGTTAGAGTCCCAGGCCCCAGGGAGAACAACCAATGTGAACAACTAAATGACAAGTAAATAAAGGGAGTCTTCCTCCTCTCTTCCTGCCTGCTTGCCTGCTTGCCTTCACTCCGATCTGTACCTTTCCTTTAAAAACTAAAAAATTAAAAACATTTCTTGAAAAAAAAGTTCTCACTACACACAAAAAAGGTAATTATGTGAGGTATCAGATATATTAATCAATCTTATTGTGGCAATCATTTCACAATATATATGAACCATCACATTGTAATACTTAATCTTACATAATGTTTTATCTCAATAAAGCTGGAAAAAATAAAAATAACATTTATGTGTGTTCTCTACCACTAAGGGCATTGTATTAGAAATCAATAATAGAAAGATCTCTGAAAAATACCCCAATATTTGGAAACTCAGTGACACATGTATAAGAAACATATGGGCATCAGAAAAAAAACGAAAAGGGAGTAAAATGAAAACAAAACATATCTGAGTAATACTTAAGGGACCACACAATTGGTGGGAATATAAAAATGTACCCACTGTGGAAAACAATATAGAGGCTTCTCAAAAAACTTAAACTAGAACTACCATATGATCCAGCAATTCTATTTCTGGCTATTTATCTGAAGAAAATGAAAATACTAATTCCCTGTATCCCTATGTTCACTGCAGCATTATGTACAATAGATATGAAAACAACCTAGGTATCTATCAATGGATGAGAGGATAAAGAATATGTGAGATCTATATAATAGATAAACAAAGGAATATTACTTGACCATGAAAAAGAATGACTCTTGCTATCCTCATAAAATAAATTAGTCATGGGGATTTAATGTACAGCGCAGTGACTATAGTGAATAATATTTATCACATATTTTTAAACTGCTAGGAGAGTAGATCTTGAAATAACTATAAGAAAAAAATTTTTGTAACTTTTTTATGGTGACAGATGGTAAGTAGACTTATTGGTGATCACTTCATAATGCAGACATTATGTTGTACACTTGAAACTAATATAATGTTAAGTACACAAAAAGGTAATTATAAGGTAATAATATATATATTAAGCCTTATTGTGGTAATCATTTCACAGTCTATGCCTTTATCAAATCATCACATCGTACACCTTAATCTTACATAATGTTATGTGTCAATTACATCTTAATAAAACTGGAAAAAATAAAGCTATAGGTCAATAAAAAAATAAAACACATCAAACAATTTTACAAAGTCCACTGTGCATCCCCACTCATGAAGGAATGAAAAGAAAATTAACTGATAAGGGACATCTACAAAAACACTAACAGTTAACATTGTAATGAAAGCTTTCAGCCCTAAAATCAGGAATATGGCAGGAATGCCCTATCTCAGCATTTCTGTTCAATATAGTACTGGCACTTTAATTCAGGGAAAGGTGGGAGGGAGGGAGGAAGAGAGGGAGAGTGGGTGAATGGAGTATGCTGTCAGAGGAATTTTAACATGAATATGTAGGGCTGGATTAGTCCTTCTATGCCATAGGCTCTAAAATTTTTTATGGAAGATAATTTATTGAAGTCTATTTTACTATAGGATAAAAATTACATTGAAATTGAAAAAGAGAAAACAAAGTAAGAAAGAGAAAAAACACTCCCAGTCCACTTTGCCACCACAGTCACTGTTAACATCTTGAGATAGTTTTAATGTGACATTTTCAATTTAGATATTTTCATTGTGGGTTTGTACATCCTTCTCAATGAGATTCGACACTCATGTTGATAGCAGATGCTACGTAAGTATCTAGAGACAGATGGGATAATTTTGGGGTCATGAATTGGTTTTAATGCCTTTTCATATTTACAAAGCCAAGTATTACTTAAGACTACAGATGTACAATTGCTTAGTTACAGAAATTGCCAATCCATTAACTCTTTGTACTTTGTCTTAGAAAATTTAATATATGTAATAAATATGGAATATATTGTCTAAATACTATACATAAAAGTCTATATACTTAGCAACCATCTTGAGAAACAGAACATGATCATTAACTTTGAAGCCCCAATAACTTTGAAGCCCTCTGTTGTCTCTTTCTGTCACAATTTTTGTTTCTATTTCCCAGATAAACAAAAGACTGAATTTTGTACTAATCAGTTTCTTAATTGTATTTATAACTTTACCTCCAGTGCTGGTAAATTTTTTGTGTCACTTGACTAGGTTTGTGTCTAGTCAAATCAGTCTAGATCTTCCTTTCTTCCTTTCTACCTTCCTTCCTTCCTTCTTGATGTAACTGACATTTAATTAAGTAGACTCTGAGTAAAACAGATTACCTTCCATAATGTTGGTTGGCTTCATTCAATCAGCTAAAGACTTTAAGAGAAAACATGGAGATCCCCTGAGAAGGAAAGAATTCTTCCTGCAGACTCAAGTCAACATCACCTCTTCCCTCAGCCTCTAGCCTGACAGCCTGCTCTGCAAAATTTTAATTAAAACCTCTCTGTCTCTGTCTCTGTCTCTGTCTCTGTCTCTCCCTCCTTCCCTCCATTTCTCTCCCTTTCTCCTTCTCTCTCTTTCTCTAATTTTAATTTGCCTCAGTTTGTTCATAAGTAGTGTCTTGGTTATATTGACCCTTTGTGTCCGCATTCAGAATTTGTTAGGAAAATATCTGTTGAAATTGTAATGAAATTGCTAGAGTTTATAGATCAATTCTGAGAACTCAGAGAGAAAATATTTTGTATTATTCTAAATGATTTCATATGACAGAGGTTTCATTTATGCTCATGAATATGAACAGTGAAATATCATAGCATTTTTGATGTTTTACTAAAGTATAAATATCTCAACTATTCCTGAAATCCAGAAAATGGGAAATTGCATGCTTTGTGGACAAAAGAAGAAATAAGATATTATGAGTATTCTTACACCAAATGTATTAAGGATTGTCTAATTTTCTTGATTTGAGATTGCTGTCTTATACAATGCTGTATAAGTGTTTCTTTTTCTTTTTAACACACTGAAAAGTCACATCAAAATTCAAAGTTCATTTTTACTCTTGAGCCCTAAGTGAACTAATGGCTCTGCTTAGATATTACACATTTTTTGTCTGTAGAATAAAATGGTCTGGATCAGGATATCAGATGGGAAATCAGTGGAGAAAGTGCTAGGTTACACTGAATTTGATTAAATTCAGTATATTCAGGGGAATTTTATTTGTTTACTTACCTTGTTTCATTTCACTAGCCACTTGGTTTTCCAATATAGGGATCTATGGGTGTCTTTTTAAAAGAAGTAATCCTTCCACCTATCAGACCCGGAACTCTAGCCTATTCTCCGGTGAATTATACTTTTTATGACCAAAATCGCCATTTTGATTCTATATTTAAACAACAGATTAAGTGTCCCCAAATCCTTTGCTTGCTTTCTTAGTCCTCACCAATCACCTAGATTTAGTCAAAAGTTTTCATTATTTAATGCTGAAGACAAGAGATGCTCTATTTTCATTAATCAATGAAACAATGACATTGCAAGTCAGAAACATTTAATCGTCATGCTGAAATACAGTATACTTTTACTAAGCAAGAGAAGTTTAGCTATTTGCCAAAGGGTAGCATTAGTCTGTTGCTTTTTCAGATTATAGTTCTTTCTACGTTTTTCTGGGATTCCATAATCCCCCCTTTTATTTTCTCAAACTTACACTAAATATCTTTCTCTGAAGATGTTTGAGACTTGTCCACGTAGAACTAATCCCACTGGATCTCTTTACTGATTCACAAAATGTCCTCTGTATTCATTTTAGGAGCAAAATGCTCTTAATGCTTCTATAAATGCCATCATCTACACTGATTGAAGTCAAAGGGAAAGATTTACTCACTTCCAACGACTTGAATTTGTGTCAGTGTCAGTGTTTGGAGGAAACTACTAATTTCAGTGCCATTGGCTTTGAGATTGGCGAAGGTTAATAACTTCACTCAAACCCAATACATTCTAGAGCAATATATTAATTTTTATTTGTAGTTCTACATCTCCCTGTAAGCGATGTTTTGAGCTTTGTTTTGTTTGATGAATTCAAGCTTTTATTTGACTCTTTAACAGTTTGACTTCAGCGTGGATTTCCCTGAATATTCACATTCATTTAGCATTTTGTTCCCGCAAATTTCCATCTTTCATCAAATTGTGGGGAATTTTTTATTCAATTTTCATTCTCTCCCTTTTCTCCTTCTAGTATTCCACTTACATATATTTTGGATGTTTTGATAGGTAGCAGGTCTCCAGGGTTCTGTTCATTTGCTTAATAAAAACCATTTTTCTCTTTTTCTCACACTGGGTAAGTTCTTAATTGCTCCACCTTCAAGTTCACTATTAAAACATAACAGGAACTTCCACTGTCTCACCATTTCACGCAGTGAATTAAAAAACGCATAAAACGCCCTCCTCTGCCTGTCTTAAACTCTACCCTCAGCTTCCAGCTCACGTCATTAAGCTGATTTGCACTCTCCTAGTCTGACCACTTATCCAACCACTCGTTTAACTCTTGTGCCTCTAATGCGGACAGGTGGACCCACCCTCAAAGTACAGCTCCTGGCAGTCTGATTCTTCACTGTCTTCTACAGAGATCTCCGCTTACAGAAGAGGGTAGGCGGCAACGGGGGTCTGACCCCACGAAGAAAGAGGCCGTAAGCAGCGCTCTACTGTCCCGACAGAGCTGCGAATAGCGCTGAAGTAAACAGTTAAAGGTTTCTGGGCTCCGCCACACTGAACCTTCTTCACACAGGTGTCTGGGGAAAATCAGAGCGCGCTGGAGCGGTTCTAGCCACGTTGGTCAAAAGGAGGGGCCGCGCTAACCTTCCCCGCCAAGACCTGAGCACCGGCGCCGGGCGGCGGAACCCGGACGCGCGCGCCGCTGCTTCCGGCCGGCGCGGGCGCGGTGCAGCGGGAGACCAGAGCCGCCATGGCGCAGTCCGGCGACTCCGCGCTCCCGGCGGGCGACGGCGGCCTGGGCCCGGGTGGCGCTGGTGGCGGCAGCGCCCATGCGTGGGCCCCCGAGGACGCTTGGATGGGCACCCACCCCAAGGTCAGGAGGCGCGAGTGGAGCCGGGCGCCGCCAGGTCCCCACCCAGGGCAGCACCGGGCCTTGCTCCCCCGGGACCTCGATCCCAGCCGGGCCGCGGGTGGGGTTGGCGCGCGAACCGGGGAGGGGAACCCGCGAGCTCCACGCCAGCCGCCAGCAACTTTGTTGTTGAAATAAGTTGACCCAGTGCTCTGACTTTGTCCCTAATGCCTCCGCACACCCCCCCCCCCCCCCGCCTCCCCCGCCAGCCATTCTGAACCCAGGCGCGGAACTTTAGAGCCCAGCGCCTCTTGGAGGCGGGTAACAATCACTCCACTAATATCTGAATTTTGCTGTTTAGAACTCCTGTTGGGGTTGGGTTCATTGATCACACAAAACAATCTGTGGGCGGTGGATAAGATCTAGGGGTCCATCAGGATAAAGGCCTATGCACTGAGCCAGGTTTACCTGGGACCCAGCATGCACCCTGGAGTGCAGATTCCTCAGACTTTGAATTCGTCGGAAAGCTGGAGCTAGTGTCGGACCCCACCCACCCCACCTCCCCTCCCGTCCCATCCCACAGGCCTTTCCCCCAACTGCAGAACTATTCGCCTGGTGGGTGCATTTTTCTGTATCCGCAGCAAAAGAGAAAGATAGTTCCTTGCTTGTAATGCCCTCATAAATGATTGACTAGTGAATGGAGATGGGGCTTTTGTAGGAGTCTGAGGGTCTGGTCGAGTAACTAGAATTGGGAGTCTTCTGCCAGAGAGCACTATTTCGTAAAGAATCATTTGAAAACAGTCAAGAAAAGGAAACTTCTGAAGGTATAAGTCTGAAAAGAGTTAACCCATTTTCATCTCTTTTGCTTGATTTTATCATCCTGCTCCTGCAACTCCCTGTCCCTCTCAAGGTGAGAACAGAGGACACCATGTTACTCAGTGATGAAAAGAAAAAGCTTGGAGAGGCAGCATATGTGTTAGGAGCATGAACTCAGCCTGAGTTCGAATTCTGGTTCTGTCACCAACTTCGTGGTTTAGGGTAACTTGCTGCCTCAGTTTCTCCATCTGTAAAATGGGCATAATAGTAGACTTCCCTCATAGGGCTTTTACAGGATTAAATCAGTTAGTGTTTGTAAAGCACTTGACATGTGAAGTACTATGTAAGTATTTAATAAGTAAAACACCAGTAGCACATTTATTTAAATCCTTGTCTAACTTTAGTGGTGCTATGCAGTTTTCAAATATGCAGACTCTTTTTCTGTGTGAAGTTAGTCGCTCTATAGACCCTGACTATCAAATTTTCCCTTTTGAGTTTCCTAATTTTTTTTTAAAGAAACAGCTAAATTATTGGGGGTGTGTAATTATTCAGTTCTGCATTTTTGTTATTCAGTTTGACAATTACTTGGTCCACCCAACAACATGCAATCAGGTTTATCATCCTCAAATACTACTTTCATTATGTTATTTTATGCTAAGTGTTTCCTTACGGACAAAATTAAAACCTTTAGCCTTGAAGACCTTGTAGCCATGTCCCCAATTACCTTTACAGTGCCATTTTCAAACACATTGGAAGTTTGAGGAGAACAGTTATAACACCCCTGCTCTCCTGCCCTGTACATGTATGAGGAAGCCAGTGGGAGAATGTGACTTTAGAATTGCACCCTCAGGTCTGCTTCTTTCTGTATATTGTCCTGAGTACCCTCCTACTGGCTGTAAAACCTCTGGCTTCCCCTGCAGGTTCAGGCCCCTGAAGAATGTTCCCCCATCCAACAATTAAATAATTCCCTAGTATTATGTGAGAAGGAATAATAGTCCATCAGAATTTTTCTACATGCAAAGATGAGCCCAGGGAAATGGAGATTTTCACTAACAAGCCCCAACAAAAATCCTATTTAAAGTGGTCTATGTTCCTGGCAATTAGTAGGCTTTTAAATATATGTGATTTATTCTCCCCTTTGTGAGATTATTCATACTGTTTTTCTGCCCTCTCCATTTACTCAAGTTATGCATGACTTCAGGGCCTGACTTGTATCCCATGAATGAAACATTCACCAACTTAGTCACCCAAGTAGAGTTCCTCTGACTTCTTGTGTCATGGTTGTTTTTTGTTTGTTTGTTTGTTTTTTTAATATTTTATTCTCCACACTTGGTTTTAATCACTTGCTGTTATACAATATTATTTGCCTAACAGTGTGCTTGTGTTTACCCCAATAAATGCAAGTTTTTTTAGAGATGAGGATCAAATCTTATATTGTCTTGTAACTCCCACTCTACCTAGAAGAGAATTCTGTGCATTATATATATTTAATGAGCAGTTGTTGATTGAAAGAAAATATTGAGACTCTTCTCTCTTTGACAATTACATTTTGATTTTCAGTATTTAGAAATGATGGAATTAGATATAGGAGATGCCACCCAAGTTTATATAGCATTCTTGGTTTACCTGGACCTCATGGAGAGTAAGTTATTTATACTGTTATTGGGACTTTTATGGGCTGGGAGGTGTGGGGCTGGGGAGCTGGGTTGGGATATAGCATTGTTGTTGTAATCAGTCATATATTCATTTATGTTCATTTGGCCAGTGTTGTCATTCTTCATTCATTTTACATTGGGAATTACTGGGTAACAGAATTCTTGAGAAGTAAAAAGTTATGCTACTCATATGTTATGAGTGATTTTTGCTCAGCTGAGGATTAGTAGTTTATTTCTTATTTTTCGTAAACGTTGTTCACTGATGCTCTTGCAGGTAAAAGCTGGCACGAAGTTAACTGCGTGGGATTGCCAGATCTGCAACTCCTCTGTCTGGTTGGAACTGAGATAGAAGGAGAGGGGTTACAGACGGTGGTGCCCACACCCATCAGTGCGTCCCTCAGCCACAACAGGTGAACAGATGATGGGGTTTTTCCTTACCGTGTTATTTCCTTTCCTAAATAAAGCATTAGAAATCATTAAATTAGAGGTGCTAATATATCTTTAAAGGAATTTAAGGTACAGAGATCATAGTTTTACTCTTGGTTATTTGAGGAATAAGTTATATCTGAACAATTAACAAATTTGTGTTTTTTACTTTATGGTCAGTACCTTTTCACAGAAAGAACATGATAGAAATACTATCCTTAAAGAAGTATTTATATTTTTGGTAATGAGGCAGGACCATTGCACTTGAAATAACAGATATTAGAATATCTGTTACCATAATAAATGATACTAATCAGCCTTGCCAGAGAAGTTGGTGAAAAAGCATGTGGACGAAATCAGAAATGTGTCATGTGGCTCATGGACTTTATTTAGTTTTCTTTAAATCTCAGGTGCACAGAATAGATTAGATATAGCTTTGTGTCATGGCACTCTCTCGGAATTAGCTACCCCAAACCCAATCAGATTCCAGGCAGTAATTTATATATAAACCCATGGGTCCCTATCATCCTGAATTCATGTTAGTGGGAATTGTTTTATTTTATATCTGTTTAACTTTGCGAAAGGCGTGTAACCTTTTGAGACTTACTTTCTTCACTTAATACTATGTTCATTAAACTTACATAGTTGTGTATAATTGATGGCCAGATAATAGTCCACGTAGTTTCACACCCACTCTCCTAATAAGGGAGAATTAATAATTTTCGACATCAGGGTATCATTTTAAACTATTTTCCAAAGTGGTTGCCTTGGTTTACATTCCACCTGCAATGCAAACAGGATATTGCAGCTTTATCATCTGTGACATTTAGTATTGTCAGACTTGAAAATTTTTGCCATTCGAATGAGTTATCTCTTTGAGTCTTTATTTACATGTCTGTATTCACTGATAATGTTAAACACTTCTTTATATATTTGTTCATTCCTTTCTTAAGAAATGTGTTGATATACTTTGCCTATTGGATTATCTTCTCATTGGCCTGTAGGAGTTCCTTAGTCTAGACAGTAATCCTTTTTGGTTGTGTTTCTCAGTTTTTAAATGCTTTCAGATACCTTTTGATGAATAACAGTCCTTAATTTGAATATGATCAAATCTATCCATCTTTTCTTTTAAAATCAGCATCTTTGTATTGACTTTAAGAAGCATTTTCTAATCAAGCTGTATCTACCTATTTCCTATCCACCTGTATTTTCATTTTTTAAATTTATTTTTGATGCTGTGAAAGGAAGGTTTGGGACCTTATTTTCATAATATATCCATTTTTTTCTACCTCTGTTTACTGAATGGTCCCTCTATTCCTCATTATTTGTCGGATTTTAAAGTTCCATCTATGTTTTGATTTGTTTCCGGGCTCTCTTTTTACTCCCTGAGTCACTATATCCTATACATTGTGCCAATATCACATTTTATTAATCTCTTGATCCTTAAATTCTGGTGTCCGGTTAGCAAGTGTTACCCCTGCTTTTATTCTATAGCAGCTGTGGTGGCAACCTCTAAGATGATTCTTGTCATCCCGTCTGTCATACCTTTTGTAATTCCCTTTCCCTGAGTATGGTCTGGACCTTTACTTTTAATATATACAATTTGGCAAAAATGATGAACTGTTGCTTTTATGATTAGATTACGAAGATTCCGCTTCCGTCTTGGACATTTGCTGTCACCTGCTTGTTCTGAGGGCAGCTAGTGCCACATGGGCTGTCCCACCAAAGGCGACGAGAGAGACCTGGAGGTCGTTATTAGTAGAGATGGGGAGGGATGGATTCAAGAAAAGAGTTGAAGAGATTCAGATTGAGGTAGAGAGGGTAACTCTCAGTCTGGCACTGAGGCACAGGAAGAAAGGACTGGCACAAACAAGTTGTTGGTTAGGTGGGCATGCAAGGAGACCAGAGGGCAGAGCAACAGTAACAGCTCTGAGGAGTACCTGTTTTTCCCCACTTCACTGTGATGGGGTGCATAGTGATTTTGTGGTTTACTGTGATTGAATGAAAAACGATTTGGTGGCTGACTGTGAGATTTTTCTGTATTTGAGAATCACAGATAATTGATGAGTTGACATCAAATTTACTTTTGTTTCTTACTAGAGAAGATTCTGTGTCTAAGGACCTTTTTTTTAAGGCAAGGTGCAGGCAGGAATGAAGGCGAGTAGGCAACAGGTTGGTAGAAAGAGGAGGAAGAAGCACTTTATCTTTATTTATTTGTTCACACTGTTTGCTTCCTGCTGGACCCGGGACTTGAACCCAGGGGTATGTGGCCCGTGTTCCTTTGGAGGCAGTTGAACTAACCACCACTACACCAAAGCACACCTAGCTCTTAATAATTCATTTCTCAAAATTCTCCTTTTGTATATTTTAGTTACTGTAACAAATATTATCTTAGCTAGCATTATTATTTGTTTGGACAAAGGCCTACCATTTGGAATTACCCTGAATTTAATCCTGAAAAATAAAATCAGTAGTCTATTTGAATCGTCATTTCATAAATCTAGAATTACATGTTTTTGTCTTAACTTCTAATGTTTTCCAGCTGTGATTATTATTTTTCTAGCTTTATCAATTTAAACTTTTCTTCTTTAAAGTGTGAATTAATTAGAAAGATAATTTAGTAAGCTCTTTTTATACTTTTGTATTTACTGAGGGCAGTCATTATGTCTTTTCATAGAAATATTTATAATTATGATGTATAAAATCGCATGAAAGAAGCCCCATATATACTAGACTTATTGTACCTTTTATAGCATAAAGTGCCCTCTTCTCAAAGTATACAAGTAGCTTTTTAACAAATACAGATTTGTGTGTCTGTGTGTATTTGATTTCCTTAGTCTTTAACAGGAATGATATTTTAAGGTAGTTGGCATGGTTTTATATATTTTTACTTCTATGAGTACTTTATATATAAAATGTTATGTATCTAATCATAATATTGCAATTTCAGATGTTTGTGGTTAATGTAGAAATTTTTCCTTAGTAGTAACACAGGGAAGAAAATTATTGACTTTGAATCATTGCCAACCTTGTATAGATAAGAAATTGAGACATGTCCTAGGAACATGTGAAGGAAGAAACTTGTGAAGGTAGCTCACCATATTTTTAAATTTTGATTTAAGAAAGCAAACAGCTTTTATTTTATTCACTAATACTCATTTATAAAAATGAATCACTATTTAATTTAAAAGATTATTTGTCAGATATTACTACTTGGGCTTCTCGGTCTTAACAAATATTTGGTGAATGACAGTTATGTGTCAGGCAGTGATCTAAATACTGGCAATACCTTGGTGATCAAGATATCCTCTTGAAAATAATGTTCTAGCACCAAATATTGACTTGGAAAATGTGTTTTATTTCATTTTTGGGTAATTGTTGTTTGGAATCTAGTAAAAATAAAATTGTCCTTTGTTCCCAGATTTAATGAATGGTAATCTGGTACCAGCTTCACATATTCCAGGAGGTAATTGAATAACATCAATGGAATGCTGATAGTACTTTAACAGGGACATATATAAGGTTGTGTTAGGGCCCAGAGGAAACACAGGAACAGCCTCCTGAAGTGGTAAGAGACCTTGTTGTAGGAGGGCCATTGCAGTAGTTAAGCAGGTACTTAGTCATGTTAAGGCAGAGGAAGAATAATTGAATGAATAGAACTTGTGAGGAAAGAAGGGAGGATGACAAATGAGTTAGGAAAGGACCATATCGTTTTCACTTACTTGCTATTATGAATTGTGCTATGAGGACTAGGCTGGTATCTCCTGGTTATGATGTGTGAGAGTTTCTCTAAGGCAGAGGCGAGAGGTGGGAGACATAACACCTAATCTTCATCTCCACTGGTTATTCCTAAATTGCTCTCCCAAAGGACTATGATGTTTATGCGCCCACTGTCAATATATAATTTTCACTAGATTAGGAGAAGACACACACTGACATGTAACTGAGAAAGATTAATTAAGAATATGTAAATAGCTGCTATGACTCAAGGCAAAAACATGGACAAAGAATATGAAGAGGCAGTTTGCAGAATAGAAGCTCAAATGCTCAAGTCTGCTATTTATAATCAGAGAAGTAAAAATATAAGTGTATGTTTTTAATAAATTTTGTAGATTGCTTACATTGTTTAACAAAAAGAAGGTATTAATTGAATTAATTGAATTGAATCTTTGAACAAGACTACAGCTAGTTCATGGATGCCTTTGAGTGAATTAGAAATAGGCACAGCTTCTGGACAGAGGCATAAAGTCTTGTCCCCAGAATTCAAGTCTGGCCCACAAGACTGTTGTACCCTGTGCATCGTGCCTGATCCTGCCCCTGAAGTATGTGCGTTGACTCCTCGGTTTGTTTCCACAAGGAATACTGTCAACAATCCAGCTACAGGGGTGGTGTCCCCAATGTCTTAAGCAGGAGAATAACACTGTAGATCAGTGTGCTTTGCACTTGTAAAGAATGTTCTAGCATTTCAAAGTACGTTCTCAAGTATATTGTGATTTCATAAGCATTGAAGTCCTGAGTGGCATATTGAACACTTGTTTTATCCTATAAAACTTGATATTAAAAATGTATCATTATTTATACTCTGTTGTCTCCAAAAGGTAACAATGGATTAAGTGAACTGCTGGACGGACTTTCTAGTGGACAACATCTTACCGTTCTCGGTGTTCTTCCCCTTTTATCGGTATTTGCAAAGTCTTTTATTATAAAATAAGACCAAATACAAAGCCCACACCATACAAATGTATAGATTAACGAGTTATAAGGCAAGTATATCAAACCATTGTAACTACCACCACGTCAGGAAATAGAGCCTTTTCAGCCCTCAGAGCCCCTTCCATGTGTTGTCCTGTCCAGGCATTATTCCCTCTTTCCCCACAAAAGTAACCATTATCCATACTTTTGAAGTAATACTTTTTAATATTGATAAAATAATAATTCTTGTGTTTATAGTTTCATTATGCCCATTTAAAAAACACGCTCATCTAAGTAAAACATATTATTCAGTAAAAATCACTCATGCAGACTTGCAGTTCTGAGTTCTTCATAAATGTGTGCAGTCATGTAGCCAACCCCACGGATCCCCTGAGCCCTCACTCATAACTCCTCTGTCATCGATTTCTATAGTTTTCCTTTTTCTAGAATATCATGTAAATGCAATTATAGCCTTCTGTGTCATGCCTCTGTCACTTAGCAGAGTGCTTTGGTGACTCCCCCAGACAGATACTGTAGGTCAGCAGCATCCATTGTATGCGAGTGTCACAGTGTATCCAATAACCAGTTGTTGGACATTTGGCTTGTTTCTAGTTTTATGGTTTCTATGAAACTACTATGGTTAACATTCTCATGCAGGCCTTTGTATGGACATGTATTTTTGATTCTCTTGTGCAAGTATCTAGGCAGTGTATACCTAGTTCATATGGTAAGTACATTTTTAACTTTATAAGAAACTGCCAAGCTATTTTCCAAAATGTGTTTTCTTTTCCCACCAGCAATGTCTGAGAGTTCCAGTTACTCCATATTCTTGACAACGTTTTAATTGTGAGTTTATTTAATCTTAGTTACTCAGGTTTGTAGTGGTGTCTTATTGTGGATTTTAGATTTGCATTTCCCTTATGACTAATGATGTTGATCAAGCAACTTTTCATGCACATGTTTGGCACTCAAGTATCAATTCAGACCTGATGCCAATTTTTAGAAATTCTATTAATTTTATTAATAAGTATAAGAGTTTTCATGTATTCTAGATACAATTTCTTTAGCAAATATCTTTTTTGCAAATATTTGAAAGCTCTTTCAGTTTGTGAACTATCTTAATTTCCTTCAAATAGATATTAAAAATGTTGATTGATGTCCAACGTATAGATTTTTTCTTCTAGATTTGTAGTTTTTGCGTTCGATGTAAGAAATGTTTGCTTAACCCATAGTCATAAAAGCTTCTCGTGCGTTTTCTCTTAGAAGTTTTATTGTTTTCATTTTCACTTTCAGGTCTATGATTCTTTTTGAGTTGAATTTCTTATTTGCTGTGAATTAAACATCAAGGTTCTTTTTCTTTTTCTTTTCAAATGCATGTCCCATTGTTCCAGTGCCATTTATTAAAAAGCTTTCCATTTTATTACCATGAAACCTCTGTTGAACATTAATTGACCATATATGTGTGCTTTTTAATGAACTTTCTGATCCTTATGCCAGTGCTACACTGTGATTATGGTAGCTTTATAGAAAAATCTGAAATCAGATAAAATTCCCCAGCTTTTTATTACTTTTTGAATTTTTTTTTCTTTTGTTATTCTAGGGGCTTTTCTTTTCCATGTAAATTTTAAATCAACTTGATTTCTACAAATAAGCACTGCTTTATTTGAATCTCACGAATTTTGCCCATTAAATTCTTTTTGTTATATTGCAAATCTCTATTAATCTTCGGTAGAGTTCAGCAGACTTTTTCCTTAAAAATATAGGTAGTAAATATTTTAGCCACTCATATTAGCGTGAAAGCCGCCATAGGCAGTCCACAAGCAATTTTGTTTGCCTGGGTTCAGATGCAACTTTATGTACAAAAGGGGCAGGCCAGTGGCTTAGGAACCCATGCTCTGTATTCTGTCTCCCTCCCATTCTTTTCCTTCTAATCTTTCTGTGTGGAAACCCAGGCCATGGGACCTGCACTCTCTCCCACAGTTAAGATTGACCATTTGCATCTCAAGGTGCATTTCAGTGTGTTTCACATCTTCTGTATTTTCTGCAAACTGGAATCAGGAATCAAGATTCTGTTTGAATACATCAGCAAGACTACATAGTTGGTCTTGCTCAGGAGCATTAAGATGTCTGGTTTCGTCTTTGTAATCTTAGTAGCTCTTGACACTTAATACTTAGCTTTTACTGATGGTTTTAGCCTGCTGATTGTTATTTTGACTCATAATTCAGTCCAATTCCCTTGAATGGAAACTTAGCCGCAGTACGGTTTGACACATGTATTCTTCCAGGGCCTTGGCACTTGCTTCCCCGTGACTTTTTCAAGAAAGTAGATTGGGATGTGAGTGGGTAAGAGGGATGACATCTTATAGGAAATATTAATTTTATATTAAAAAATAAACTGCTGGATTTTATTGCTTCACTGTCAGAAACCAATCATCAGCCACATGCTGCACAGCCCACCTCTCACATCCATTGTGAGCCGCTGTTCTGGATCGTGCTGCTTAGCTGCTGTGTCATTGTTCCTCAGAAACTTCTAACATGTTTATTCCTGAGGAATCTGGGTGTCATGCAAAGCCTGAGAGCCAGAGATTCTCTATTTGCTACTGGTGCAAGTTCACGTTATTTACAAAGAGCGCTGTTGAATTTAAGGCATGATGAGTGTCTCCTTCATTGATGTTTTTCTGATCCTGGTCTGCAAAACTGTACCACACTCATTTACATATTTAGCTATAATTAAGTTATAAACTTTTTCCATTGGTGATAATAATGAGTGGTAGAGTAGCACATATGTTGGCCTACCTTATTCTTCTCATTATTTATCTTATGTTGTGTTTGTTGACTCCTTAAAAGGAAGCATTCAGTGTTACAGATTTCTAAGAATGCCTATACAGTTATATCCATTTCTCTCTTATTTTTCTAGGCTTTGAATCTGATGATTTTATTTACATAGTCTTGGCAAGAGAACATGGATTCCATTAGAGTGAATATATGTTTGAAAGTGAGTGAATATATTACTTTGAGCAGAAGTACAATTTGTGACCACTGTTTTCTTTTTAAAAATGCAGGCAAGGCAAGTTGGCAGGCAGGCAGGAAGAAAGAGGATGAGGATGCATTTTATTTTATTTTTATTTAGTTGTTCACATTGGTTGTCCCCCCGGACACAAACCTGGGTCCTTAGGATGTACGTGGAGTGCGCGTCATCAAAGGCAGCTGACATAACGTTAATTCCAGTAGGGTGCACTGACCATTGTTTTATGTAAAGCAGTTATACATAGTTAAAACATCTTTTTCAAGTCTCAGAAGATCTTGTGAAAATTTTTTTAAAGGAAAGTTGCAGGCATGCATGAAAGTGAGTAGGCATGCAGGCAGGAAGAGAGAGGAAGAAGAGGCACTCCATTCATTTTATCTAGTTGTTCATCTTGATTGTTCCCACTAGCCCCAGTACACGAACCTGGGACCTGGGGATATATGTGGACTGCACCCAACCGGGGTGCACTGAAAATATTGATATAAAGTCAGTGAATAGGATTGGTAGAGTGCCTGTATCTGATTAGTGGAAAAATTATGCCGATGAGGTTGTTAGTGTTTTCTTGAAGGAAAGGACACATCTTTATTCTCATCTGAAAAGACTTCTTAAAGTTAATGTAAATAATTCTAAAATATTTTGTATTTGCTTGTATATGTATATGGAAAATACTAGAGACTATTTCTTGCTAAAGTGAATCTAACGAACCCACATACCAAGTTTGGTAAATGAGGTTGTAAAGGTAAAGACCCAGTAATGGCATAAAATCATATCATAAATTCACAGAAGTCAGAGATCTGGAAAATTTAAAGGTAAGATGATCAGAGGAATCCTCCTGAGAGCCACGACCCTTTTCAATGATGAGGGGGCAAGTGGAGTCAAATTTATGTTCCAATGGCTCAATTCCCTTTTCTTTGGATCACTTTGCCATTGGTGTTTGCTGAGTGGCACTAAAATGGAGAAATATATTACTACAGAGTTAGGATAATAGTATCACAGGTTTCTGTAATAATAGTATTACAAATCATAAATGAGAAAAATAAGTGTCTTACCCAAGGACCCAGAGCAAATTATCAGGAAAAAAAAAGTCTGTTCTTTAACTATTAGAGTTTTAAATTTATGTTATGTGTATGTATGTGTGTGTTTGTGTGTACTCATGCATTTGTGTGATAGAGCCTATGTCATCTTTCAATTGCAGTGTGATTTTGCTTTCTGTAGTAAAATATGAAACCAAGCTGACAACTCCAAGCATAGTTGCTATAATTTAGGCTCACCTGTGTTTACATAGGTTACTAAGTTAAAAAAAAAAAAAAAAAAAAAAAAAAGCTGAGTATTTTGTGTAATTAAAAACACGGGGCAGTTAAGAGACTTGTTTTTTTAAATTCTCCATAAATCTTTGTTGTAAAAAGCAATAGCTCCTTCCTTAGTAATACCAATGAATCATCCATTCTTTTAAACCCGACTAAGATGCAAATAAATGGTTTTCTCTTCTTGGAGCCAAAGAAGGACCATGGAGAGCACTTGGGAGGATGGAGCCTCCCCAGTGACCTTTCATCCTCCTACTCCCACAAATATAAGCACAGGGCATTTCCTTTGAATTTTTGTGGCTAATAACTTCTCTAAAATGTGTACCCTCTGTCATTTTATCTCACAGAAAACATTTCCAAGTATTCACTTTCTTGGATCTTCCAATCTGCATTTTACTCTAGAATTTAGGGAAAACATTAACATCCCATATACCAGAATTGCCGAGCATATGTTTCAGTAGCCATATAGCTAACAGTCTAAAAATTTTGTGTCAGTTTTTGATCAAGAGTGTTTAATCAAGACTCCTATATACCTATGGGAGTTTATGCCTTCAGATAAATGAAAACAATTTTGTATACATAGATTCAAATCTCAGAACTAAAGTTAGGATTCATAGCTTCTAATTTTTTTAAAATCTTAGCTTATTAAGCCATATCAACCTATTTCCCACAAGATTGCTTTCAAAAGAATGCACTCTCTCTTCTTCCTATATTTAATTAAATAAACTGCAGTTCTTTTTCCTTTTTCAGAATTAATGTAGCTTTTAAGTATAGTTTTAAAAGGTTGTCAGTAGTAATTTTTCTTTTTTAAGGGGATGTGATTACTTAAAAAATATTTTATTAGCTGTTTATGTGCTATCACAGCAGTAATCCAGATGATAAACATGGGCTAATTGTTAATTTTACATCTATTGTATCTGTGTTTTTCTGGAGCTAAGAAAAATAATCCATTTTTAAAACGCTAAGACGTATAAGGAAAATTAAAATTGTATTTGTCTTTCTTGCACTAAAATAATATACCTTGCAGTAAAAATGTTATAAATGTGTATAATTATCCTTTCCCTTTAGGCATTAAATATAATGACTATAAATGAATATAACTGTGATTATAGACTAGAGGGAAATTAGGAGCGTCTTTGGGTTTGGGGGAGGATAAAAAGGTAAATTGCATATTACTCTGGTATTTTCGAGGTTGCTTATTCATTTATTGGGTTCCTGCTGTGTACTGGACTCAAGGGTACAAGCATCACAGACCTGGCCCCGAAGATGCGCACATCTAGAGGTGGCTGAGGCGAACAGACGGTGTGATAAACATGAGATGAGCAACAGAGTGAGAACGGCCACAGAGGAAGGCATGTCTAGAGGAGGGACTGGGAAACTCCCTGCTGACAAACTGTGAGAAAGATGTCCAGGCCTCCATATGGAATGGAGGATTCTGGCAGCAGAGGTAACATGGGTGAGGTACTGAGTGCCCAGCAGCCAAACCTGGCAAATGGTTCATGATGGATTAGTGATGGCAGAGGGAGGGAGGTCTGTTGCTGAGAGCTGTTAAGAGTGCATGAGTGTGAGAGAGTGTGTGTGTGTGTGTGTGTGTTTGTGTGATGGGAGGGAGATGGATGTGGGAAAAGGAGGTGGAAGAAGAGACATATATAGAAAGAACATGGAAAAGTAACTCTTCCTGGTCAGCAGTAGCTCAAGAGGAGTAGACTAGAGTAAGGAATTCAGTGATGAGAGAGAGGGAGAACGGAGTTTTCCCACTCTGTGGTGTTGGGAGACACCTCCTGAAATAAAGGCGAGGAAATTGTTTGAATCAGGATAGTAGGCATTGAAAGCTGGTTTCTGTTGTCTCTGAATGTACCTATTAGAATAGACAGATCTATGAAGATGGAGGAAATGGTTATTTATTTGATGAGCACTTCACTGGAGAATTTGAGGAGGCTAACTCTCTCTCTCTCTTACTTGCCCTGTCTTATCCTTGTCTGAAACTTTTTCAAGTTACTGATCTCTAAATATTAACATGCTCTTAGGCTCAGGCCTCGGCTGTGCTCCCCCACTTCTTACATGCTATATAGTCTCTGGCGCCATGGTTCTCTATTCAAGATACCGATGACCCCGTGTCACAGTACACAAAGCTCATGGCATAGAATAACTACTGGAGTCAATATTCCATACAACCATGTAGACTTCCATTGCAGCAGTAGACGAATAACTTAGGTAAGGTATAATTGAGATGATTTGGTTGTCATGAAGTATGAGAGATTTGAGTGAGAAAAGGTAAGAGTCCTTACAAACACATTTGTGAATGTCCATGAGAACGTCTGTTTAGGAAGAGTTTTATGGTCCATGCACAGTGTGAATCCTCAGAAGTTTCTTCAGCTATAGTGGAGACACCCTAGTGGCCTAAGAAGTGCAGGTAAGGGAGTGAGTGACTCAGATTCCTTGAACTGTTGCACTGAGATCTGATTTCAACCTCCCATTCGTGAGTTTTGCGCCCTTCTTTTAACAAGAGTAGCCCAGCTAGAACATCAGGTCTTAGCCCGGTCTTAGTCACTTCCTTTCGATAACAGCATATAACTTTGTCTCAGACAGTGTCAAGGATCTCCTGTGACAGGCCTGTGAGGCAGTAGAAGCAATAACCTGCCCATTCCAAGGACTGCGTTGTGCTTTGCTAAAGTTCTGTCTTTTATGCTGTTTTCTCTGGTTGATTTTGATGGCATGTGGCATGTGTGCTGTTGATAAACTTCTTTCATGTTAATATATTTTTGTGAAAGTTGAATATCAAAACATTTCCATGAAAGTAAACATGTTTTTCAGACTTTATTTTAAGTTAATGTACTTGTTTTTCACATAGTAATAAAAGGAATTTATTTCATACAAAATTACCAAGTGGATTCACTCATGCTACGTTTCTGGTTTTCATGTCACTGCATCGCAACCTGAGACTCATATTTGACTGCCTCCTGACATCACTCTTGAGGTTTAGAGGCCTCTCAGTTAACATGTCCAAAAAGAACTCCTGATTTGCCCCTGAACTTGCCCGTTGTGCACTTTTCCCCATATCAGTAAATGGCAATTCATTCATTCTGAAGCTCAGGAAAAACCTTTGGAGTCACTTTCACTTGTATAAACTTTATTTTTTAGAATAACTTTAGATGTACGGAAGAATGGAGCAGAGAGTTTAGGAGTTTCCCAATAAGCCCTGGGCGAGTACAGCATTTCCCAGATTGGTAACACCCACATTAGTAAACACTTTTGATGTAACATGTCCATTTCTCACTGATCTCCCACCATCACTGCTCCCATCCCACTCCCATATTCATGCAGCCTATGAAGTAACCTCTGCCTTTATTGCTGGTCTATATAGTAGATTCGGTTTTCTTGACTCGTTGCTGTCTTCCTTTCCCCCTAGAGAATAACCTCCCTGAAAGCAGGAGGTTTGTTCCCATTCCTTCTCTTTCTCCAGGTCCCAGGCTAGTACCGGGTAATTCGTGTTGAATTAGTGTGTGTGAATGTCTGGATGAATTACTAAGTTCCTGCATCAGAGACTTACTAAAGAATATCTTAGAGAACATATGGATATGCTGCAAGCAACCTTCCAAGAGTTTCTAAAAAACTAAAAGGTTGACAAAATCCACTTGCTTGTACAGTTATCTCTATTTCCCACCTTAGACTGTAGTGAAAGTGTGTGTCCGAGGCTAGTAGAAATCTCAGGTCTGCCAACACTTTGAAGAGCCTTCTTACCTTTTAGTTAAATTCTTTTTCACCCATGTCCCCCTCTCCCGTACACTCTTCAACCCTTCTTTTTCCTTAGTATCATGGGAAAAGAACTTACGTTAGAATAAAGGGTTACTGGAGCTAAGTGAGTTCCTTCCTTAGAACTTTTAAAAAGATCTTCTTAGTTGTAGGATATAATCCTAAAAAACTACCTATTTTTTGAGGGCTGCTCCATTATTATTTTCCTGTCATCAAATATTTCTACTCTGAATGTGTACTATTACAAATTCATTGAATGATTATTATTTTATTTGAAGCGTGAGATCTAATAGTGTTACAAAGTAACCAATGAGATCAAAGAGACATGCCAGAAGTCATGAATTTTAGGAGGAGATTTATTCCAGCAACTGTGGTGGGTAATAAGAAAACCCAAATCTCATGGTAATCTGTGTGCAGAACTCGGGGTTTATATAGGCATACAGAGAGGTGCAGAGAACAAAGGCAGTAATTTTCGACAGGCACAATCATGGCTTCCAGAGAGCCACATTTTTAACAATTTTCTGTTATCTAAAGTTTCAATCAAATTAACTAGCCAGGCGCCAGGTATAGTCTGCAATTCTCCTAGAGCCCCCGGGTGTGTCAGGATATGTGCCCAAACTGGATCGTGCAGTTACCTTAAGATTGATCGCCTAAATGGGTCTGCGACCAGTGAAGCGTTCTGCGGCCATAGCATTGTTCTGAACTTTCCTATCTGGAGCCTCAAGGCTGGCCTGTGAGCTAAGGGTAAGCCAGTAAATAAAAAGGTTTTCCAATTCCCTGTTTCAGTAGGAGGTTAAGTGAGTGTTTTCATTCTCTGCTGCCTGCGTCTTGGGCTGTGTGTCCCTGTGCTCCCTCTGTTGGGAATCTGTTACTGATGGAACCTCCTATTTGGCAGCTTCTGTTAACTGACTCAGCATTTTCTTCTTGCTCTCAAAAAAACTTGCAATTGATTTTAGCAGAATGGTTTCCCATTGGGGTAAATAGCCACACAAGCACTTAATTGTTCAATAAACCCCGCTGGGATTCTAGCTGCCTTTTTTTTTTTTTCCTCTGCCAGGAAGTCATTGGCATGGTTCTGCAGGAGGCAGTCTGTTATCCTTGAACTTTTCTTCAGGTTGGAGCCTGGGGTGAATAGGGTTCTTTGGCACCTCAGTCACCCATTTCATTTTGTTTTGTGTTTCAGAGCTGTGTAGGGGTGTGTGGTTTCCGCATGTCATCATGAGTCCGCTCTAGGCGTCTTTTGTTGATAAACTATACATGTCCATTTGGCCAAGGTGAAGAAGCCAGAAGATACTGCTTTTAGTTAATACTAGATACTTGTAGGTAGAAATGCAGATTAATTTTAACCCATTCTGCATTCTGTTTCAACAGCATTTGAAGTTAAAAGTAATGTCTTCAACCTTGTGCTCTCTGTAAATCTCCAGAGAGTACTTAGTCTCCATTGAAAAATCCTTACATAAAAATGAATGCTAAAGTTTATGGAAGGCATTTAAATAGCTTGGAGGCAGAACAGTACCAAATACTGTTACTTGTGTGCTTGCCTGAGGCTTATTTTCAATAGAGCTTTGTTAACTTTTGGACTCATTCTGCTTTCAATATCTGAGCTCCTCTTGAACAATTAGGAGGAAGAAAAGTGTGTCATAAGCGTCAATTCTGTTATGATCAACCAGCAACTGTGTAGATTGCTGATTTCTTTTTCACTCGGGTGATTTTCTCCCTTGAATTATAATGAACTCATGAACCTAAATTCTTATTAATGCATCAGTAATACTTTTCATATGTGAATTTCCACTGAGGATGAACTATATTTTTATTTTCTAAATTACTATTTTAGATTTGTGTAGTGAAACATCTCTACAATATTTTTCCAAAAAACCGAGCTTTAAAAAATATGCATATAAGGAAATTTTGCTCTGTGGTTTCTAGGTTAAAATTTCGAACTGTAAACTCATTAGAAGTTAAGTGAAATTGGGGCCTTCTATTGACTCTTGTTTTCAGCATTTTTACAATTGTGTATGATTGTTATTGTAAAACTTTTTGTTATGATTATTAGATTGTGAAGGTGCATTCTACTGACTTGAATGCAAAGTAAACATTTTTATGAGTTTGTTGGTGTCCTATAAAAGAAAAAACAAGACCTGGAATGGGGAAATATGGTGGAATTACTACAAACATGTCAAAAATAAACTAGAAAGATCTTGAGTAAGAATCTTCTTAAGACTTCTGAAATGTACTTTGAATGACAGAGAGGTGAAATATCTTACTCTGCTGCTTCTGAGAGGATTCATTGGTGGTCCTCCCCTCCCCCATCAAGTAGGATAAACATTGCTCAGAGATGGGAACTTCCATCCTTGACAGTGATTTCCCTCAACTCTGAAGACAAAACCCCCTTCACAGCTCTGAACTAACTTTCAAATGTTAGGGTTTCCCAGATGGGTGTTTTGAAATGTTTTACTATTTATATCAAAGAGTTCTAGAAACAAATGTGAATGAGATGGAGATTTCTATCCTAAATTTCAATATATGGGCTTAAATTCCCAGTTTACTTTAGAATAAAACCAAACACACACACACACACACACACACACACACACACACACACACACACACCGTGTTCTGATCTAAACAATATCATCCTTATCCTGAGAAATAGAAAGTATGTAAAAGCTGTCTTAATAGAATTTTCCCTTCCATGTCCCATGTTCATTGTGCTCAGCCGGTTAGGGTGTTAAACAGCTTATACTGAACTTGTGTGCTGTGCAAGTGACTGTAGGGTATCAGTTCCCAGCAATGCTAGGTAATGAGTTTCTGATTAATGTATTTGATTGCTCCATCTAAATAGCTCTTTCTAAAGAAAGCCATTCTGATATGAACTGGAATCTGGCTAATTGCCATGAAGGTCCAAATTATGTTTTAAGGGGTGAGAGTGGATGTTACGTACCAATTTGCAAGTAGCAAAACTGGTATAGTTACTTGTACTCACTGACTGTATGACAGCTTGTCAGGCGTTTTTAAAAAGGCCACCTCATTGATCCTTACAGTATTCTGTGTGCAGCCACAGAGGCGTTCTGTCTTCATATGACTGTATCATTTGTTGAAAAGGCCTTCTGCATTGAATTGCCTTTGAATCTGTCAAAATTTAAGGACTGAACTTAATAGCATATTAAGAAGTAATATATATGACAACATTAGCAGAAAGGATGGGGAGGGGATGGAGCTGTATAGGAGCAAGAAAATGATATCAGAGAGTGTCTTGAAGAAAAAGAATACCAGAAATATTAACTATGTAGTGTAATATAAAAGACTAATTAATATATTTTTATCATTTCTCTTTAATTCTTTAGAAAGACATAATTCGATAAAGCAATAATGACACTGTGATAGTGCATTTATAACATACATACGTAATATATATGACAATAATAGTACAAAGGAAGGAGGAACGAATGAAGCTATATAAGAACAATTCTGTATTTTGCTAGATGTGAGTTAGTGTTAATCTGAAGTAATAAATTAATATGCATATAGTAATCTCTAAAGCTAAGAGACTGAAGCTCAAACTAAAGTAAAAAAGTTTTAAATGTTGCACTAGAAAATATCTATTTACCCCAAAAATAAATGGTAAAGGAAGAATAAAAAAAAACATGATATATAGAAAACAAATAGCAAAATGGAGACATAAATGCAGCAATATTAATTTTAAAAGTGAATGGATTAGAAATTCCAATCAGAGGGCAGAAATTTTAAGACTGGATATAAAAACAAAATCCAGCTATATGCTCCCTATAAGAGAGACAATTTATGTTCAGAGATACCAATTGAGGGACATTTCAGTTAGTTCTTCTAATCTGCTATAGTCTGAATGTGCCCTCCAGATTTCTTGAGTTGAAATCCTGACCCCCAAGAATGATGGCACTAGGATATGGGAACTTTGGGAGTGTTTGATCATGAGGTGGCACCTCAAGAATGGGATCAGTGCCTTATAAAATGCACTCTCCATTCCTGACCCTGTCACTGTTTGATGACAACTCAACCAGAGGAGGGCCCTGTCAGAACTCCTATCTGCCTGTGGCCTTCAGAGGCCTGGGAGAGAAATTTGGTTGCTGTAAATGCCCAGTGAAACCTTCTCCTTTGATTTTTGAATAAATAATAAGGGGTAATAAGGGGGTGGGGGCACTATACTTTCCTAGTGATCGTATCTCATCTTAGAATTCAAATTCTTCACCTTCTTCATGTGTAGAGTAGGGGTCAACTAACCTTTCTTAAAGAGGAAGGAGTGCCAAATCAAGGCCATTGTGTAGGATTTGTTTGTTTTTTAAAGGAAAGGTGCAGGCAGGAATGAAGATGAGTAGGCAATAGGCAGGCAGGCAGGCAGGAAAAGAGAGAAGGGGAAGACACGTTTATTTAATTGTTCATCTTGGTCATTCCCCGCCCCTGCCCCCACCGCCCTCCTGCACTCTTCATAGTGGAGATACATGTAGACTGCATTTGCCAGAGGCTAAGACTTAACTGCCAAGCCACCAGGGCGCATCTTATGTAGGTTTTTATAGCACCATTTAAAATGTACCATTTCATGATGTAACCACAGCTCATGGGCCATTCCAAACTTATGTATGGAAACAAATGATAAAGCAATTTTTGCTTGTTTATCAAAACTAAGCAAAGATCAGATACTTTTAAGGAATTGCATTGTAGGGATTTCTTAGTCTCAAGTCCTTATAGCATCTAACACTGTTTATACTGCAATAAGTATAAAAATGGTAATCCCTTGCTATCAAGGCATGTTGAAATTTTCTTTAGTGTAAGAATTATGTAATACATTTTAGAAAAACATTTGTCAGAAGTATATTTTTGAGTTTTTATACCCAAAGAGTTAGTTGCAGCCATAGGGAAACCTTCACTCAGAAAGTCTCATTCAGTCTGCCTGCGCATGACACAGGCACCGTCCAGTGAAAGCACACTCTAAGCTGTATAAAGACAAGATCATGATTACAGCGATGTGCTACCTCTGTGGGGTCAGACACGCATCAGCCCAGAGGCAGCCCTAAGGTCACATGTAAGTTCAAGAGAGAGAAGATCCTTTGCTGCTGCTTGGAAAGGAATTAAGATTTTGCCAAGTAGATTTTATTCATCCAGTAATGTTTCCTGACAATTTTGCTTAGCAATTGAAGTGTTACCACATTGTTGACTTTCAAGGTCATATTAGAAATGGTGTGATCTTGAGTAAAAGACTTAGAAACTCATTCTCTGATCATGACTTGATTATCAAATTTAAATGGTAAGAAGACTTAAGCATCCTTTGGTGACTGATGGTCACAGAAACCAGTACTTAGTCTTTAACATCATGCAGTAATTAAGTGATGTTTTGGCAGGAACAATTTAATTTTTGCTTTTCTAAACAGGAAAATTGCTTGTTTTTTTTTACTCTTAAAATCTCCAGTCTCTAGTATAGATATTTTTCAAAAGCATTTTATCTATTGTAATAAGAGTATTTCAAAGCAGAAACCTTTCTTGTTAGATTCTTTATAGACTTAATAGCTAGTAGGATGGGTGAAGAGTGACCATACAAATTTTCACTTAGGGATGGGAAGTAGAACTTACAGGGACACATTATACATTTACTAAGAAAATACAGTGTCAAGTTATTTTATGTATTCAGTTGTAGAATGTTAATATGTATATCTTTTTCCAGTTTCTGGAGAATTGGCTGACTTAATGAAAAAAGAACAACTGACCATTTTTTATTTGCTGGTTTAAGAAAACTCCCCTGGAGCTTATATGTTGCTGAATTATTGAACACAGGCTTCATCGAGTGTGTAATAAGGATTTTTAGTTTGTGGTAAACAAAACCTGATAGTGCTTTGAAGGTTTAGATATTCTAAACCTTGGTAGATTATTTGGTAGATTATTTTCCACAAGAAGCTGAAATCATTCATTACTTGATAGATAATTTCACAAATTTTTTTCTATTTTTCTCTTAGCTTTTATTAGGTACCAGAATATATATTGTGAACCATAAACATATCTCTGTTCAGAGCTAATAATTATGAGAATTTGAAGGACCTAACACAAATATTTAAAAAGAAACAACAACCTGCACAGAGGTGGTCATGGCAGCTTGTCTTCAAGTGCTCTCCAAAGACCTACATGAGCCTGACAGCAGTGAGGGAAGGACGGGTGTATTAGGATCCGTAGAATGTCTTAGAGTATTTAAATGTAGGAACTAGCAACACCATGTAAAACATGGGGGGTATGTTGACTATAGTCTATTTGGTACCCGAGTACCAAATTGTTCCACTATCAGCTGCCAAGTAGGAAAAAGAACACCCAGGATACTCAGCCCATTTACACGAACTAAACACGATGCATGTTCTGCATGCCCTATTCTGTGGTTTTCTGAATGTAGTGTGGTGCTTCCAGGTGCTGCCATCAAGACAGAATGGTGAATACAAAATGACCAAAGTTGGTAACCAGCCCTCATTTACAGGATTTTCTAAATGAGAAGACAACTTTAAATGTTCATAGTTAAGCCTTTATTATTTCATGGTCAATAATATAGAGAGAAGGTAGTCACCTACCTCTATCCTGAAATCTTACAGTGTTTGATCTTACTATTTGTTGAGTGACTCTGAATCCTAAATGTATTGTGACTTTTTCAGGATTCGGGAGATCTTGAAGGCATCTCGAAAACTGCAAGGTGACCCCGATTTGCCGATGTCTTTTACTTTGGCCATAGTGGAGTCCGATTCCACAATAGTCTATTATAAACTGACAGATGGATTTATGCTGCCAGACCCGCAGGTCAGTTTTGGTAACTGACAGTAAACTGTGTAAAAACAGGAAAATTACAACATGATTTTAAGTGGGAATCAAGCCATTTGTAGAATTACAATTTCTTCGCTATGTGAAAATTCAAGAAAAAGTGATTTTCATGCCTCAGAAAACTGACTATACTTTGTTCAAAGTAATATATTCCTTGTTAGTGTCACAAAAATTACTTGATTCCTTACCCTATGGAAAATTTCAGTTTCCCTGAATACTTAATGAAGTCAGGATGCATTTAATTATTTGAAGAGTAATGGAGGTGGAACATAGACTAATGATAGTTTTAACCAAAAGAACACTTCTTTAGAAAATGTTAAATTGTCAACATTTTAACAGGGACATTTAGTAAAATGAATATTATATACATATGATTTCTTTACACACTTTGGTGACATAATTAGGATAATTTTGTTAAGTATTTTCTAATCTTGCTTTAATTTTATTTAAAAAAAATTAGCTTTATTGAAGGAACATTGCATCATAAGATATATAGGTTTTAGGTGTATGTTACAGTAAATTCACATTTGTGTTTATTAAATTAAGTTTACCACCACTTCGCTTCTTCCTTCCCTGTGCTGTTGATTCCCTCGACCCAATTTGCCCACTCTTGCTTTTAAATTATATTACTTTCTGGAGAAAAGGTCCATTCTGATTTTTGTTTTTATGTTACAGAATATTTCTCTCAGAAGATGACACCTATACTTCCCAACGTTTACTGTTTTTCTGCAAGATTGGATTTGAGACCCATCAGTCAACTTCATCTTTTATCTCAGAGATGTCAGGGTTGACTTAGCTGGTCCCATTCCTTGACTTTTCTTTCTGAAGGACCTTCCCAGATAGAAGGTTCTTGTTGTTTAGAAATGCAGGATAGTTGTGCTAGAACTTCCTTTTTGGGGGACAGCTTAATTACAGATGTATGCAAGTTTATGCCTTGGATGTGTTCAGAAGGGTGGAACCAGTCGTTTCTTCTGTCCCACGCCCGTCATGGCCTTATTGTTCACGGCTAGCTCATAGCAGAGTCTGCTGTCTCACTCCCTTACTCATGCATCTGGTGCCTTTGGCCTCTTTAGCCAGCCTGTGTACCGGTCATGTCAAGCTACTTCAGAGCACATCCATCTCCTGTAGAAAGTGTTTTCTTTCTATTGGTTTTCATGTTGCAATTACTGTTACTTCCCCCTTCAGTTGACTTTAAATCAAAGTGAAAAATCTGCTCATCCAGAGCATAAATAATACTTTTATAATAAAAAAGTCTTAAAATTAAAAAAAGGATCTTGAAATCTGTGGGAGTTATCTTATTGCATAATAATATTGCTGCCTACTTAGCAATTTAGAGCAACACACATATCTCCCTTCATAAAGCTGCAGTCTCATTGCAGTC
Organism: Solenodon paradoxus; assembly: GCA_004363575.1. NCBI lineage: Eukaryota > Metazoa > Chordata > Mammalia > Eulipotyphla > Solenodontidae > Solenodon > Solenodon paradoxus. Next base: position 1,050,982 of record RJWH01000161.1, on the reverse strand, counting down.
TCACTTGATGGGGACTCTGCTTCCTTGTGCTGTGGATTTTTAGCAGCTCCAGACCCCCAGGGCTGTCAGACCAAGGGGCCTCCATTTCTAGTGGACTCTTGACAAGAAGTCACCTCCACTCTTAGCCTTAAAATCCTTAGCAATCCAGCAGGATGCTTCCTCAAAGCCAGTGAGGGAGCTAGTCTCAGCAAGATGGACCTTATAATGTATGTGATATAATCATGCATGGCCTGTGTCCTCTGCCATGGTCTATTGGTTAGAAGTAGGCCTAGAAAACAATAACATAAATGGAAAATGGCAAAAACTAAGAGCATCACAAAGTTTCCTGTGGTTGTTCCTCATTCTTTGATGCTATTGATATTTCACTTTTATTCTAGATAGAAATCTCGGCACCCTTCAGCTCCCTCTGCTTCCCCAGAAGGCCTGACGATATACCAGTCGGAACAGTGTTTGTTTCCATAACTCTAGTTGGCAATTTCCAGATCTATGGATCTTGGAACAGTTTATGATCAGTTCCAAGGAGCACTACCATTTGATTCTGTGTAAGGCTTTCATTTAGTTCTAGAAAAACAGTCTGCCGTTTAAAAAGAAATGTGAGGCTTAATGAATGTTAGGTCTGCGTGTCAGATCTGGTGACCAGTGGGCCCCATGTCACTACAAGACCAGATGTGTCTTCTGGGCTTGACTGAAAGGATTCATAGGAATCTTTCAAACTGTCCTTCCTCAATACTGCGTTGTGTCCTGGGATGTTTACTCTGTTTCAGAATGTTGCCTGTCTACTTAACCAACGTTGTTCTCTCCAAAGCCAGCCAGATGCCTGCTAGCATGAGTAATGGTCCAGAACAGACTGGGAAGAGAAACAACCAGCCATGTGCATCTCATTTTAGGGAAAATTAGGTAAAATGATTTGTATGATCAAGAAATTTTGTAATTGCATTTAGATTTGTTTCCTCTCTTAGATGATTTCTTAATACCAAGAGGATGAGCCGTCTTTGCTACATCTGTAACCCAACACCTTCAGCAGGACTGATATACTAGATTCTATAAATACTTAGAGAATGAGTGACTAATGCTGACTGCAGACTTGTTTTATTATATAGGCTTACTTTTTGCATCAAGGCAAAGTAAAACGATACATATAGACACTAGAGGGCACTGTTAAGTAAGTCCCAAATTTCCAGACTTAGGGAGTAGAGCAGCCTGAGAATGGGCGCTCTCAAAAATTCATTTCAACCTGTGGGAAATCACTTAAATACAAATATAAATAAGTTTTATGTGCTCGCACCCCCATCATCTTTCTGGCTTGCCTCAAAAATTACGCTCTACTGACTTTAAGACTTGATTCATGCTTTGCTCAAAATGTAGACCTACATTTAAAACTAAAACGTGTATGGGGCAGCTGTAGGCATTTTCTAGGTGATGTTTTTGTCCATATCCATAGCCCATGCATTTCATTTTCCCTTGAAAAAACCTAATTGATGAAATGAATTTCAAGGTTTTACCACCTAACGAGAGACCAGCTGGGAAAGCCTGCTCTGACTGGAAGCTGATGTGAGAGAGAAGTTGCTGCAGAGATGCATATGAACTTTCCAGTAAAGGGGTGGGGGTGGGGGCTCTAAAGAGGAGGCATAAAGAGGAAGAGTAGGGTGACTCATATCTCATGCTCTCTTCCCCTGTCTTTTCCAAGGGACAGCTCAGTGGGACAAGGTGGGTGTAGGTTCAATGACTGACTCACTGCGTCCCCAGCTGGGGCCTCTCCCGAAGCTCATGTTCCTCAGCATCTTAGATCTCATGAAGAATGGGGCACAGAAGTGCTTTGGAGTCTAGGCCACACAGGTAAGAGACTAGTTACTTGCGCAGTTCATGTAATCCTCATTGTATGAAACGGAACCAGCTTTCATTCTTATGTCTGGCACCAAGTGGCTTCACCAGAGCTTGCTGGCGCTCCATCACTTCTGAGCATGACTTCTCCGAAGACCTCTCTGAGGTCACGTCCCTCTAGCCCAGCAGAAGGTCTCTTCACTTCTGCAGCACCCTGGCTCCAGCCCAGGTTCATGGTTCTCCAGACAGATGCTCTTTATTCTTCTGCCGGGCTTCTCCTCCTGGGCAGTTTAATGTGCAGAATAGAGTGAATCCTCTCACTTGTTAATGGTTTAGTTCCCCTCGTCCAGACCAGTAGTCATTTTGTCCCTGCCCACCTTCTGCAACCTGACGTAAGAACTGCTTGTACTCTAAGGGAAGTGATGGGAAAATCACTTGACTTACAGGATTAGTGTGCTTTCCAGTATTTAGATGATTTGAAAATTTCCCCAAAATCAATTTAACCAAAATTAAACAAAAAGATTGGCTTTTTAGGTTTCAGGGTACTGAACAGAGATGATATTAGAAAGTACTTAATTAGAGTTCATTTATTATCTTCTGATACTAAATGATGCATCTTACATGCTTAGATTGCTGTGGTAGGTATGGGGATGAAAATTAAGGAAATGTGACAGCTCCCTCAGGGTACCCAGGTAGCCTCTTACAACTCTCCTGAGCTAAAATGAGGAATAGCCCTCAGAGCATATGAGGTTTATGTTCTTTTTATATAGTTTACTTATGGAGGCAGATACTTGACAAATTTTGGTAAATTTTGTAGTTTAGAAACAATCATCCTGTGTGTATTATCTGGCTCAAAGGACTGAATATTGGATAGGAAACAAACATTACACAATACACCTCTTACAGTGTCAGAATAGAGATGAGATCCATGTATACGAAATAACAAGAGCTTTACAAAGCAGTGTTATATATAAATGCTAGATTATTATTGTGCAATGCTTCATTTACTACCAACTGCTACAGCACCCTGTATTTAGATCCTCATAGCAGCCCTGATGTTTCTCTTGTTATTAACTTATCCTCACTGAGTGGATGGTGAAATTAGGGCACCAAATAGTTAGACAATACCTTCATGTAGCAGCAAGTGAGAAGGTGATGAGGATTAGTACCAAATATCCTAACGCCTAGTCCACTGTTCTCCAGAATACCATCCTGCCCTTATTCACACTAGCCAAGAGCTACAAGCACCCTCAGTATCCACCCACAGGTGAGTGAATAGAGAAGATGTGATTTACTTACACAATGGAATATTACACAGCTGTAAAAAAGAAATTCTGCCATTTGCAACGGCATGATGGAACTCAGAAGGAATTATGCTTTGTGAGGTAAGTCAACAGGAGAAAGACACATGTCATGATTTCATTCATCTGTATTATATAGAGAAACCAAACAAATGTATGACTAAATAAAACAAAATTTTAAACCCTAAGTCCAAATTAGTAGTTACTATAGGGATGGGGGATGAAGGTTTGGTAAATTGGGTAAAAACATCGGTTATATGAAGAAGGATAGAATTTGAATTTTAGCGATGAACTTAATGTGTTACATATAGGTGTTGATTTGACCGAAACACAAAAAGAATAAAACAAGAAAGGGAAAAAAAAAAAAGATTAATCCCCTCCACCATGTGATCCCAACTTCTACCCACTTCCCCTCTGGCAACCTCAACCTTGCTATCATAGTCCAAAAGTTTATTTCAGTTTTATTTTATCAGTTTATTACTGTTATTTGTCCACATTCCAAATTTAGGGGAGATCATCCAATATTTGTCTTTATGCTTTTGATTCACTTTATTCTACAAAATATCCTTTGATAGATGAATGGATGTAAAAGATATGATACATATATATGCTGTGTTCCATATGCCATATTCCTTATTATTTGGCGCTAAGGTGAAGTTTTGACATTTGTGACAGCATGGATGGAACCGGAGGATTTTTTGCTGAGTGAGGTGATGGGTACACTGTCGTTCCATAAATGGGTGAAAAATTGGTCACCTCTCCTCCCTTCCAAGTAAGACCGTTAGAAAATTTGGTTCCTGGTGCGCCCTGGTGCAGCAGTGTTTGGGTCAATAGCTTCCAAAGGAGCACAGGCCACATACTGCTGGGTTCATATCTCAGGTCCAGGGGGGAAGCAACCAATGTCAACAACTAAATAAAAAATAAAATGATTTTTCCTCTTTCATCCTGCCTGCCTGCCAACTCGCCTTCCTGCCTGTACCTTTCCTTAAAAAATAAATAAATAAATAAATAAAAAATTAGGAGACACATTTGAAAAAAAAAATTGGCTCCTGTAGACATAAACACATAGATGTGCTTTTCCTGGATTATAGAACCTTATTTCAATCCTTCACATATAAATGAGTATACTTTACCACTTAGGGTCTTCACACTGCACTTCTGAAAAGTGGGGCCATTGGTACAGACACTATTGGAGATCCATCCATCTCTAAATTTTTGTCTGCTTATAACTGAAGGGTCGTGTTGCATAGATCTATCCCTTCATCAACTCTTTCATCATTTTCTTCTGATGTTCATCCTTGACATCTTGAACTTCGAAAACAGGAACATGCTCCTTCAAATTTTTGAGGTTCAGACTTGAAAAGAAGATTAACTTCTGGTCATCCAGTGTGACACAGAGTTGTGTAATTGCCGTGAGTCTCAGTTTCTCATCTAAATTTTAACAAGTGACAACATAAATATATCTTTTTAAGTTGTATCTTCCTCACCAATGAAATGGTGATGTAGAGCTAAGTGAAGCCAGGCACATAATAAGCTGTCTCTATTCCTCTCCCTTTGCAACTCCAGGCATTTCCTGTTGATACCCAAGTTGCCACTTTCAGAGAGAAAACATGACAACTAGCTGAGCCATGCCTCCTAATAATGGGAACTAGATGTGCAGTAGTGAAGGAAGAAAGTACCAGAAGTGAGAGACTAACTTTGTTAAGAGACAAACTTTGCCTCTTGAAAATTTTATCAGATCTAATTGTGCTGCAGCTGCTGCTGATGAAGATGATGGTGTTAGTGGTGGTGGTGGTGATGGTATTGAAGATGATGGTCATGATAATAATGATGATGATGGTAATGGTGGTGGCAATGATGATGGTGATGTTTTTTGGTCTCCATTTTAGGGAAACCTTTGAACTCATAACTTACACAGGAAAAAGACAACTACCAGTTATGTCGTTGGAGCCTTACATCCTTAGATCAAGTGAGGGAAATGGCCACCACAAGGAAGCTATGTTGGAACCATTCACTGAAATTAGAAAATATTGTGTTTAAACTTAACTCACCAAGCACAATAGCAATTGAAAATTCTCTCAAAACAGAACCTGTAATGTTCAGGGTGGGTTTAAGTCATGGGACCTGACATGGAGGCTTCTTTTGATGCAGATTAGATCTCTTGAAGGAATGAATAAGTAAAGAAACTAGAAGGAATAACTAGCATCCTGTATTTGTAGAGTATGCTTACTTTGGGGTGGGGAATGGGAATGTTGTAGGGACTTCATTTTGTTTTCCCTATGTCCCCAGTGTTTAGAAAAGTATCTGACACAGTGAGAATTACATAAATATCTGTGAAAAGAAATGAACAAATTAATACATATAAAAATAATAAATTCTATGAAAAATTAAAGCAGTTTATAGGGCTAGAGTATTACAGGAAAGCAACTTTATGTAGGGTGGTCAGGAAGGGCCTTTCTCTGCAGTTGACTTTGGAACAGAGACCAGAATTCAGCAAGGGAACTGGTCGTGCAAATAATAAGGGGATTCTCTTTGCAAGCAAAGGCACTGGCAAGTGCAAATGTTCTGGGGTGAAAACATGATGGGCTCTTAGGTTCTATGTTCTGATGTAGTTGGTCTTTGGTAGTTCTGATGTAAGGCATTTATTTTAAAATGTATAACTTGTTTCTGAATTTTAAAAAATTCTTAAAAAACGTATGGGACTTGGATGGAGAAAGGCTTCATGGAAGCTTTTGATTTTGAATCATATCTTGAATCTAAGTATGAGAACCTTAAGTTTGAACTCTTAGAAACATTTCTTTTCCTATTCTCAGGTGGATGCAAGGAAGAGGTGCAGGGCATGAGTGGTGTATTTGTTAACATCCCAAAAGTTAACTAATTAAAACAATGGATGTGTATTATCACAGTTTCTGTGGTTCAGAAACTTGAGAGCAGCTCAGCTGAGAGGCTCTGGTTAGAGCCTCTTAGGAAGTGTCAGTGAAGGCGTCAGTGGGCACTGTAGTCGTCCACAGACTTGACTGGGGTTGGAGGATCCACTTCCAAGGTGACACACTCACATGGCTGTTGGCAGGAGGCTCAGTTACCACCTTCAAGGCTTCTCCAGGGGACGGGGATCTCAGACATCTGTGACCACCAGGTTTCAGATCCATGACTGAGTGTACCTTGGTCGTCTTTCAAACCCATGTTCATCCTTTTGAAACAGTGGGGTTCAAATTTGGACTGTGACATGGGGCCCATAGAGGGGTCCCCTTGGCTAGCCCTCAACTTTTCTGTTGACTCTTTTCTCTGAATTTACAGGTAGTTCAGGCAGAGGTCTTTGTGGCCCTCTACCCGCCAGCCCCATACACTCAGGATCTCATTTCTGAAAAAGCCGTAGAGGACTCTCATCTCTTTTTACTCTCATCTCTCTGCCCAGAGATCACAGGCTGCTCCAGACCTGAGTGTCTCAGAGACCACTTGCTTTTATTCTCTTGTTTTTTCAACTGTCATTCTTTGGGCAAGGAATGCGAGCTTCCAGTTTCTTACTGGTTCCTAGCAGGAATGCAGCACCTTTTTAGCTTGTTTCTGTTGCCCCTTTGGCTCCCTGGAGCATGTCTAAAAATAAAATGGTACAAAGTGAGGGACAGGGCTGGGACGAGGTAACATTATCTTTCTGACTAATTCCTTTGCATCTCTTAGTGGTCACAGGGCACTGCCCTTCTGTGGGCAGCAGAAAGAAATGCTGGTGAGCTGCGGTGCTCTCCAAAGAAGAAGGCATCAGTTCAGGGCCCTCTGAAGTTGCCAGACTGGGATGTGGGTGCTTTGGACACTGGCTCTCCTGTGACCTTGGACGGACCGGAGTGGAAGTTAGCAGCACCTGTGTGCCCTTTGAGGGCAGGGAGGTAGAGTGAAGGGGGCACAGGTTTCAGCAGACCTGGAGTGTCTTTACTGGTCTCCACTTAATTAAGGGGGACCTTAACCTTATCTATAAAAGAGCAGGGATGCTTCATCATACACCTGACAAGGGCTTACTATCACAGGTATACAAATAACTCATAAAACTCAACAACAGGAAAACAACCCAATCAAAAAATGGGCAGAAGAATTGAATAGACATTTCTCCAAAGAAGACATTTAGATGACCAATAGACACATGAGAAGATGTTTCTCCTTGCTTATTATTAGGGAAATGCAAATCAAAACAACAAATGAGATATCACCTCACACTTGTGAGAATAACTGTTGTCCAAGACTGGAAACCACAAATGTTGGTGAGGATGCAAACAAAAGGGAACACTTTGACACTGCTGGTGACAGTGTAAATTGATGCAACCATTATGGAAAGTAGTCTGGGAATTCCTAAAACAAATGAGAATGAAAATTCCACAGGATCCCATCATCCCATTTCCTTGTCTTTACCCAACACCACTCCCCCCAAAAAAACCCCACAATAATCCACAGGATATATGCACCCCATGCTTATTGCACAATAGTCAAGAATTGGAAACTACCTTAGTGCTTATGGTTAGATGGATATAAAAGATGTGGTATTTACACTGTGGAACAATACACAACCTAAAAAAAGATGAAATTCTGTCATTCGTGACAACATGAATAGAGCTAGAGGGGATAATGCTAAGTGGGATAAGTGAGGAGGAGAACAAACACCGGATAATCTCACTTGCTTGTGTAATATAAAGAAAGAAAGTCAAAGAACACAAAAACTTGCCCTTGGACATTGACAACAGACCCTAGGTTACCAGTAGGGAAAGGGGTGGGGGTGGAGCAAGGGGTGGAGGGGTCCAGTGGACAGTGAGAGGGACTTTGGCAATTTGCTGGGTCTGGTGTGTTGTATATTTGATGAATGGCAAACTTGCATGTGTGGGTTTCTATTATTTTGTAAATCAAAGTCACCACAATAAAAAATTTAAAAAGGGGTGGTGGCTAATAAAACCTTCCTTTTAGGCTCTTCTTGGAATCAAAGGAGATGAATATGTATAAATTATTCAGCACCTTCTCAGAAAACAGCAGCTGTTATTTTGTTGGATGATATTTTATAGCTTTCATGTTTCAAATGTGACTATAATTTTACTTTTTTTCCTGGGAGAAATTATTTCTACAAATATATTAACGAGATGCTTCTCTCCCCTCTCTTATGAATCAGACACGGTCCCTATTCCCTGGGTCCATTCTGATGAGAGCATCATGGAAGGAAGCAATACCGTGTGATGTTTAGAACTGGGGCCCCAGCTCTGGGCTCAAATCCTGCTGTGTTATCTTGAGCAAGTTGCTTAACTGCTCTGGGGCACAGCCTTTCATCTGCAGTTCCAGAATGAGACTGTCCATGGACTTTATTCTGCTTAGTATAAATCTTCCTATTTGGGTAGGGAAAAATGTAGTTGAATCTAGGGAATCCCTCAGATGCTGGTAGGGTTCTGCAATATTTGTCATATGCAGCCTGTTTTCTCTTTCTTCTTTCCTTTCTCTCTGTCTCTCTCTCTCTGTCTCTCTCTCTGTCTCTCTCTCTCTCTCTCTCTGTCTCTCTCTCTCTCTCTCTCTCTCTCTCTCTCTCTCTCTCTCTCTCTCTCTCTCTCTCTCTCTCTCTCTCTCTCTCTCTCTCTCACACACACAGACAACAGGCAGTGAGAGGAGGAAGAAGCATTTTCTTTACTTAGTTGTTCACTTTAGTTGTGCTCCCCTCCTCAGCTTAAGGCCATGAACTTGGGTACTTGGGCTCTATGTGGACTGTGCCTCAGGCATGGTCTTAACATCTGAGTCACCAGAGTGTATCTGTTATCTTTATTAAATATGGATTCTGAATACCAAACATACTTCATGTAACATATACAACAACCCTAAAAAGGTGGTGTTATCTTCACTGCTTTAGAAACAGAAAAGACACACAAATAAATATCTCTAAGTTCAGTTTGACTCCAAGCTTTGGGTAAGGGCATGGGGGTGTGCCATCATATGGTTATTTCGACTTACATTAATTTCATGTCAGCCTCTCAGACACTTGTCAGCTGTTATTGAAACAATCCTTGAAGGTAGCAATTATTACCCCTTTTACAGATGAGGAATAAACAAAGCACAGAGAAGTTAAGGGCCCCCTAATTTACATGCAGTAGACTGAAATCCAGACAAAGCATTTCTGACTCAAGACCTCTGCAATCTGTGAAACAGTTATTCCCAGGACCCTGCACACACCTGGGAAGGACCAACCTCAACCCAGATTCCACTCACGAGATGTTAGGTCTGCAATGTAGGACATGTCACCAGCCACTCCGTCCTCTGCAGATGTCCCCACTGGGACCAACGCACCGAGGGTGCTCCATCCTCTTCATGGTCTCGCAGAGGGGACAGGTGGCTCCCAGACGGTTGTCCCCATGCAGTCAGACTGACATGGTTCAGCTGCACCTCTGCCCATTTTTCTGATGTCCACCCTGTCTGAGTTTAAGTCCCTCCAGAATGTGATGCTAAGAGAAGGATTATAGTGCACTCAGTGAGAAGTGCAGGAAACCCACTTGGTGTGAAGTGACCCAGAGGAGGGAGATAGCCGGAAACAGGTGTGTTTCCACCACGAGTGACAACAGTCCACAATGAACACATGGTCATGGTGTCAAACATAGGCCTCGGCGTGACCCACTGAGGGCTGGAGTCATTACACCGTATCTCCAGGGAGTTGGTGGTGGTTGGTGGAGGCCTGCTCCCAAGATGTCCTTCCTCCTCCTGGAGTGTGAGGTCAGTGATATGAAGAGGCATGGCCAGGGCTGTCACACACCTGCATGCAGCTCTGTGTGGCAGCCGGGACAGCTGTCTCACTCCTGAGCTTTGATGTCATGGGCAGACCTGTCTCCTCTAACAGGGTCCCCCACACCACCAGTCACTATCCCCAGATGCCACCAACAAATGTTAGCACTTACCTGGGAGACACAGCAAGGCACATCCTGTCCCCAGATTCAACTCAGTGATAATGATGTGTTCAATGCATTAGAACTGCCTTGGATTCAGGACTCTGCTCTCTAACCTTTGTCTGGGAGACCCTACATTCATGGCCATGAGCTCCCCATGTCTCCATCTCTCCTTCTACACAAAGAGCACCACCAACAACAACGATGTAATTATTGTCAGTGAGAACTGGCAAGTGCCTTAGTCCTCCTTTTACTCAGCAGCACAAAGTAGAGAATGCTCCTGACCTGAGCAAGGACACAGCACTTGTTATGAACTGAATGGGGCCCCCTCCCCAGTTCACAAGGAAACTCTAACCCCAATAGACTGCACTGGAATGAGGACCTCTGAGGAGGTGCTTAGGTTGAAAGGGGCCAGCATGGGTCCTGATCCTTAGCACTGGGGTCCTTATAACAAGCAGAAGAGGCCCTAGTTCTTTCTCTCTCTCTCCCTCCCTCCACCCCTCCCTCCTTCCCTATCCTTCCTTCTCTTCTCTCTTCTCTCTTTTCCTCTTCTTTCTCCCCTCTTCCTCCTCTTTCTGTTCTCTTTCACTCTTCTTTTCTCTCATCTCCTCTCTCTTCTCCTCCTCCTCTCCTTCTCTCTCCTTTTTCCTTCTTCTCCTTCCTCTCCCCTCCCCCTCCTTCTCCTCCTCCTCTTCCTCCACATCTCCTTTTTATCCTTATTCTTATTCTTCTCTCCCTTCCTTCCTCTCTCTGTCATTTGAGGACACAGTAAGACGTTGGCCATCTGCAAGCCAGGAAAAGAGGCTTTTCCTCATCAGAAACCAAATATTCTGATGCCTTGATCTTGCACAGCTAGCTTTGAGAAGAGTGAGAAAATTAGTGTCTGTTCTTTTAAGCTACTCAGTCTGTGGATTTGTTATGGAAGCCCTAGCAAACTAACAGAGAGGATATCCTTTAAGGCTTTTACGATAGTGTCTGAACAAGATAGAGATTCATTGCCTGTTGCTATGGTCATGATTATTGGTTCTAATAAATCACCCATCTTTGTAGGAGAATTCTGGAAATCCTGAGAGTCCAAGCTTCTGATGAGACATGGAGGATGTCAGGAAGAAAGCAGACTGCATTCACCAAAGTTTTTCTAATCCTATTTCTGCATATAAGTCATAATGATTTGTGTCAAACAATATGACTGCATTTCTTCCCTGAGGAACTTGATGTGCTTATTCCTGATCCATCAGGCAAACGCCTGCATCTGAGGACGAGCTAAGAGAATGTCTAGGTGACCGGGAGTCCACGGCCAGGACTGTGATCAGGGGGCAATAATGGAATTGGACCATCACGTGTGTCCCTCCCTCCCCCACCCCAAGGTGCAGGCTGTGTCATCTGCGAGCAGGCAGTCAGGTTTTAGGAAACTCACAGTTGAACTTATAATACAAAATAGGTTCAACTTCAAGTTGGCTGCCTTCGCTCTTTCAGAGGATGACTTACTCCAACTCGTGGGTTAGTCAGGAGTGGGGCCTCTCAACCCCATTCCCGAACCCAGACTCTGTGACTCCGGCTCCACGTGCTGCCTGTATTTCACAGAATGTCTCCCTGGGGCCCCACTGGGTGGACATCTAGGCTGCAGATCTCCCACAGACACATGCAGAGGACACAGCATAGGGTTCTCAAGCAACTGAAATTATTTTTATCTTCATTTTCCATCCAAATGAATGTGTTAGAAATGGCCCTAAAATTTATTTGGGGAAGCAGAATCATCTGGACTTATTGATTAGAGGTGGACATGGTGTGGGTGGAGAGACGAGCATGCTGACTTCTGGCAAATGGAAAGGGGCTGTGTGGGTTTAATTAAAACCAGTTGAAGAGGTTCTTTTGTCTTTTTTTCCCCCCTCAAGTTTTCTCTAAATCAGGACTGTCCAACTGTCCACAGAGACGACAGAAGGCACAATTGAGATTTCTACTGCTTTCCTGTGACTCTCCGCTGACCCTGTATTCACAGGGATGAGTTGCAGCCTGTAGGATCCATTGCCATTTATTCCTCTGTCCCAGATGGATGAGGTGCTCAGCTAGGAACCCTGAAACCCACTTCTCTTTATCTCCCAGACACTAAGTACTGGTTCTCTGATTTGATGGTAATTTGATGTATCTGTTAAATCTAAACCTTTACTCAGCACTCACCACGTGCCAGGCACTCTTGAAGGCACCTGGGATGTGAAGGTAAATGTGACTTGGATCCTGCCTACAATGATCTCCCAACCAGTGGGAGAGAAGCGATTACTGATAGAGAAGAGGAAGGAGAAAGACTTCAAGGAAAGTTCCAAGAGATATGGAGATGACTTTCCAGGAGGGAAGGAAAAGACCCTAGAGGGAGAGGGGGATGTAATGGGGAAAAGAAGCAGGAACCAGGTTGTTCTGAGAAGCTCTATCTCTCTTGCGTAAGGCTGATGGCAGCTAGTGATGTCAGTTTAGATTGCAGGTAGCTTCAGCTTGCGATGCACTACGTAATCATTTGGTGAAGGAAGAAAGGGAGGGAAGGAGAGAGAAAATTACCTTATATGCTTGAGAAAATACTGAGTCTGACTCCAATGGCTGCCATCCCATAATCCCAACCTCTGCCCAGGAGGAGTTGGGACTTTAGTCCACCAGCTCTTCTCTTTTGCTTTCAAAAATTACAAGTGATAATCACCAAATGTATTGCTTCCCCTGTCTTTCAGAATATTGAGCAATGGTGTGACTGCATCAACCCAGAAGTGCATTGGCTCAGGAAAAGCAATGACAATATGGCACTTTTTAACACATAAGGTGCGATTTAGGTGAATAAAATTGAATAAGAAAATAAAATTTTCGTTTTTTAACTATCATTAATTACTATGTAACTTTGAATTTATTCTGTTGGTGGCCAAAATCTGTTATAAACAGATCAGAATGCTACTCCAATTATATCCAAAAAAGATTTCCAGGAAAGTGTCCCAGCACTTACTTTCACAAATGTAGTCCTCCTCTCTGGAGTAGGGAGGTGAAGGATAGAAGAAAGATCTATTAGCTACTAAGTGAATGTTAATTTAAGGATTGCTGTAAACTTTTCATGTGAATTGAGACTAATACATGCCTGGAGACCCAGACAGGATGGTAAAGAAGTTGCCTTTCACTTTCTTTGTCCAGAGACCAGAAGACTAAAATCATGGTGTATTTATCTTTGCATCCTGAGTACCAAGAGGAAATGCTCCTCTGGCCATTGTGCAAATTTTTGGGCTTCCTGCCTTCCCTAAGTTTTATTACTGGGAAACCAATTTCTTCACTATTTGTTGATGACCTCCTCATTGCCAGGTGCTGTAGCAGGCACTAAGAATATAGGAATGATTAAGAGACATAACACTATCTTCCTGGAGCTGGTTACCTGTGTGAGATGACAATTAGACAGGGAATTACAGGAAAGCATGATAACATCACAATATGGTAAGTGGGGTGACGGAGATCAATACTATATCTATTGGGTAGATGGTTCAAGGGACACTTTCCACCATAAGTGACTCAGATGAAGTGAGAATATTGGGCTCTAATGGGATTTATAATTTATTTGGGGAAAGAAGACTCACACATCAAAAGTAAGAAACAGGGTGAGGTAAGACACTGGAGGATAAGTGTTAACTCTTGGAATAATGATGGGATCAAAGGAAGAAGCAGATGGGAAGATTTCCAGGATGCAGAGCAGGGAGTATTCTCGAGAGTTAGGCAGAACGTGGTGAGATAAGGCAGAGATGAGAATTGTGCACCATTAGGGAGGTGAGGCCTTATTGGCTGGTGGCAGGAAATAGAGGTTATTATGCAAGAGCTGAAAGTCGGAAGAAATGGAACTGTAGGCAGTCACATTAGTTATTATTGCTGGTCACATGGTGACAGTTACCTGTCAGTCCCCATCTGGACTAGGACCTGCAATTCATCTTCTCTTTACCAGGGGCAGCTCACGTGAAAGGAAGAAAGAGGGCAAACTGATAAAGCTTCACAAAGAAATACTCTACTGACTGTACACCTCCATTAAACCCGCTAATGATACTTGTTAGCGCGGGGTCCTTATCTATGAAATGCTTATAGAAAGAGGTACCTAGTTTGCCGTGGCCGATAGTTTATAACAAACATGGAATCTATGGATGTGTTGTACATGGGTTAAGGGAAACCTGTTATGTAACTATGTGAATATGTATGTAACTATGTGAGCTGTGTAACTATGAGTATGCACTATGTAAGATATGTAGCTATGTGAGTATGTATGTAATTAGAGTATAATGTGAAGTAATCTATATAATGTGTATGTAACAATGTGAGTATGTATGTGAATGTATAACCTTGTGAGTATGTATGTAACTATGTCAGTATGTATATGACTATGTGATGTAATTATGAGTATTTATATAAATACTAAGTAATTATGTAAGTTATATAGCTATGTGAATATGTATGTAACTACATGAGTATATTATGAAGTAATGTAGCTATGAATGTAGCTATATTATGTAACTGTAGAAATATGCAATTATGTGAATAAATATGTAACTGTGAAGCTATGTGAGCATATACATATCTGTGTGAGTTATGTAGCTGTATGATTATGTATGTAATTATGTGAGTGTAATGTGAAGTAATTATGCGAGTATGTGTGTAACTATGTGATGTAATTATGTGAGTATGTATGCAACAGTAAATGTATGTAAATGTGGATATGTGTCGCTATGTGTGTATGCTTGTAACTACATGACTGTACCTATGTATGTGTGTAACTGTGAGCATGAATGCAGCTGTGAGTATGCATATGAGTACGTATGTACCTACATATGTGTAACTATAAAATAATAATGAAGCTATTTATGATGGCTCTTTCTTGCATAGCTGATTTGGCCACACATAACCTAGAGGTTTTCCATGTTAATCTGAGCTAAAGGATCTGTTTTTCTATTTGTCTCATCATATTTGTGCATCCTCAGATAGCTGTAGAATTTGCACATGCATCACTGTGCTTCACCCTTCATCAACCCTGCGGCGGACCTGAGGCGGACTCACTCCAAGTTCAAGGACCGTGAAGGGGGGATTCAGGACTACAATCTAAAACACTTACGTGCAAAATTTTGACCTATAATTGATATTCATGAAGATGTTCTTAAAGTCCCATAAGATTTTGATATATACCTTGAATCAGAAACCATTGAACTCTGTCCTGGGCCATTTTTATGTTTTATATATTTGATTTGTTTTTCAAACTTTTAAAAATTGATGTGAAGTATAATTTGCCACATAATCTTTTTACCATGAAGAAGCTTTCATTTTTTCAATGTATTTTTTCATTGACGTAACATTGCATTATAACATGTTGTAGATACCAGGTGTGTAAATCAACATCCACTATGCTATGTTCACCACTAAAAGCTTAATTCCATCTTCCACCATTTAACTGACTCCTTTTACCTGATTTACCCACCCTCTTTCCCTCTTCCCTTTTGGTAACCACTAATTTAGTCTATAGTCTACAAATTTTTTTTATTTAGTTTATTTGCCTCTATATTCCACATATGAGTGAAATTAGATGTTGTTTGTCTTTCCCCTTGTGACTTATCTCACTAAGCCTAAGTCCCTCTAGGTCCATCCATGTCGTTGTAAATGGCAGAGTTTCATCTTGTTTTTATAGCTTAGTGTATAACTTGATGTGGCTTCAAAACCTCTGGGAGACGCTATGTCCTGGATCACTACCTCCACCCAGCACTGTGGTTGGCTGTTGCCAAAGACTCAGAGTAAAGCTGATGTTGCGTACAAGCTCCATTTCTTGTTTCTCTTTTTCTTCTTTTGTTAAAGAGAGGAAAAAGGAAGGAAGCAAGGAAGAAAGGAAGGAGAGGAAGAAGTATTTTTATCCATTTTAGTTGTTACTTTGGTGTTTCCTTGCCAGAGGCCCCATGTTACAAACCCAGGTCCCTGGGCTTTGCATGGTCTACATGGCAGCCTCAGCCCCTGACCTCCAGGGTGCTTCCAGGATCTCTATTCTAATGCATCCTCTTTAACATTCTGATGTTGGTTATCTTATGTACTTTGCAAGTATTGTCTTGCATCAACCATACTAGGCAGGTGCTCAGAGAAAGTAACGTATCAATATCACACAGTGAGGAAGCATCAGGCTTCAAATTTAAACCCAGATCTGACTCCATAGCTCATGCTCTTCCCTCTGCCCCACACCATTCCCCTTTTAAACTTAAGTAAAACTTTCTTGGGTCACAGGGCCCCAGGAAAGTCTCAGCCCCACCTCCCAAGCCCCACTATGAGGGCCGCTCCCCTAAAGTGCAGTTTTAATGAGAAAAGATTTTCTGGTATAAAAATGAATTCATTTGAGACCCAAAAGTTAGTTTGTGTCACATTTTTCATGGAAAGTCATTCTCATCAAAGGCAAACACTTAGGTCTTCTTGGGACTGCAGTTCAAGGAATGTTTGTGCTACAGGGAATAATATCAATGATAGGTCCCAGAAAACAATGTTAGGACACAGAAAGACATCTCTGCCCTGCCAAGCTCAGTCAATAGACAGTACCTGCCAGCAGGACAATGACAACTCAGAAGTCCTCGCCACAGAAGAGTGATCACGGGAACAAAACACCCACAGCAAATGATGAATGGGCTCTGCACCCACATGAACTTCCTGAAACGCTAAGAAACACACTCCTCCCAAAGAATATTTAAACCCTCAACCTGTGAGCAGGATGGGCTCCAGTCTTTCTGAGACCCTCCGCAGGTTTAGCCTGGAATAAACTCTGTGCTGTTGTTGAGTGGTTCCTTTGGTGCTCTTCCTTGTCTGTTCTTTGTCTCCCCCGCCCCAACGCCTAACAATCTAGAGCTTTGAATGCTCAGAGAATATCCAAAAGACAGTGCTCTTGATGGGAATCAGATGACAGGAACTGGAGTTTCTAAATCCTTTTTTAGCCTTAAAGCAAGTTGGGTATTGTGGGAAGGCTCAGCAAGCATATGGGCTGGATCAGCCATATTTCATGTGGGGTTCAGTTTTTATGGGGGTGTCTATAAACATTCATTCATAGCTCATGGTCCTTTGCAAAGCATTAGGGTCAACTTCCTACCAAGGAATTTGAGTAGCTCATTAAGAAATCTATCTCCTCTTTCTGAAGAAGAAGGCAGTTTAATTCCAGTTAATTCTCGTTGATCCTGTGGGCTGAATCAGCAGATTAGTCTTTGTGCACTCACCCAGTGTTCCCTTTATAGGCAAATTTTCTCCATTACAAGGGAGAATACGGTTCTTTGCAATATGTGGCCAAACCCTGGCTAATTACTTTATTAACTGCCAGCTTCTGTGCTGATAATCCCATATCTTTCCAAACCATGACTGGACATTATTTTGTCTTGGTGCCTATTCTTTGTAGTATTTCTTTTGCCTGCAATGTAATGAATGAAATGATAATAAATCATTTTAAGGGAAGAGGAAACTCTAGGAGAATATACATTCTCTGAGATGTGCCATAGAGCTGTCTTTATAGCATAATGGTTTCACAGGCACAGTGTCTTGGAGATGGTAGCAAGCTTTGACTGTGAAGTTTGCTTTTTCTTTTTGTGATCACATGGCTGGCTGGGAGGAGCCATGGATACTGCTAGTGCTCAGCATCTTGAGAAAGGATGGTATTGCACATTACCACCCAGGGAAAAGATAAAAATTCAAAGTACTAGTTCTACTGAACGCATATTGTTTTGCTTCTACATCGTAGAATCAACAAATCTTAAGTGGAACCACCGTAAGTTGTAGACTGTCCTCACATCTTCCACTTACTTGGTCCCAGTTCATACGTACCCTAAATGACTAAGCTAGCCATACATACTGTTTTAAACAAGGCAGTATCATTTTGTTATATTCTTGACTGTCTTGTTGTTTTAATATTAATGTCATTTTTTTCCCATTTTTAATAAACCAGGGCCTTCTTTAATGCAGGGCAAAAGGGAAGTTTGATTGTCCCAGGCCCAGTCTGTTGAGGGGGCCCAAAAGCTGACGCCCCTTTTGTCCTACATGAAAAACAGCCCTTGCTGGTGCTGAGAGTGGCAGACCATGGCTGCTGCTGCTGTTTCCACTCCCCATGAGGAAACAGGAACACTCAGAAAGAGGATTCCCCACCATCCCACACAGGACCAGAACACTGCAGCATGATAGAGGTGCAGGAAAGTACTGTGGGGTTATCTCTGGCACTGTGGGGGTTATTGGGCATTTCTGACACTGGGATGGTTAAAGAAGCATGTGCTTCAGGCAGGGCATTTAGAGTAGGGTCTATAGGGTTACCAAATTTGGTTTTTGCCTAAGATGCCAAAATTCTTTACACCTGCTCTGGCCATTTGTATGAAGATTTTTTTTTCTGAAATGAGTGAAAAATGGCTTGGTTTTCAAGACTTTTGTAATATTGTAGAGTTTCTTCTTTATCTTCCAGGAAGTACAGCACCTGTCAGAAGAATATTTTCTGTTATGAACAATACGTGGTCAAAGGAGAAATCTAGATTAAGTGTTGAGACAATGAGAGCAATATAAATTGTATAACAAAATCCTGTAGTGGAGTGTGAGAAGTTTTATGATAAGGTGTTGAAATACCAAAATTTGCTGCATAAGATTATTTCATCAGAGAGGTATGATTATGGTGAAATATAATCCTCCTCTACATCTACCTAAATCTTTGTATGAGTTCTATCACTGAAGAATAAATTGTTAACTGATTATGTTCATTAATAAAACTTTTGTCATCATCTTACCTTTTCATGAATATGGAATATTACATAACCCCACCCCATTTTTCCATTGCTGTGTCCTGCTTTTGTCTCAAGGAAAAAGTGTCAGATTATATATGACCCATCATTTTGTGAGTGATTGTCTTATTTCTCCTACTGGATTGAGACTTCCATTGGAGCAAATAGCATGAAAGTTACACTCCTTCCTGTCCTCCACAACCCTCACTTTCTTCACAATAGTCGATCAATAAGTACATGTCAAATCCACTGTTCTCTTTAAGAAAGCTGTGCACACTGCTGTGTGGAAAGTCCCCTCTTAAGTCTGGTCATACTCTTTCTGGTTGAAACTTACGGCTTTTTAAAAAAGTGATAGTCCCTGAGCTGGAGAGCAAACAAATGTACAGTGTCCTTATTAAACCTGCATCTAAATTTGCATCTGTTAAAGGACACTCTTAGCTATGACTTTTGCAGGCTAAGTCAAGACAATGAGGCAGAATCATTGGGTTTATATAACACTTTTTTCTGAGAAAGCCCCAACATTTCACTTCTATTCAGATCAATTAATTTTAGTAGTTAAAAGTCAGCAAAGGTTTCATAGTGTAGGGAGGAATTCTTTTTGTGTAGAAAAAGTCACAGGACATCTTGAACCTCTATTTTATGAAAACAAACTCCCTCATATGGTGGAGGCTTAATATCTACTGAACCCCCGACTATCACTCACACACATGTGGAAAATCACACATGCACAGACATGCATGCACTCACACATGCATGCACACACACACACACACACACACGGCCTTCACCCTTTATGTAGGCTTGGTCACAGATCCGCACATTATCAGATCATTTCTAAAATTAGAACAGAGTGCACCCTCATGGCTGAGAGGTTAAGTCCATGTGTGAAGAGCAATCCACATACAGCCCAAGTCCCTGGATTCATAGCTTGGGATGGGAAACAACTAAAAAAATGAAGAACTACATAAATAAACTGCTTCTTCATTCCTGCCTGTTGCCTGCCTGACTTCATTTCTGCCTGCCTCACTTCCTCTTTAAAATAGATAGATGTATAGATAGATAATAGATAAAATAAGAACAGAAACTTACCAGGAAAAAAAAATCCAAGGTTTACAATTTTCTATACTAAAATCTTAGACTTAACAAGAGTTAGTTGTGGCTGACCGTCATCGGTATTGTAGACTAAGTGACTAGTAAAAGATTTGTAGAACTAATGATGAAATAGTGCTCTTGTGTAATTGACAATAACAAATTTAATGGAAGTAATTCTATGGAAAGGTAATGGGTTAATTCCCATTTGGTTTGTTGGACTAGCTTGTTGAGGGATGTCAATGAAAATACTTCCTTCCCTTGAAGAAGCATAGAAATAACAAGCTAGTGAGTGTGGGGCTCTTGTTAGGATCCCTGGGTGGGAGACTGTGTGGCTATTACCTGAGGTCCTCTTTGATTTGATTTTGTTCTTAAAGGGCTTGGAAAAATTAAGAAATATTAGGCCTGATTCAGATTAGTTTATAAAGCACTCACATGGAGGGGTTTAATGAAGAAATTTTGTATTTCAAGTGCAATTCTATCATTTTAAATATTTAAAAATTTGATTTTCAATTTTTTAGAGATTATACTCTTTGTCTAAAGACTGCACAGAGGCATGCAGTGTTTCCATACTGGTTAAAGTGTCTGCTCTGTGAACTTACAATGGGAACCATGCGGGGACTGTTGTTACTTCAGAACTTTGAATCCAGTTATTTAGTGGATAGCATGTATCAGTGATTCTGTTTTTCAACAGGTAGGTAACATTCACAAATGATTTACGACACTTTAAAATTTTGCTGAAAGCACATTTCAACTATGCAAAATAGAACTGTGTGATGGAGAATATCTCTTTATTTCTTTTCTTTTTAAAAATTGAGGTAGCATTGCATGATAACATTTCTACATTTTGGATGGGATTTATCAGGAGTCAACATTTGTCTATAATACATTATTTATCACTGATGATGTACAGTTATCACTCACTGTACAATTGACCCCTTGCACCTGATTGGCTCATCCCCTTTCTCTTTTCTCTTCTTGTCACCATTAACTTGATCATTAGGTCTACAAATCTATTTTTGTTTCCTTCAGCTCACTTGTTTGCTTTGTTCCTTTATGTACCAAGCACAATTGTGTTCAGCACAGCACTAAACCTGAGAAGTAAGTGAACTTGTTCACTGCCCAGGAGGTCTTTCCTTCATCAGAAGGCACAGACCCACTGGGACAGGTGATATTCAAAGGTGAAGTTTCTGGTCCTTGAGTTATTTTTAGTCATAGAGAAAAGCTTATGGAAACAAAAAAGAAAATACATCTTCCTTATGAAAAAGGGGGGCAGGAGGGACATTCAGAGTGGATTAAAAACAAGAGCCTTAAGGTGGTTCACAGCAAGATGGTGACCAGGTAGGGCTGGCCTGGAAACTGCAGACACAGCAGAGTGATCACCACCACAAGGGTAGGCAGGGTGGTTAAGAGCTGCATTTAGGACTGCCAGCCTCTGGGCGGGTTGGGGGAGGAGCTGAGGGGGTGAAACTGCTAGAAGAACCAAGCCTCCCAGGAGTCACTCTGAGGGCAGCAGGGAGCCCGCCCAACAAGATTGGGACATGGAGGCGGGAGGAGAGGGTCTTGGCACAAAGCAGGAGGAGGACCAGTGCCCTGGTGGTCTGAGCAGGAAGCACCCACAGGAAAATTATGCAGGGCGGTTAGGGGGATTCCCCCACCCCTGTCCACTCCTACCATATTGTTCCAGAGCCATAGGACTCCTGCACTGGAAATCCTCCCCCCAGGCTCGAAGGAAAAAGTGTTCTCCAAAAGGAAAGAACGAACAAAGCTACCAACTACCGTGCTGTGGATGGTGGCGGAATTGCAGCCCGATTGCTGATTGTGGGCTAGCCACAAGTAGTCATTACTGTTCAGAGTTGGGACACTGGGGGAAGGCTCTGCATCCCCCACACAATCTCCAAACCCATAGGCTGAACTCTCAACTTCCAATGCAGGATCCATCTAAAACATCAACAAATCCAGCCAGTGGTGATGCTACGCAGTTCATGAATTCCCAGGCTTCACTCGTACAAATCAATATCCAACACAAGGCCATCACTGTGTGAAAATATAACCCACAGAAACATAGACAGAATGCCAAACAGAACAAAGACACAGAATATATACTTGAAATTATGTATCCAATTAAAACCCCAGGGTAAAATGTGAATACAAACTAACTCAGGATGAATTTAGGCAACAGTGATAAACATACTCATGGAAATTTAGAAAAGAGATGAGGAAGACAAAGATAGAATTAAAGTTCAGTTCAGGGAAAATTTTTATTCTGTGTCAAACATAATATCCCCAAATAGCAATTTGGTCTAAAGCTCTGGACACCTGGAGAATAAGACCCAAATATTTTATCAAAGCCAAAAAAGACAAAAATGGAAGATCATAACCATTTTGTCCTCTTACCCCAAAAGAGTATGTCAAATAGAGACAGAATTTTAGCTATTTAGCTTCTAAAGACCATTCCTAACCATGATTGCTGCCTGTACTTAATAGTAATGGTGAGGATATTAACATGCATGCTCTATGGAGTGTCTCATGTTTCATGTCCCTACCTCACTCTATAAGGTAAGCTTCTCAAGCTCATGCAGCTTGTGAGTGGTGGGAACAAGATTCAAAGTGTGTGGTCCTAAAGCAGTGTCCCTCACCTCTTCTCTGCCCTGGGATGCAGTGGATGGAGGCAGAGAAGGTCATGGGACAAGCCCATGCCAAGTGGTCAATGCATGGAGAATCATTGTTATGTTAGCCTTTCATCTGTAGGTGAATTAATGTGAGTCTCTAAACTTCCCTTTCTACAAAGTAGAAGGGCTTCCTATTATTCTAACTTCCATTGTGAGGACATGCAGGGTCATAGGTGGGAATGTTCTTTGATAATAAAGTCCTACTGAAATGAAAGAACTTATTTTGTTTTGTGAGAGCTGTGACAATGTGGCATGCTTCTCAAACTCAAAATAAGATACAGGGAGTAGCTACTCTGGGGTAAGGCTGCTCAGAGGGGTCAAATTGGAATGTATCACTCAGTGGGGCTGTAGTTCAAAATGAATCATCTGAGATGCAGACATGTTAGGGAATCTGACAGCTCACAGCCAGAAGGCAGCTGGAATCATGCATGTTGTGTGTATGATTTGATTGATGTGGTGACAGATGTATTCAAACCAGCAAAAGATTGCCTTCTAGGAAAACTGAGGATGGTGGGAGTCCCCTTTCAGAAACTGCAGGCTGCAAGCTGATCATTACAGATCAGGAAGTAGATTTCTAGAACAGGAGAGACGGGGTGGATCAGAAATTGGTGTTCTTCAGCACTTTCTTGTTGACATTATCCTGACCTAGGCTCTGCATCATGTCTAGAGCAATTAGCACATCTCTACTCTTAGGTATTCTAAATGATGGAGCACATTCCATAGTCAATCCTATCAGTAGCATCTGGAGGCAGAAGCAAAAATTTCATCTGTATTTATATAAACTAGGTAGACTGCTGAGGGAGATGAAAATCTCCTAGGATTATTTGTGGGCCTCAGTCACAAGGATAATTATCTCATTGTCTAAGGTGAGGCCTAAGACTATGCAGATAGTGTACAATTTCCATTTTTAGGGAAAAAAGAAATATGTAAGAGAAGGACTCTAGATGAGACCTACTAGGATGAACATTAAAAATATGACATTTTGAGCATTCATTATGAACCAGACATAAATTCTAGTTCTAAAAATAAATTACTCTTCTAGACATAAGTTACTGTACTGCATAGAGTGATATATACATCAATAGCTCATGGAATCCTCACCAAAATACACACTCATATTTCCTTCAATTTGCAAATAGAGTAAGAGACAGAGATTGCTTAAGAAGACACCAGCACCTCTGAGATCACATTCTGGTATTACGGTAAATGTAAAAATGTTACTATCTCAGAAGAACTTTCTACGAAAGGGATAGTTTGTTCAAATCCCATCCAGAGGGAAATGCCATTACTCCTATCTCTCTAGCAATATAGTTTGATACTAGCAGTAACAATTCATGACCACCTACAACTCAGGATTGGGATGATGCTTGAGGGAAATTGCTCACCTTAGAAACTGTATCACAGGGCACAAACCTGGAGATTGGTGACCATGATGCTCCAATAATTCTAGTTCTTCTCATAGGACCCCAACTTCTAGCACAGAAGTTGCTCTTTCTTTGAACCACCTTTCTCTCTGGTAGGCTCCTGTTGAAATACTGCAGACCTCATACTTCCCTATCAAGTTTATAGGAGGAGATTTCTAACCTCTACTAATAAAAATATAATGCAAAACAATTAGGTCATTGCCTAATTTAATGAAAGCCCATTGTGAATAACAATGAACTCATGGAACCCTACCTACATTTATTCTCTGTTCAAAAAGAATTTATTGGAATGTCTTCCTTTTCTTGATTTGAAAGAACATGAAGGAAGGCGGAAGAGTTGGGGGGGGGGGTCCTGTTTCACTGGGCATAGTTATGAGGACTAACTAACAGTCCAAAAAGTGCTTGAATGGTTGGTTAGAAATGTTTTCTTCTGATTGAATTGTCCATGTACCATGATCTAAAGAACCTTGAAGTTGACTGAACATTGTTGAGAAATTTGAAATTCCAGTTCTATGTTTCTTAGTGCCTGACTACTAAAATGATCCATTGGATTGTTCTGCCCACATTCTTTTCTCAAAAACCAAATCCATCATGTTCTCTACCAGTCTCTCTCCTCCAAATGACATTATTTCTGTTTTCTCAGTCTAGGGTCAGAATCACATCTCCTTCCTAGATTTCCCTCTTTAGATAGTCAACTACAAGAGAGATACACAAATTCTTGAGACTCTGTTTTTATTCTTCCAATAACTTCCATCACTGTGGGTACCACCACCCTTCTCACTTCCTGGTGTCTCTATCATGTGCCGGAATCTTCCTGACTCATGTTTGCTCTTTCTGTTCATCCTCTGGCTTCTTCCTACAGTGACTCTGAGCTGGGTTTTTGAAGCCTCATCATTATTTAGCTCATAACCTCTCTTGGCACCCCCTGGTGGAGTAGCAATTAGGTCAATACCCTCTGAGAGATGCAGGGCACGTACCCCTGGGTTCAAGTCCTGGGCCCATAGGGAAGCAACAGTGCGAGCAACTAAATATAAAATAAAGTGCTTCTAAAACATTTGCTCCATAGCTTGTATTACTTACAAAATAAAGTTCAAGTTTCCAAAATTCAAAGTCAGGTGTAGAAGACTGTTCATAGCTCTCATTCCAGCCCTGTTTCCTAATGAGTCTTTAAAAAATGATTGCTATCTATAGGGCTGACTTAGACAATAGGCACAGGAGGCAATGCCTTGGACCCACATGCTTTTAGAGGTCCATAATGTTTTAACTTCTTTTAAAAGAAAAAGAAAAAAAAAGAATGTTATCCTTTCTGGATCA
Source organism: Solenodon paradoxus (assembly GCA_004363575.1). Classification (NCBI taxonomy): domain Eukaryota; kingdom Metazoa; phylum Chordata; class Mammalia; order Eulipotyphla; family Solenodontidae; genus Solenodon; species Solenodon paradoxus. The sequence goes on along the minus strand of RJWH01000161.1, from coordinate 1,025,709 downwards.
TATTAATTCTTACACAGCGCAATTATAAAAACAATTTTAATGTTTTTATGGAGATACAGAAGCCAATGAAAGCAAAAATGCCTCAGGCCCGTGAATGTCAAAATGCAACACAGGCTATTTATTCATTCAAACAATAAATATTAATTAAGATGCTACTAGTTTTCAAATAATGACCAAACAGATATGGTTTCTGTTGCTGGAGACTTCAGATGCTACTGGTAGAGACAGACAAACAAACACACATATGGACAAAATATCCATGAGATATAATGCAAGCTATGATTAAAGAGAGAGCTGTTGAGAAGGAAAACGAGGCCAGGAAGCAGCCACTCTTGCATACATGGTGTTCAGAGAAGTCCTTTTTACAGTGGGTGATATATAGCCCCAGAGTGAAGGGTAAGAAAGAACTAGTCCTACAAAGTGACTTGGGAAGTTCATTTCAGTGGAATCTCTGGATAAGAGATCTCTGGGAGCCCCTATTCAGTTTTCTGGATGCTTCTACCCAAGAAGGTCATAAGGGTGCCCTTATCAAATGGCAGAACTAAAACTCTTTGGATTTTTTTTATTCAAGGGAAACAATCCATGGGGTGGGGTTGTGGGGTTTACAGTGCCTCACGAGGAGGAATTTGGGGCAAGAATGCGTTTGATAGAAAGTTGGAAGAGACAACATGAAACAGGGAACATTTAGCTAAGAGCTGGGGGGACTCAGGATAAGACTGGCTGGTCATATTTCCTAGGGTACAGTAAGATAGCCCAGAGAATGATGATTGGTGTTAGGTGTCCTTGACTTTGTGGTATTTCCCCTAAGTGCGAGCTGACATAGGTTTAGTCTAGTTATGTACCCCAGGTCTTGATACACAAATTACCTTTCTCATCTTTAAACACAGACTGAAACTCCCTTGTTTCCATGTTTTGTTGATATTTCTCCCTCTTCCTTGAATTCCTTGCCCACCACCTTCTTTACTTTATTTTTCAAAGCCTTACCCATCTTCCAAGCCTCTGTCCAAATGCCACCACAGTGTCTCTGTGTCCACAAGCCCTCCTCTGACCACACCAGCTGAGATCTAACCACTCAGGTACTTCACCAAATGCCCTTCTTTTTCTTTCTCTTACCTCTACTGCTTGCTGCTTAGTTTCTGGAAGGTAAAGGCTTTTCAATCTTAGCCTTCCTTGAAGCACCTTCAAGCACATCCACCGTGGCTTTCGCATATTAGAAATTTAGTAGAAATTCCTGGAAACAATGAATGAGTGGCTCATTCGAGGAAATGATGAGTCTTAACATTGTATTTTTTTTAAAAAAATAAAGGTGCAGGCAAGAAGATGAGTAGGCAGGCATGGAGGAAAAGAGAGAGGAAAGAAGAATTCATTTAGTTAGTTGTTTATCTTGGCTGTGTCCCTAGCCCTCCCGGGTCTTGAACCCTTGGGCTTTATGTAGACTGTGTCTCTGAAGAGTCAGACTTAACAAGCTGGACACCAGAACGTGCCTTAATCTTGTATTTCTGCAGTTGTTCTTCTCTTCCCTTTTCCAGACCAGGACAACGATAGTACAGTCAGCTCCACGATGGTGGTGATGAGACTGCACATTGAAAATTATTCTGAAAGAGGAAGAGGAATGATGAATAGGCTCAGGAAGATATGTAATGACTCTAATAAATGCAGCACAGAGGCCAGCTCCAATAGTCGGATTGAAAACAAAATAAAAATAAGCAAAAAAAAAAAAGAATGTGTGTGCATGTGTATGTGTGTGTGTGTTGGGGAGAACATGTGCAATAGATGATAAAAAGTCACATGCTGCTGATGGGAGAACATTTAGGATTTACATTAGGATTGTTGTGGTTTTCTTTTCTTGCCTTTAAAAAAATATGATGGGAAACCAGTTTCCAGAGATTTTTATACAGCCGGGAGTCCATGGGTGAGACAGAGAGCTGCAGGGTCTGTGGCCCGCAGCACGTGTGGCTCTCAGTCAGAACCTCTCCGGGGTCTGTTGTTTGGGAGCAACTGTAAAGCCCGTGCCCATGGAATGAGTGAAAACGTCATGCTCCCACACTGCAGCGGAGAGGCAGGTGACTGTTTCTGGTGAAACGCATGCCTTTAAAAATGAATTTGTAATGGAAGAAAATCTACTGAGAATGTATTTCCACATCATACATCGGATAAGTGATTAATCTCCAAAGTATGTAAAGATCTCATACACCTCACTAACAAAAAAGCTAATAATCCACTCAGAAAATGGGCAGAAGAGCTGCATGGACACTTGTCCAAAGAAGAAACACAGCTGGCCTATAGAAGAATGAAAAAATGCTTTCCATCCTTTTTCCTCAGGGAAATGCAAATCAAAGCCACAATGAGGTACCACCTCACACCTATGAGAATGCCTTCATTTAAAAGTCTAGAAATAAGTCTTGGAGAGGGTGTGGAGAAAAAGGAACCCTCTTACACTGTTGGTGGAAATAGAAAATGCTATGGAAAACAGCATGGTGACTTTCAAAAGAATAAAAACAAAACGGTCAATTGATACAGCAATTCCTCTTCTAGGTATAGATGGAAGAATACAAAATGCTGACCAGAAAGGTGTCTATGTCCATAGTAACACAATTCACAATAGCTGAGATATTGAATCAATCTAAATGCCCAGCCACAGATGACTGAATAAGGAAAATGTACTTATGCTTAATGAAATTATATTTGGCTACAGTTGTTAAAAAAAATGAAACTTTGCCTTTTGTAACAACTGGAATGGAATGTGAGGTGCTAAGTCAGATAAGCTAGACAAATACTAAATTTTTCACTTGTGTGGAATATAAAGAAACAAAATAAATGAACTAGCTAGGCACAAGAAGACTCTCAGGACTCTGAATCAAGAATCCTAAGATTACCAAAGGGTGTAGGGGGGTGAGAGGAAAGGACCTGGGCTTGGAATTAAATGTCTGGTGATGGGCACTAGAACACAGGTGGTTGTTTCAATGTGACAGCACATTGACAGAGGTGTGATTCTGCTCCCCTGAGCCATATAGTACAGGAACAAATGAAACAGTGAAAAATGTCATTGTCACTGTTTTCGTTCTGGATTCCTAGAAGAGGACAGGTGAGGAGCTTCCCTCCTGTCCAACACTCGTGTAAAGGAAAGGAATATGATTCTAAAGACAGAATGAAAAAGTGCAGTCAGAATGGCTGTGGCTGCATGGAGTATGTAAGTCCTGGAGCTGGACCAGCTTATTTCAGGATTGAATTTTAACAGAAGTTAAGATGGAGGAGGTTGGGGTGAAAACCTCACTCTGTCTCTGAAGGATTGTGGTGGCTATTGAAGCACATTGGTAGGAGAATTGATGACATGTGCCTGATGGGATGAGTAGTGGGGTTGAGGCAGAGACTTTTGGAGACTAGGTAAATGATTGGGGTTGAAGGGCCCCTCAGGTGATGCTCAGTGCCTGAACTTGAGCTTCACATTGGGGCTTCCTGACCCTTGGCTTATTCTTGCAACAAATACTTATTGATAGTTCTCTAAGTGACACTGTCTATGCGCTGGGTGAACAACAGTGAATAAACTAGGCAAAATCTCTGCCCTCCTGAAACTTAAGTACCAGAAGATCAAGAATAGGAGAATATATTCTTATATTCTGAGGACTGTAAAGACTATCTGATTGTCAGTCTAAAGAGTGACAAAACAAAATTTCCGGGCTTGAATTCTAGGAGCTGGGCTGGAGGAAGGAGGCCACGAGAGATTGAGAAAGACATGAAAGTGAGATATAGTGAAAGCAGGGTCAGTGGGTGATCAGCTTTCTGAGAACTGTCATCCCAATTATCTGTCTCCTTGCATATTTATTGTCATTATACAAAGAAGTTGTTCTTTGAAAGAACACAAAATGTAAATCAACTATTCTTACAACCACTGTTTACCTAGCTGAGGTTACACCCAAAAAGGTTTTAGCTTAACTGCTAAATCTTTAACTTCTTCCTGAATCTCAGCAGGAAACAGAAACCCCTCCAGCCAAAGTTTTCCTCTCTGGCAGGCACTGGCATTCCAGGTGCCAAGGTTATTGTTTCCCCACTGAGGCATTGATTAACTAAACTTAGCTTTCCCCTAATTGTTCCCCACATCTCTCCCCTTTTCATTTGCTGCTTGCAAGGAGTGAAGGGTAGTCAGGAACTGGAGGTGCTGGTATTTCCATCGGCATTGTTGGCTGAGTCAACTGATTGCATGGACTAATAAAAGAAGAAGAGTTAGAATGACCAGTAAAACAATAAGAGTGCTGGCCACAGGTTTCAAATATTGTAAAGAGGTGAGAGCTGCAAAGTGATCTGCAATGTCATCCATCAAATCAGTTTCAGTGATCAATTCCAGTTTGTAGCTGAAAGTTTGAGCAATTCGCTGCTGTAATTGTTGCACATCCAAGGTGAGATTTTCCTGTCTCATTAGATGTTTCCTCACCCAGCCCCAGGTATGCTGAGAGGCATTAAATGGATGTGGAATAATACAGAACTGTGTGTAGTTCCAGTCACATTTAAGTCTCATTTGTAATTGCAGACTGGTAAGTTGATCCCCAAAGAGGAGGACAGCTTGCCATAAATCTGAAACCTCAGCTGCAAGGTGACTATTAATGCCCTTTTGAAAATTCCACAGTAAGCTAGCATTAACATACCATTGTTGGACAAAATGCACAGCTTGGATTCCCTGATGAAGGGCAACTCCTGCCACTGCCACAGTGGTGGTTACACTAATAATGCCAATAATTGTTGCAATAAGTAGCCCAAGAAAACGCTTAGAGCAGTGTAACATTTTGTGAGTACTTGTTGAACAGTGTATAAAGAGGCAGAGGCCTGCCAGCATCAGGACATACACACTGAGAGCCATATGACTGTTCATGCTTTAAGATGTAGATGGACTCAGTGCTGTCACTGAAAGAAACTGATGAGTTAATACATTTGTAAAATCCGCATTTGGAACATGTTACAGTTAAATTAGCTTGGTCGATTGTGGTGGGTCCTACAAGGAGAACAAATGGTAACTTGAGACAAACTTGGATATAATGAGAAGCATTTTTAGTAAAAGTTAAGTGTGTAATTTCCTCTAGAGGTACTGTACTCTCCTTCCCAAGTAACTAATGGTTCTAAAGCTACAGACGATTTCCATAATCCTCCATGCATTGGGCCCCAAGGTGTGTGTGGAGTGGGAGAGGTGAAACCCCACTCCATGACACATAATAGGGTCTGGATGAAGAGAGTGTTATTCTCCATGCCATCGGAGGTCACTGGTAGAAAGGTTTGGACGAGCTGAGCCCTTAGGGTTCTAATCAATGACTGTTCCATAGGAATTATTAAGGAGAACTCGCCCTTCCTTTCCTATGCAGGACTCCCATTGCACCCAGTCTGGGCCATGGTTAACTATTTTTTGCTGACAAGGATCCAAGGGAGGCTGGGATAAATTAGTGTGACCTATACTGATAAAGGTCCATACTGACAGTAGAGATAATCTCATAGGAGAGGTGGCATTTCTTTTTGTAGGTATCATTCCAAACTCATTTCCTTTTAAGATGATGATTTTCATGACCAATACAAACAGGGGATCCCTCAAACCCAACAGTATAATTTTTTATTTTTTTTTTTTTTTTTTTTTTACCTTCCTCAGACAGTACTAATGGCCCACGAAAGTCAAAGGGACCAGGGAGCCAACGAGTCTCATTTACAAATATCAAAGCTGGTACATCTCCCCAAGTAAGAACTCTATTCAAAGGTGGGTTAGGAACATATGCCCAATAATCATACTCAGTGGCTGATGCTGAACTTACCACCATACCAACTACTGTGAACATGGCCAAGGGAAAGGATACAGGTGACTTTGGTGCTCTGTAGCATTTAGGATGCCTTCTGCTTCCTGTGACATTTTCTTAAGTTGTCCCCAGTTAGGTGGTATTGCCTGTCTCATGCTTTGGATCATTGTTTTTGTTCTTTTCAAGCTGAGAGTCATCATTTCCTCAGTGGGAGGGTCCATATCAAAGTGGTTCCTCTTGTGGTTCATGGCAAGGCTCTGTAGAAACACAAGCAAAACCTAGACCCCAAGTTTTAACCCATCCCTTTCTCCAGTCTCCTGTCTCATCATCTCACCACCAGATAGGTTGATGTACCTCCGTGGGGGCATGAATAGCACCTGCTCAGTGCCTCTTTGCAGCGGCTTGTGAATCTTCTTTCCATAAATAAAAAAAAATTAAAGTAAAAAGTGCTTTAGCTAAATGTTCCTGTGGAGAACTTCCCTTTCCTATTCCCCCTTTTTGTTTTTGTAATTGCTGTTTCAGAGTCTGATTTGCCTGCTCGACAATGGCCTAGTCCTGTGTATTATAGGGAATTCCAGTGACATGTCAAATGTCATACTAACTTAAAAATGTAGTGAAAGCCCGTGCAGTATATGCAGGGGGCATTATCCATTTTCAATTGTTTTGGGAGGCCCATGATGGCAAAGCATTGTAGTAGATGGGTTTTTACATGTCTCACCAGCTCGCCGGTGGTGGCAGTAGCCCACATGAAATCAGAGAAGGTATCAATAGTAACACTAGCCCTAAGTCACAAAATTGTGGAATGTGTGTAACATCCATTTTCCAGAGGTCATTGGAGGTTAAGCCTTGTTAGTTTGCAATTTAGTCAGTGGCAAAATGATTTTCTCTGGGTCAGCGGCTATGATCTGACACAACATTTGCTGACCATAAAACACCACAAGACTGAGCTTTTCAAAGTAAGTTTGCAATTTTTTTTTAATTAAAGATAACTCAGCAGCCTTTATTGGTTGCAGAGTGGCCTGACATTCCCTGTTTGCATTATCAAATGCCAGGAGTTCTAGCAACAGGTCTGGCAACCCAGGTTGACTGTTTTGGAAATGTTATCTTTTAAGTGAGTTATGAACGCTATATATGGTTCTGAAGGGCCCTGTACACGTTTAACCAAAGAAGGAGTGACTGGGTCAAGCACAGAAAATTTTCCCCAGGCTCACATGCAGCACAAATGGACCTGAATAATGCCCTGAGTTGAGCCTGATCACCCAACCAGTATGGCTTACAAAAGAGAAAAAAAAGCACTCTCTTAATTTAGTAAAGCATGAAAATCTTTTTTTCCAACATTCTTTTCACAGATTCTTTAACATAAAAATATCAGCAAACAAAAGTTTCTTTAAATAGCAAAGAGTAAAATAACCATAGTTAAAGATTTGGTTATAACAATTGACAATGTTTGATTGATTTTACAGTATACAATGTTTTAAAATAGTAAATAGAATATTAACTAAACACATTAGAACTTTTGGGAATTTTATACAGCCATATAACACATATCAGTTATTTAAACTTTCACATAGAACATTTAACCTTTAAAGCTTGATTTTCCAAAGAAACTTATTCCATTCTTAATTGCTATAACCACACTAAGATATCTCTTTATTTGCTTCTTCCACAAACATTCCTCACTTGCACAAACCTTCCTACTACATGCCAAGTTCACTCATTTCACCTTTAATTCATTATTGATTCCTTTACTTCACTAAAGACAAAATTTCTACAATACTTTCTTACTAAAATAAAAACCCAGTATATATCTTTTCATTCAGAAACATTAACTTTCACCCTTTTTTTCTTTTCTCAAACACCTAGCTGAAGCTTATCTAGTTGGCACAGCTGATAAGGCTTCTATTCCAGAGAAGTGGGGAACATGGACTTCTCTGACTATCCTGGTGCTGATGGCGGTGGAGACTCAATACATGAGGGAGGTGGGCCAGAAACATCCCTTGGGTTCTCTGGGAGGGCTCTTTTCATAGTTTCAATCTCGACAGAACCATATAGAGCTAGACCCTGAAGCAGTACTCCCAGATCCAGAAGTGGCTGATGTTCCACTCCCACTGGGGTGGAGGGAACCTCCTTTCCCCCCTCACATTTAGAGACACCTTCATTGTCTCCCCCCTCACTACTGGAGGACTCTGGGTCAGCTTTCAGTGGCTACAGTGCTAAAGAAAATAAATTGCACAGAGACCAGACAGCTAGAGGGATTGTTTCACCCTAACATTGAGCTTCATTAACTATTAACCTCCATTCCTTCAAGCTGAGCATGCCACAATCCGGCACCCAGAAACAGTGTTTATCAATAAGCTGAAACAATTGATGAAGAGAATTTTTCCTTACCTTGACTCCTGAGCCTCACAGCAGCGTCCTCAGGATGTTAGCAAATTCCTTATGTCGTGATGATGATTGCCCCATATTACCCTGATTAAAAACCAACAATCTCTGAAAGCTCTGCTTAGAGAGATCTCCCAACTAGGCTGCTTTCAGGTCTCTTCTGGCTTGTACTGTTTCATATGCTCCTATGGCTGACTTCTTCCTTCAGGCCCCTGCCAGGATTCGGACCCTATGTTGGGCACCAATTGCCAGGCTGGAGGAAGGGAGCCACGGAAGATTGAGAAAGACAAGAAACTAAGATAGAGTGAAAGCGGGGTCAGGGGTGATCAACTTTCTGAGAACTGTCACTGTGGATATCTGTCTTCTTGTGTATTTATTGTCATTACACAAAGAAGTTGTGCCAAAATAACAAAAGGTTATTGTTTCCCTGATTGTCTAAACACAGCTTTTCCCTAGTTGTTCCCCATACAAAATAAAGAAGAAGAGGGCATTGTATGTCAGTCGGTGATAAATAGCATGGAGCAAATAACACAGGGAAAGGGAATTGGAAGAGTGATAGAGGATGGTTTTAAATGGGATGATGAGAGAAAATCTCATTGAAGTGAAGATTTTTCAGTAAAATCCTGAAGGACACCAGAGAGCAAGCTTACGATTATTTGTGGGAAGTACATCCCGAGAAGTGGAAATAACCCAGGCAAATGCTGATGCAGGACATGCCTGCTGCCTTTGGAGAGTCCCAGGAGAAGTTGTGGCTGGAGCAGAGTGACAGTGGACATCTATCCACCATCTTCTATTGAATGTGTTCTCTGAAAAATCCTGACTAATACAGAGACCCTGGATCAAGATCCCAGTTTTCTTTTACCTATCCATTAGTGCAATGTTGTTTTCACCAACTGTTGATATTACTCCTACCACCTTCTCTCTGAGACCCTATGGTTCAAGCTAACATGAATTTCTTTTTTTTTAAATAACTCTCTTGAGATATAATTTGCATGCTATCAGATCACCTATTTTAAGTGTATAATTAGTGATTTTTAGTACAATTATAGAATTGTGTAATCATCACAATTATGTTTTAGAACATCTCCATCAACCTAAAACATTTCTTTTTGCATTTATAGTCAGTTATTCCACTTTCAATGCCAGGCAACCACTGCACTTTTCTATACCAATAGATTCAAACTTTCTTGATTTTTCAAGTATATGCATGTGTATAGTGTTTTGTGGGGGCTTCTTTCACTTGACACATTTTTGAGGTTTATCTCTGCTGTAACATGTACAGTATTTTTCTCCTTTTTATTGGTGAATAGTATTCTGTTTCTGGATATACTGCATTTTGTTATTTCACCAGTTGATGAATATTTGGATTTTTTCTAATTTGGGACTATCATAAGTAATTCTACTGTAAACCTTATGTGTAAGTCGTTCTGGTAACATAGGCTTGTATTTCCCTTTCTGGATGTGGAAATGCTGGATTATATGTTTACAAGAAGTCATTCATATATTTTTCCAAAGTGCATACATCGTTGTCCATTCTCACAGGACTAGATGCTCTAATTTTTAAATACTGGTTATTGTCTTTTTGATGATAGCCATACTATTAGGGCTATGGGAGTACTTCATTTTACTTTCAAATTACATCTGTCAAATGACTAATGATGTCGAGAGTATTTTCATGTGTATATTCTTATATTTCGTTTTGTAAAATGTCTATTCAAATCTTTTGCTCATTTAAAATTTAGATAGTATGCCCTTTTTTTTGAGTAGTACAAGTTATTTATATATTCTGGATACCAGTCCTTTATCAGTCATATGATTAACAAACACCTTCTTCCCAGCTTAGGTTTTGCCTTTTGTTTTCCTAATGTTGCCTTTTAGAAGAGCAACCATTTTGACTTTAATAAATTCTATTGTATTATATTTTCTTGATAGATCTTGCTTTTCGTCTCATATAAGAACCCTCAGTCTAATCCGATGCTCTAAGTTTGAACTCCATGTTTTCTTCCAGAAGTTTTCTAATTTCACTTCGACATTAACTCTGATTCATTTTCAGTTAATTTTCATGTACTGTGTGAGGTTAGAGTCTAACTTCTTTTTATTTTTAATTTCTCACATATGAATACCAGATTGTCTTAGTACTATTAGCAGGAAAGACTATCCTCATTAAATTGCTTTTGTTAAAACGATACTGACTTTATATCTCAGAATTTATTTCTGGACTCTCAGTTCTATTGATCTTTGTGACTATCCTCTATCAATATCACATTGTCTTGATGACTAAAGCTTTATGTAACTTTTAAATTGGGCAATGTAATTCCCCTTTTCATCATTTTCGAGATTTTTTTTAGCTATTCTAGATTCTTTGTATTTTAATATACATTTTAAAATGAACTTGTCAATTTCTAAAAAGAAAAATCATATAGAAATTACATAGAATCATATAGAAATTGTATGTTAAATTCATAAATCATTTTGGGAAGAATTGCCATCTTAATGAGTCTCTAATTCATGAACATGGAATATATCTCCATTTACTGTGTGCTGTTATGATTTTCAGTGTACCAGCCCTGTCTTGTACTTCTTTTGTTTAATTGATGCATAAGTATTTTATTTTTGATGTTATTGTGAGTGTAATTTACTTCTTAATTTCAGTTTTGATTGCTTCTTGCTAATACAAATAAATACAGTTGATTCATATGTAAATCCTGTATCCTGTGATCTTGTGAAACTTTTTACTAGTTCTAATAGCTCTTTGTATGTGAGAATTTCTTAGGATTTTCTACATATAAGATCATGTCTATGAATAAAGGCAGTTTTACTTCTTCTATTCCAATTGCTATGCCTTTAAGTTTTTTTCTTATTAAATTGACTGAAACTTAGGTACATTGTTAAATAGAAGGAGTAAGAGTGGATATCTTTGCCTTATACCAATATTATTGGGAAACATTCAGTTTTTCATCTTTAGGCATGATGTTAGCTACACATTGTATGTTAACTTTATCAAGTTAAAAAATTCCCTTGTCTTCCTACATTATTGGTAGTTTTTATAATGAATGGTCATTGAATTTTGTTAAAGGCTTTTTCTGTGTCTGCTGAGATGATCATGCAGTCTTTATATTTTATTCAACTAACATTATATATTGCATTAGATGACTTGAATGCTAAACCAATCTTGTATAAATTCCTCTGGAAATGTCATATGATTCTTTTTATACATTGTGGGATTCAGTTTATTAAAATTTTGTTTAAGAATTTTTGCATCTACTTTCATGAGCGCTATTGATCCGTGGTTCTCTTTTCTGGATATATCTTTGTCTGTGTTTTGTAACAGGATAATATTGGCTTCCCTAGAATGTGTTTGTAATTGTCTCCTTATCCTTGGTTTCTTTGGAGTTGGTAAAGATTAGAATTATTTATTTTAAAAGCATTTGGTAGAACTCACCAGTGAATCCATTTGGGCCTGGTTTTGTCTTTGTGGGAATAGTTTAAATTACTTCTTTAATTTTTAACTGATTATATGTCTATTCAGATTATATGTTGGTTTGGGAGCTAGTCCTTCTTATGTTCTAATGTAAGATTTTGTAGCTATATAGTTCCCTCTAAATCAGTGCTTTAGCTGTATCCCAAAAGTTTTAATTTGTCTAATTTTCATTTTTGTTCAGCACAAAATATTTTGAAGCTTCCTTCTGGTGTTTTTTTAATGACAAATGAATTATTTAGAAATATTTTGCTTAATTTTCAGCATTTAATAACTATACAAGTTTACTTCTGTTGCTGATTTCTATTGTAGTTAGAGCACCTGTTCCACATGATTTCAAACTTTTAAAATGTGCTGAAACTTCTTTTATAGGCTAACATATGATCTATGCTGAGGAATGTTCCATGTGTTTGAAAAGAATTTCTATTTTACTGTCATTGGGTAAATTGGTTATACATATTAGTGAGCTTAAGTGCTATTTAAGTTTTCTGTATGCTTGCTTATTTTCTGTTTAGTTGTTCTATTGATTATTGAGAGTGAAGTATTAAAATGTCTAAATCATCTCTTTTGTAGGTTATTGCAAAAGCTTAATAGTCCCTTTCTACCCTCCTGCTTAATTTTTCTCCATTAAGCTTATCATTTGACCTAGTACAAATTTTGCTTGTATACTAGAAAATAGAGTTTCTATGATGGCAGAATTTTTGTTATTATTACTACTGCTGTATCTCTGGCACCTAAAATAGTGCTTAACACATATTAGTCACACACAAAGGTTTGTTGAATAAGTACATCACCAAAAAAGATGGCATCTTCTATTCTCTTGAGAAAATACAAATGTCATCCCCATCATCTGGAGATCTGAAATGCATCAGTATCAGTGGGATGCTCAGATATATTCAAAGCAAAAGGTGGGGGATATAAGTGGTATTATCACTTTGTTCATAATTCTACCTCTTCTTTTCTCCTCATGTTTTTCTTTTGCATTTATCTCTCCTTGCATTTCCTCTCATTAAAACAGTAGGCACTTGAGGACCATGCCTGCTTGTATGTCTTGGCCACTGTGCTTGATTTTTTAGTTTATATTTTATTGTAGTAATTATTCTACACATTAAAATAATTTCCTTTGTATAGTTGCCTATTTCTTAGATATATTTCAATACACCATGCCCTCCACCAAATCACCAAGTGTTCTTCCCCATTGTCTAGTGGGCTCCACTACCATTTGCTCTTGCCCTTCCCATTCCCTTTTGGTAACATCAGTTCTGTTGCAAACGTTTCAGGGTTGGTTATGCTTTATCTGTTTCTTTGTTTTGTCTATTCACATTACACCTATGAGTGAGATCATCTGGTAGCTATCTTCTTTAGTTTTGTTTCACTTACCATAATCCCCTCTAGCTCCATCCATATTGATTCAAATGACAGGGTTTCATCTCTTCTAAGAGCTGTGTAGTATTCCATTGTATATATGTACCACATCTCCTTTATCCATTCATCTGATTTTGGGCATTTAGGTAATTTCCAGTTCCTATCTATTGTGAATAGGACTGCAATAAACATGGGGATACGTACGTCTCCACAGATGGGTGCTTTTTTATCTTTTGAAAGAAGGTGGGTTTCCTGAATGCAGCAGAAGGTTGGGTTATACTTTATAATCCATTTAGCCACTCTGTGTCTTTTGACTGGTGAGTTCAGTCTTTTGACATTTAGGGTAATTATTGATAAATAGCTGCTTAGTGTCATTTTATAAACTGTCTTTTGTATGTTGCTCCAGAAGATGGCTTTGTTCTCTTTCTCTTTTTAGGTTGGATAGGCGCAGTTATATTTTGATTGATTTCACCTTTTGTTTTCGTCTTTGCTTTCTCCATGGGGAGGTATTTTGAGGTTACCCTGAAGTTAACATTCATAGTTCTGTGTTTACTACCTAATTTTATTTGAAAGTCTTGCACTTATTCTAACTATCCACATTTTTGTTCTCTTCTCTTCCTCCCCACTTTTAATATTTGCTGTCATACTGTTTTTCTGTGTAGTTTCTTCACACTTGATAGAGCATCCTTTAATATTTTTTGCAAAACTGGTTTTGTGTAATGTACTCCTTTAATTTTTGCTTGTCAGAAAAGGTTTTTAGCATTCCTTCAGTTCTGAATGACAATATTGCCGGATATAGTATCCTAGGTTGAAATTCCTTTTCTTTCAGCACTTTGAATATATTATGTCATTCCCTTCTGGCCTGTAGAATTTCACTTAAGAAGTCCGCTGACAGTCTTATGGGGACTCCTCTCTATGTGACACACTTTTCTCTGGCTGCTTTTAAGAGTCTTTCTTTATCTTGTATTTTTGATATTTTTATGACCATGTGCCTAGGTGTTATTTCTGTTTGGGTGTCTCTTATTAGGAACTCTTTGGGCTTCCTGGATCTGGAGACTTGCTTAATTCTTAGGATTGGGGAAGTTCTCAGCTTTTATTTCTTCAATTATGGTTTCTACCCCCTTCTCTCTCTTCCCCTGGGACCCCTATGATGCAAATGTTGTTTTTTTTTTTTTATGTTATTTCAGAGACCTCGAATGATGTCTTCCATTCTTTGAATTTTTTATCTCTTTGCTGGTTTTCTTGATGGAGTTCCTCTGTCCTATCTTCCAGATCACTGATTCTGTTGGAAGCTTCATTATCTTATTGTGAGTACCTCTATTGAGTTCTTTAATTCAGCCATTGTGTCTTATATATGGTTGATGCCTTGTTTTAAAATTCTTCACTTCCTGAAATTCTCATTTACTGCCTCTACTAATTTCTGGAGTCCCATGAGTATGTTAATCACAGTTACCTTAAATTCCTCTTCATGTAATTTGCATACGTCTGCTGTATTCAGATTTTCCCCTAGATTTTGATTGGATCCATCAATTCACATATATTTCTCTGTGCCTTTGATCCAATTGGGCATTTTGTTTGTTTTTGAATTTTTGGTTTCCCTGGCATTGCATAAGTTTGACTTGCCCAGGATTGGCAATCAGGTTGCAGTTTTCACCTTTACTCACAAAGTGGACTTAATGGGTAGTGTTGAGGTTTGGCACTACCTTCTCACTGTAATCCAGGGCATGGGGTATCCGATGGGTAGGATTTCCAATGGGCAGAATTTCCACTCAGTGGACCACTTGCTCTGGCATGAAATGTTTGTGGGAGGGGTTTGAGGTCTTTGACTGATTTCCGCTTATGGCTGTGCCTAGTGCAATTTCACTGTGTGGGCACCAGCTAAGCTCTGGGTGTACTGGTTCTCTTTTCACCACCTCCCAAGTCTGCCCTTTGTGGCTCCACGTCTCAGCCCTATTGGGCCCGCCTCTTGTTGCCTCTACAGCTGGTTCTGAAATCCCTAGCCTCCACCCCATCATGCATCTGCATACTCCCGAATCCAAATCAGTGGCTTAGCTGAGAATTCTGCCAGGTACCCTTACCCACCATTAGTTGTCAGCAGTTCTGTCTCCAGCTGAAGTGCCAGTCATTTCTTAGTGTTTGTCTCAGGAAAAACAGGTGATTTTTTTTTTTTTTCGGTGTCTGTGGGGAGAGACATGAAAGAGCACCCTATTGAGTCACCATTTGGAAGTCCATCTCCCACTGTGCTTGATTTTGATCCAGGCACTTTGACTGCCTTCTTGAGGTAAAGTAATCCTCCTGGCATCAGGTAGCCTTGAACATCTCAATGGATGTTATTTCCCAAGTGAAGCGGGCAAGAATGAGCTAAGACTCTATAGTCATAAACACAGCAGTTTTCCCTTACATAATATCTTTTCCCTCCTGAATTTGAGAAAAATGAGCATGGGATGCTGGTCCAGCAATGAGCATTCATGATACTAGTCAGATATCATTCCATCTCGTGTGATCTATACTGTCTACATAGATGTACATTTTGAGATGGTTTGACATTTTATCCTGCCTTAAGGGCTCTATTATACAAAATCAGGGGGAAAAATGCAGCATATAATCTATGAGTACTTGGCATATGATATCAAGATATTTTGCATGTATTTGGCATATTATATACTACATGTATCTTTATAATTAATCAATTAAAGTAAAAGATTGATATTTTTCTTTCATTCAGTAAAATTAGATCTAACTTTTGTGAACTGTTCTTATAGGGTCTAGGCTCAAAAGGAAGGTCTGGACTAGAGACAACAATCTGGACACTGTATGTAAATAAAGGATAATTCAAGTTGCGGAGATGGAGCATATTTCCTAGAGAGTAAGAAGAGGAGAGAGCCTAAGTCACATCTTTGAGGAGACTAACTTTTTTTTTCTTAAAGGAAAGGTGCAGATAGGAAGAAAGGAGAGCAAGTAGGCAGGCAAGAGAGAGACGAGGAAGATATATTTAATCAATTCTGTTTAGTTGTTCATCTTAGTTGTCCCCATTGACCCCAGGTTGTGAACCCAGGATCTTGGGATGTATGGCACTCTGTCCAACTCCTATGCCACTAGGGAATTCTGAGGAATCTAACTTTTAATGACTGATGATGAGTCCAAAAAGAAGAAGGTATATTCAGGGAGTATGGAGAAAATCCAAGAAGACTGTATCTAGAAGTTATGCATCAGTTTTCCAAAAGTTTGAAATTCTCATGATAAACTTTGATTTGGAGAAATCCAACTCCTAGTTATCTGCCTGTCACTACTTAAAAATTAAGTGTATGATCTTAATTAAAATTAACTGGAAAATTTCATCACTGTTCTTTACACCAGATTCATAGTTTTCTCAACCACAGGCACCTAGAACTTTGGTAGGATGGAGACATTTGTTTTCAGACCTGTGTTTTTTTCAAAACTATTTTACTCCAATTCTTGTATCCTTGTCCAAAGGTGACATAGCCTTCCCTGATGGCCCTATTATCCATCTGCAACTTTTTGGCATTCTAAAAGCAATTTGAATATTTGATATGAGTGAAACATGACAAAAATATTGAATAAATAAAGCTGAATTATTATTAACATTTTCCTGGGCATGAATTATTTTTGTTGTTCTATTCAATGATTACAGCAGTACATTTCCAATAAAAATTTTAATACTTCAGACTAGTAACAGATTTACTGGTGAGATGTTGTTTTATTTGTTTCATTTGCTCACTACTCATTCATTATACATAATATCATCTATTTGCCAGACTTGAAAGTGTTAAGAGACATCGGGAATGATTCTCAAACTTTGGTGTGTGTTGGAACTACCTAGCAAAGCTGTTCAGAATATACACATCCAAATCCACCCCTTTACTCAGTTAATCAAGGGTAGTTTCCAGGAATCTACATATTTAACAAGCTCTCCATGTGATTCTGATACACAGTATTTTTTTAGAACTATTTGTCTTAAATGTAATAACCTGTAGGAAGTGTCAGATAGATGCACAGGGTATAATGTACATTAAATTTTATTATATTCATATCTTACTATAGCAATAGACTTCACACCCAAAAATATGATTTGAATTTTCAAGTATAATGGAAGTTTTATTAGGATTTTAAATCCCTAGCAATGTGATTTATTTTCACTAATATTACAGAAAAGCTTATTGTCCTTATAAACAATAATAAAGGTAAGAGAATGCTGTGGAGATAGAGATATCACTAGGTCTGTACATACGAGCAAGTCATCTGAAGGTTCTGACTAAAGCACTGGGGAGTCTGTTCTGTGGCCACTACAGGACTAATCTTAAATGATAGTCTTCTTTCCTTATCTTTTTTCTTTTTTCTCTACTGGGCTCTACTGTTGCTAATGCAACAAATTCAAAGTTCAAACTGCATTGGAGGAGTAGGCATAACACTTTCTAAACAGCAATGATGCAGTGTGCAAAACTCTGAGTATTGCATAGAGGGAAGCAAAGTTTTCTTTTAAAGAATAAATGTGTTTCCTTCTTATGAAGGTGCTGCCATTAAAATTTAAAGGA
The DNA here is from genome assembly GCA_004363575.1 of Solenodon paradoxus. Lineage (NCBI taxonomy): Eukaryota > Metazoa > Chordata > Mammalia > Eulipotyphla > Solenodontidae > Solenodon > Solenodon paradoxus. The sequence continues at coordinate 1,008,163 of RJWH01000161.1, read as the reverse complement.
CAATGATCTTGGACTTTTAAGGGTTTTATCAAGTGGAAGTCAGATAACAAATCTCACAATGTTCAAAGTCCTGGTACTTATCAATTCTGAACATTAATTCCGAGAATGACTGAGCCCTCTGGAACGTCCCCTCCATCCTGCAGAAGACAACTTCCTCCATGCCAGCACCCTGTCCATGGCTCTGGTACTTTCCACTGGTAGTTAATGGTATTGCCTATTCGAAAGATAGCCTTGGTACATACAGAAACTATTGAAGAACTTGCAACCCGATGTTATTTTTCATGTCAGCTTGGCTTTTATCCCAAACATGCCTCCAAGCTTTAAATCCCAGCAGTCATTTTAGAGACCTTGCTCTCCTTACTAATCCATTAAATTAAGTAGATACCATCCAAGCAATAGTTACTCCATGCCAAGCACTGTGCATGACCTTTACATATATTATGTTATTGAATCCTCACATTAAGTTGGTCTTATTATTATCCTCATCCTGCAGACAAAAACTCTGAAGCACCAAAAGATAAGTAACTTAACAAAGTCCTACAGCTAATAGGGAGTCAAGCCAGTGGGAAACCTGGACACTCTGAACCCCTAATCTCCCCCGCTTAACCACCCTGCTCTACCTCCACCTCATGCAGCAAATTGCTGCTCATGGAAGACCCCTCACAGTAGTTGATCCTTCAGAAGGGTCAATAAAGAGTCTCTAGTTCTTCAGAACCTTGTCTGCACTGTTTTCATTCTAGTGCTTGTAGAATTTGGGAACCTCTTACCATGGTACTCATGCTTGCCTCTGTGACCTTATGACTTATGGGAGACATATGTTTGGTCATTTGGTGACCAAAATTTATTTCTCATACACTTTTGGTCTTCACCCACAGTTCCTGGCTCCCAGCATTCCAAACCCTTGAAATTTTCTAAGTGTTGATAAATGATAAATGTGTCTGTTGTTATGTGAATGAAGCACCTAATGATGGGGGCTGGTTGTTTGGAGAATCAATCACATGATTAAAAGTTGAACTTCCTTCCCACCCCTGACCTTCCTTCCAACCCCTGACCTCCAGGGAGGGGAGAGTGTTGGAGGTTGAATTCCCTTGTCAATGACTAATGACTAAATCAGTCATGCCTACTGAAGCCTCCATAAAAACCCAAGGGGTGGGGTTTGGAGAGCTTCCAGGCAGGTGAATGGGAAGATTTGGGGAGAATTATGCCCTTCAAGAGAGTTTGGAAGCCCTGCACCTTTCCCCACACCTTGTCCTGCGCATCTCTTCATCTGGCTGCTCTTGAGTTACATCCTTTGTAATAAAAAGGTGTATAGTGAATAAATGGGTTTTCTGAGTTTCTGAGTGAGCTACTCTGGCAAAGTAATTGAACCTGAGGCGGGGTTCCTTGGGAGCCTCTGATGGGTAGCCGGTCAGTCAGAAGTACAAGTGACAGCCTGGGCTCGTGACTGGGTGGGAACTGATGCTGTCTCTGGCTAGATATGTCAGAAAGGAACTGAATTCTCGGACATCCTCTGGTGTCTGACAACTGCTTGCAGGTGTGGGGAAGTTACCGTACCGAAATTGGGTCTGGGAACCCCTACGGCCTTATGAACCCCTCCTTGCTCTAAACCTTGGCAGCACTCTGGCACCCTGAGATCCTGGCATTGTTGCCACAATCTTTTAATAAGGAGAAGCCAGAGAAAAAGCTTCTTGGCTCCAGCTTGTTCTTGACACTAGGGGAAGGAGCTCCTCTGAGGGGACCATCTGTCACTGTGTCTAAATTTAGCACCATCTGCCAGGAATATTTCAACTGGCTATTTTAGTCCCAGCCATTTTGAGAAAACGCAACTGCTCCACCATGAGTTCGTGGGAAGCCAAGGGCATGAAGTGGTTTTCTGGATTTTCTGCTAAGTATTGCAAGTTGGCCCTTCAACCAACCTCCAGATGAGAAGTGGGAGGGGACAGAGGCAGGATTTTGAAGTGTGTGGGCTCCAAGGGTCTACATTTAGTGGCTCAGATGAAATCAAGTGGTGGCAGCTACAGAAGAGGTTGGGCAAGCCTGGCTTGGGGGAAACGCAGAAGGGCCCGGTCACTCACACAGCACCCCTGCAGCGATGTGCAGGGTCTCCCATCTTAGAGCACCCCCATGTCCCCCATGCCTATCCTAGCCCCAGTTCCCTAAGTCACTGTAGAAATTCCTGCAACCTTCCCCCAACCCGTCCAGCCTTTCTCATCCACCCCTGTGGAAATGAGGCCTCCAGCACACGAGGGCTTCCTGCGTGCCAAGGTTATTGAAATGAGCCCATGTTCATTCATCAAGCAGCATCCCTGTGAAGAAGGTTCTCATCTTAGTTCCACTTTACAAAGAAGGAAACTGAGGCTTAGAGAAGGTCAGGAACTTGTGGAGTCAGAATTCAAATTCAGTATCACCTACAGGTAGAACTCATGACCTTTAAAGAAAAAATTTTAAGTCACATTAGTGTACCACACAATAAGTGTCAGATATTGATTCTTATGCCTAGACGACTGTGTACATCACACATGCCACACGCCGCCAACCAGTAAATTCCCTCTACTCACCCATCTTCTTCCTCTTTGGTAACCACCATTCTGTTGTTAATCTAAGAATGTTGGGTTTTGCTTTGTTCCTTTATATTCTCCTTCTGTATTTCTCTTTTTGACATTTCACTGAGCGTAAGACCTTGTGATCTTCACCATCAATATTGTTTTGTACGATTGTATCCTATCTGCCTGTATCCTACCTACCCCAGGCTCCCCTAGCTATAGATATTGTATTTTGTGCATGCATTTCTCTCTCCAACTTATTTTCCAGACTCAGTGCTTTGCTGCCTTAGAATGTGATTTGCTTTCCAGCCCCGCCCTCCTACATCCATCTCCCAGTGTGAGCCCAGGGCATGGTGGCCTTCCAGATGCCTTCGAATAAAAAGTGGGAGGCAGGGCTTGTTGCACAGCCTTCAGAGAGGTGGCCCCAGTTGTGGATTTGACAAGCGATGTATAGAATCTGGTTTTATGGTGACAGGCTTGTTGGAAAAGAAATTTTCACCAGAGATCGGGATGGGGTTGAGTCTAAAAAAAAAAAAGATTGTGGATGAAGTTCATTAACCCAACTACCCTGGGTGACTTAATCATCGTCAGAGTGGAGAAATCTAGACATATTCTGAATTCTGATAGTAAGAAAATCTTGAAGTATCTCAAGCCAATTCCTGAAGGTAGCCAATTTTCATTCAATCACCCTAGAATGAAGGTTAGAAGAATGGCTGCATGCTCTCATTCAGTAGATTGGAAACTGAGTCATTAGGAAGGAGAGGGACAGAAGAAAGTGAATGGCACAGGACAGACATTAGAAACCAGATCTTTTCATAGACAGCTTGGTACTCCATCTGTGTTATTTATTCCCATAACTCCAGACACCCATGAAGTGAATGGTTTAAAACAAGAAAAATCATTTTATTATTTTGTTCCCAGTGATTCAGGGGGCTGGCTGGGTGTTCTTATAGGCTTCTTCACACATCTAGAAGTTGGTGCTAACTGTCATCAGTTTTCTCAGGACATTTATACATACCCTGGGCTTCCCCACAGGATGTGGACTGGATTCCCAGAGAGAGAGGTCCATGAGAATGAGGCGAACACTAGATCATCTTTTATGATTCCACATAGTACAGGCCAACACAATTAAAGAGGAAAGAGTATAGACACACTCTTCCAAGAGAGAAGAGACAAATAAATTTATAACAGGGTCATGTGAGATGGGGCTGGTGGTGACCATCTCTGATTACATTAGATGAGGGAAGCACTTGGACTTGAGAACAATATAGGGAAGAAGAGTTGCCAGTACTTAAATACCTGAGGGCTGGCAAGGCGGTGAAGAGCCAAGACTGGGAGCAATTCCTTCAAATGTTCAATAACTATGCATGGAGTCCTTATCACATACCAGAAACGGGTCACAGAAGGAAGCAGGGGTCCAGGCCTGGCTTTCCGGAGGCTGAAGTCCCACAGGGACACAATGAATATCCACTCAAGTAAGTGCAGAAGAGTCACAGGAATGAGGGAAAGGAGGCTGATGATGTTAGGGAGTATCTGTTTTTTTCTAAATCTTATTTATTTTAAAAAGCTTTATTGGTTAAAAGTTGCATCATATTATTATATGTGTTTCAGTATCTGTATATGATGCATCAAGGTCACCACTAACAGTCCCATTCTATCTTTAACCATATCATAGTCCCCTTTACCTGATATGTCCATTCCCCCTTCCTTCTGGCAAGCATTAAATCAATTCTATGAAATTGAAGTCTATATTTGTTTGTTTTGGTTCACTTATTTTTCTCCATGCACCACATATGAGTGAAAGTATGTGATGTTTGTCTTTCTCCATCAGGCTTATCCCACTAAGCATAATTCCCTGTAGGGCCATCTGTGTCTTTTTTATAATTGAGTAACATTCCATTGTGTATGTACACCACAACTTTTCCACTCATCCGTCAATGGACACAGGTTATTTCCATTTCTTGGTTATTGTAATTAATGCTACAATAAACATGGGGTGCATATATCTCTGTGGATTAGTGTTGTATTTTTCTTGTAAGTACTCCTAAGTGGAATAACTGGATCATATGGAATTCCATTTTCAATTTTTTGAGGAATCTCTAGACTGCTTTTCATAATGGTTGCACAAATTTACACTCCTGTCATCAGTATGAAGGTTTCTCTTCTCTCTGCATCCTCACCAACACTTGTTTCTTGTCTTTTGGCTGATAGCCAATCTCCCAAGTTTGAGATGATATCTCATTGTGGTTTTGATTTGCATTTCCCTTATGACAAGTGACAGAAATATTTTCACATTTGCCTGTTGGCATCTGCAGATAAAGTATTTGGAAGGTCTCTATGTGGTGGAAACATTGAATCAGAGACCTGAATGAGGTAGGGGTGTGTATGTGTGTGTGTGTGAACAAAGTCTGAAAACCCTGGAATACAGGACATTCCAGGTTGAGGAAAGAATTGGTGTGAAGTTCCTGCAGAGGGATAAGTTTGCCATACTAAGGGACCAGCTTGGTGTGACCAGAACGGGGAACAGAAATGGAGAAGTATAGGAAATTAAACACATGAAGTTGCTTGTAGTTGGTACTTAATGTAGAGCAAAATCCATTTCAAATCATTGCTTTTGTTGATCTTCCCTCAGTATTTGGAAGGAAGAGTGAATCCTCCTCATTAGAAAGCATCCATCATTAATATAGACTTCCTGTAAATGATCATGTTTCCACTGGGGACAGTGCTGACTGAATACAAATTTTGAAAAACATCTCTGACATGAATGTAGAGCATCTGGTCACCCCCCAGGGCAACTTTCCACCATGAACCACTGCCAATCTGGTCTTGTCAGAGCCTCTCTCATCTCAGAGGTAACTATGACAACGGAGGGTGGTGTGGTGGGTCTCAGGCAGACCCCCATTTTCACACCATGCAATGCTGTCAGAAAATAAAATTACAAACCAGGGAAATGTTGGTCTCTTTCCTTATAAGGAACAAGTTATCTGCTTTTGGATTCGATTCATGTTTTGATAGTGCTTTTGTTTTGCTATGACTGTCTCATAACAGGATAATGCCTATGTTCTAGAATCTTTAACATCCTTTCCCAAACTCATTTGATCTAAATTCCTGCAGTTGTTATCTCTGGCTGCAGTAGCAAATGATCATCCTTCTCAATCTGACCACACGAATGCATTGTCTTACATACAGTAGTTTGGAAGCCTGAACTGGGTTTACCAGGCTAGAATTATGGTGTCTGCAGGACTGTGTTCCTTTCTCCAGGTTCAAAGGGAGCATTGGTCTCCTTGGTCGTGCCAGTTCTTGGAAGAATTGAGTTCCTTGTGGCTACAACCCAGAGGTCTGTACTCCCTTGCCAGCTGACAGGGGAGGGCTGTTCCCAACTTTCAGGAGAACCTGCGCACCTTGACTCGTGGCCTCTTTTCCAACTTCAAATGCAACAAAAATGGGTCTAATCCCTCTCACTTGCTGAATCTTTCCTCCTCCTCCTCCACCTCCTTCTCATTATACCTGATCTCTCTCTGACCACAGCCAGGACATACATTTTAGTTTCTAAGAACTCATGTGGTAATATTAGGCCCATCTGGATTATCCAGGATAATCTCCCATCTCAAGAGTCCTAAACTTAATTATGTTTATAAAGTTTCTTTTAACACTTAAAGAAAGAGAACCAAGGGGACAGGGACAAGGTGTGGACATCTTTGGTGAAGCAATATTCTGCCTATCTCAGCCCTCCATTCCTCCCATTAAGCAGAAACTGATGGAATACAGTTTAGGAAGTACCGTACTGGGGGTATCAGGAAGGCGAATTCTAAATAGAAAGGAATTGATTTTTTAGGGTGATGACAGCAGTTAAAGCATTGTGTGAGCATGAGGGCAGGTGGAGGTTAGGTTTCTCCAACTGGTAGGGGAGAGCTGTAGAGGTGGAAGGATAAGGCTTTGGTGTTGGATTCTACCTCCTGCCTAGCCAGTGTGGGTCAGGTCAGGTTTCCATTGGGGTAGTCTCTCAAGAAATTTTACCTCTAAAACCTGAAGGAGGAGGATGGGGGACCATCACTGTACCAGGCCCTTTTCACAATAGTCTCTGATAATGGTCATGCTATTTGTGAATGTGAACCCTGTATTTGAACCTCTGTGTGGTGGATTCATTTGGGATCCCAGGCAGGCCCCCTTTGCTGGTGTACACACCTATCTTTAAGAGGTGGTAAGTCAAGTCAAGTTCACAGTTTCTGTTCATGTAGGAATTGCCCTTAGCTGCTGATGAGGGCTACCAGAGCTTAGAGGTTATATCTCCATCTACCACGTCCCCCAATACGCATGTGTACACATGCACAAACCAAATTTGGACTTCTCCTGAAATCATATGCTTAATCTACTCTTCTCCCTCCATTTTTTAGCCTCCTGCTCTCCCTTACAAGTTTTTTTTCCTGAATAGATCAGTAAATCACATGTTCCCAAAACCTGACTCAGGTTCTGCTTCCAAAGACCCCAACCTAGGATGCCCTGGTTCTCTAATTTGAAAATCCTTATACTTTGGCAAATACTTTGTCTGGAATCAGATATGCAGCTAGCAAAAGCCTTGAGGAAATATTCTGATGTGTCTAATATGTTATTGAATAAATTAAAAAAAGCTTGATTTTGCGAAAGTGGGAATGGGAATCCTCTGTGGGACTCTACAGACTTAGAGGAATATCACTTCTCCCTATACCCCAGAGGAAGGGACATGTTCTTGCCTGTCTCCCCTTCAGTCACTGAGTCACAATGAAACAAACAAATTCATGATTTGTAAGGAGTTGCTCCCCCATCCCTTCTCAGACATGTTTCTGTACAAAACAGCCTTCGTTCCCCAACTGGACATTCTAGGACACTCCTGGTTTGATGCAATGCTATCATTCTTCATAAATGCATTTTGATTCATTTATGACTAAATGTGAATTCATTTTAAACCACTTTTTTTAAAAGGAAACATGTAGACAAGAGTAGGCAAGCAGTTGCAGGCAGGCAAGAAAAGAGAGGAGGAACAAGCATTTTGTTTTATTTTGTTTTTCATCTTGGTTGTCGTGCCTCACCCCCAAGCTGAGGACACAAACCTGAGTCCTTGGGATGTGTGCAGACTGTGCTCTCAACTGGGTGAAGGCAGCTAACCAAACCGCAAGACTCCACCAGGCAACACCCGTTTTATATCACTTTAATATATTGCATGTACACAAACACAGAAACTGAAAAAGTTTATTTTGCCCAATGCCATGATCTGATTTTTGAATCCAGAAAAGTGCATTTATTCCATTTCTGATATGTACAATGAGTATATTACAGGGGTGTGAAATGATCACACCTTTGGTTGTATTTTTTGGGAGGAGGAAGTTTCTCTGTTCCAGGCACATGGAGAACTGTGCTTTGTCCCTAATTACAAAACATCTCAGAACATTCCAGCCTCTCCTCCAGAGCCCCAGGCTCCCCTCTCACACTGAGAGTCAAGGTCTTTTCTCAAACCTAGAGAAGTAGTCATGGATTCCGGGGATCCTGAGGGCACACCCCACCTGGTTCTAGGAAAATTGGGGAAAAGTATGCTGAAGGATGATGCCGGTTGTTAGTATGGGATCAGATGAAAAGCTGCCCCATTTCTCTGAGGTTTTTCACAGACTGTATGAATGAACAAATTAATATGAAGTACAATTAATAAGAGAACAGCCCAGATTTCATAACATAACATGGTTAATGCTATAGTTTGGTTAATAAATCATGGGGCAGACTCATGATTTATATCCTGAGCTGAGGCATGAAAGGGGGCCTGGGGTATGGGTGGGAGGAGAAAGGAAGAGTCACCAGTGTTTAGGAGATAAGTTTACTAGATAGAGTGGACCATTTCAAGATAAACTATCTTTTGAATTAAGGCCTTCCCAAAAGATATTCTTCTAGAGAATAAGATCAAAGACTATTTCTGGATCAGGAGAAGGGTGGAGGCCCAGGGGACAGCAGATGAAGGGAAGGGCTACTGGGGTTGCAGAATAGGAGCTTCTCCTTTGCCTGTGGGGCTGTTCTCCCCTGTTCTGGGTTCTTTGTGTCAGAGTGGGGCATCCTTGAAAGACCAGCTCTAGACCCTTGGAGTGTTTGTTTTAGTCCCCTAGCTAGTTCAGGGTGTCAGTCTGGGGTGCCCTTCCTTCCCCAAGGACCCTTCCTGGTTGACTCCCTTTCTCCCCAAGTATGGTGTGGCAGTCTGGTTGGAACCCACTGTTCCCAAACCACTGAATCACGTCCTCTCAATAACCTTCCTTTCCTGTTTGTTTCAGCTCCATGGGCAGGACGCTGGCTCATTAGCCTGGTGCCTCCCACTGTCCTCCCATGGCAGCTTCCTCTGCAATGGCACCGGGTTGGGGAGGAGGAGGTTAGGGATTGGGGGCTTATGGAGGGCCAGGCAAGGGACCATGAGTTCTTTGGCACTGGGTAATAGAAATTAGCCAAGGTCAAGAAATGCCTTAGACAAGATCTTTCATGGGGCAGGGAGGGGAGGTGGGGGAGAATAGCCCATTCGGGGGGTGCCAGATGCTCACTGAGGTGCTGAGGTGGTCTTGAGCTGGTCCTTTTAAACATTTTCCCACCAATCAGCGACTTGCATGGAAACTTTCTGCTGTACTCAAGTCTGCAGTTCTAGGGAGTGTATGCTGATGGCAGCCTGTCAACTAGGTAATATTTCTCACTAGGTGTGCACTTCCTGCAGTGACAAGAAGAAAATGGGGTGATCAAAATAGGGCCACAAATAATCATCAAGATGGTGAAGTCAATGCTTTCGATGAAAAGGAGTAATTTAGCAAAGGTCCCACAAAGGGACAGTTAAAAAGTTTTTAAAGTCCGTGGTCTTTTACCAACAAGTGGGCAGACATTGTGCTGTGCAAAGGACAGGTGAAATTTTCCATAAGCCAGAAGCCGGGAAGTTTACCGCAGCTGGAGTTTGCCATTCTGATCTGCAGTTGCTACACATTGTACACACCTCTATAAAGCCCCCAATTCTTAAAACTGTGAGGGAAATGGGGGCTCCTGCTCCAGTTCTGAGGAGTGTTTTACGGGTACATTGGGAAGTGAGTGTCTACAGACTGGCATCAGAGAGAAGCCCTCTGACCAACAGCTTGTCAGTTCACCTGGCAGCATTTGGAAATAATAACCTTTGCTCAATGCATGCTAAGCAGTCACTGAACCTCCTGGAAGACCCTGCTTGCAGCTTGTGCGTGTCTGAGACCCACTGTACCCAGACTCCTGGCCGTGTGGTCGGAGGCAGCAAGGCTGAGTCCATGGGCAGAGGAGGCCGGACACCTGGGGACTTCTGTTCAGCGATGTGGTGAAGAAGGCCAGAGAGGAAGAAAGGACCACAGCCAGCAACTACCTTAGCTCTTCTTATAAAAAGTAGAGGAAGTTCTCCACTCCGGACCCTGGGGAGAACTGTTATATATTTCAGGCTCAGCCCAGAACATTTCATCTCCTTCTCCAAACAGATTCTGGACTGAATGAAGTGTGCTGGGCTGTGCCAAGAGCAGTGCCCTTTTTGCCCTGTGGGCATTTATTTGGCAAATGTTCATTGAAGTCAAACCAAAGGAACCACGAATTCACCTGTTAACTTGAAATCCTATATTGTCTTTTCACTTCCTCATCCTGTCTGTTATTGTGGAAAGTCCTTCCAAGGGATATTTTCCTGACATGATGGGGTAGGGGGTGTCAAGTAAAAAGTTCCCCCATGTCTCTGAGGTTCTTCATAGACTATTTGAGTGAACAAATTAACATAAGGTGTGATTAGTAATAGAAAATATCAAACATGGCAACATATGTATGGGGCATATGTATGTAAATGGCAGTAAATTGTGAGGTAGCTGGGGCAGACCCACATGCATATCTTGAACTGAGTCTTAGAAAGGGGACCTGGGGTGTGTGGGAGACAGGAAGCGATGCAGGGGGGAGGTTGCTAAGACACGGTGATGAGACTCTGGGTTTGTTCGGAAAGAATTCATGGAGAAAGTCATTGACCAGGAACACACAGCAAGTTTATTAAAAGCAGAAATAACTAGCCGAGGTACCCTAAGGGGTTGGAAAGGTTACATCAAGAGAATACACACGTGTATGTGTGCAGGACCTAAGCTTCCTGCCACTCACACAGGCGAGATTGATTCAGCATATGTCTGAGCCTCAGGGGCTTTGGGCTTAAACAGATTACCTGGAGAAAAACTGTGGGTATCCAGGGGGTGTGTCCTAGATTCAGGTTGCTAAACGAAGATCCCCTGTAGTTTGCTATTCGTACATCTGCATACTGCCCTGTAGATTCCAAGCTATTCTGTCCCCCCTTGAGAGGGATCACCAGCGTCTAGGAGAAAAGTTTCTTAGAATTATTTATAGATAAACTATCTTCCAAAATGACATTCTTGTAGACAGTAAGGACAAAAGACTCTTTCGGATCAGTAGAAGGCCCTGCAGGTGGCAGATGAATTCTTTGGTTGAGGGAAGACCTAAAGGTTTGGAAGAACAGAGGCTTCTCTTTGCCGGTGGGACCCTCCTCCACTGCTCCTGGCTTTTCATGTCAGAGTGGAGCATCCACAGAGACCAATTCTGAGAGACTTGGAGATGTCTGTTTTCATGATGCAGGGACAATGTGCCTTGTAATTATAGGGCAGGTATGCAGATGTATGAACAGGAGAATAAACAGGCTGGCAAAAAGTAGGACTACTAAAACAAAGACCCTTCCTTAGCAACCAGGGTCTGAAGACACCCCCCTAGTTACTCCTGCAGAAGCGGCTCTCCTGAGAACTCCAGGTAACCCTGCCAGCTTTTGCAGCAACTCCAGCCGACTTGAGCAGTTCTCTCAGCTCTCCTGAGAGCTGCAGCTCCTGGTTACGCCCACAGAGGGACCTCCCAGATGTATAGGGGAAGCAACCTCACCGCCATACAGAAACTGCAGGGAACACAAGTGGCGCGATGCACGTGGTGGGGCACACACGTGTGCGCTCTTTTCTTATGTAACGTTCCTGTAAGGTTTTTCTGGGCTCCGCGAGGAGAAAAGCTCAATCGGACAAAAAATGTCGAATAGCCAGGCCTTTATTGGGGTTTGCACACCCGGGCGAAACTCCCAAGTCCGCAGAGGGCCGGGAAGTCGCGGGCTGGGAAGTCGCGCCCAGAACAAAGGGGTACCGGCTCTTTAAGCAGAGCAATTTCGCGGGCTTCCCATATGGCGATTGGGATTGGCCCTGTGAATCCAGGTGTGGGGTTGCATGCCTTATTCTGACGTCATCCACCTTTTTCCCGGGCTTGGCTGCCGTTTTCCCGGGCATGGCCGCTGCTGCTTTTGTCCCTGGGCCAGCCTAACAGTTCCCAGCCTGCAGGGAGTTTAGATTTGCTGCTACTAATTCTGATAAACTTGACATGTGATCCCAAGCAAATTCTCTCCAGATGAACCTGGTGAATCATCAGGTCTCACCACCCCGCATCAGTGACTCCTTCACCTGCCTCTGGCCACCCCTCAAATTTCATCATGTTGAGAGCCCCTCGTCCCAATATTGTGAGGCCCACATGATCCAGTGACTGAATGTGATGGTGCAGAAGTTCTGAGAGCCACACTGCCTCTTGGAAGACCTGTTTACAAAGTATATTTATAACTGCTAATCATCACAAGTGATCTGCCACCTCTTAGATTTTCATCTCTTCACTCCCACTGCTCTACAAATGGCTTAAGTCTTTTCCATTTGAAAACCACCCTGTCCTCTGCCTGCTTCACAGTGCTTTTCTCTTTGTGCCCTCCAGAGAGCATCTCACATTGAATTCTGAAATAGGACACTCCAGTCCTCACGGTTTTCATTTGTATAAAATACCATCTCAATGGAAATTCCTTTATGGTCCTCTCATCCATCTGTGCAAAGATGGGCACCCTGCTTCCCTCCAGTTCCTGCCCTGTGCCCCTCCTTCACCTGATTATCAATTGCCCTCAGCCCTGTCTGCTCTTCACTCCCACACAGAAGTCTCCATGGCACCAGTGGCCTCCTTTGAATGCTCATCCCACTGGTCAGTGCAGCATCTGGTGTACCCTACTTCCCTCCTGGAAACGCGCTCCTTCCCAGGTCTTCTGCTTCTCCCTCCTGGTTCCTCAGTCTCTGAGAACCTCTCCTCCAGTCCTCTCTTTGAAATCTGGATGTTTCTGAAATCTGAAATCTCTGAAATCTCACCCTGTAACGGGTGGGGGGCCAGCCAAGGAAAACTGTTCTATGAGTCCTTTGGTGGTTGGTGATAGAACTTAGCCAAAGACCTAATAATGCCTTTGACAAAGTTTTATCAGGTTGGGAAGAACAAAGAAGGGGGAAACCCGTGAGTGGGAGGGACCAGTCCACGAATAGAGTCCAAAGCTGCTTGCTCTGCCTGTCTGGAGCTGGTCCTTTTAAGCATTTTTTCAGCCCATCAAGTGTGTGCAGTACTTCCCGATTCACTGAGTGTGCAGTTTGGGGGAAGAAAGGCTGAAGGCAGCCTGCTAACAAGATAAAATCTCTCCTTAAGTGCTCACCTCTTGCAGTAATAAATACATTTTTAGAGGGAACAGAACATGGGGTGATTAAAATAGGAGGCACATATAGTCGTCAAATGGAGGAGTCAATGTTTTCAGTGAAAAGGGGGAACTTAGCCAAAGGCCCCCACAAAGGAGCAGTTAAGGATTTTTAAAGTTCATGGTCTTTTACCAAGAAGAGGTCAGACATTGTATGGAGCAAAAGGCAGATGCAATTTTCCATAAGCCAGCAGCCGGGGAGCCCACCTGTCTGGAGCCTGTCCATCTCATTCCCATTCCTTGTTCTTCATAGTTCCTTCTTGGACACCCCACTTACTCTCATGGATTTGGTTATAACTTACATAATGAGAAATTTCTTTCCTTCTTACTTAAATAAAAAAATTTCTTATAAAGCAGTACAAGGTAATAAAATAAGGCAGTAAAGTAAACATGGTAATAAAAACACAGTATTTGGCCTGCTCTAGTGATTTAGTGGTTAAGTCTGCTGCCTCTGGCTGATGTAGTTCACATACATCCCAAAGAGCTGGGTTCACAGCCTGGGACTTGGGGGACAACCAAGATGAACGACTAAATAAAGTAAATAAAATACTTCTTCCTCTTCTCTCTTCCTGATTACCTGCCTGCTTTTCATTCTTAAAAAAAATACTGTATTCCCACCACCAGAGATTACTACTGCTAATATCTTTTTGTGTACCCTTCCAGAATTTTTGTGCATATAGTGACAGTGTGCTTTGTTCTTCATTCCAGCTGTGGAACTTGAAGGCTGCTGGTCTTCCCTGTCTCTGAGGATGTCTCATTACTAAGTTTTTTTCTAGGTGACAAGCAGTTTGGGAGTGTCTCTGTTACTTAAACTGAGAAGTCTTGAGATTGCTTCTTTATCTCCCCAAACCAGTGTTTACATCCAGAAAACAGTGACAATCCACTTACTACTGGAGAGCTGCTCTCCTGAGGTCAAAATGCAGGTTTTCTTACTGAAATGTGTGTATTTGAACAAGTCACCCAGCCCTAATCCCCAGTTGTTGTTTCGAATAAGAAAATAAATAGAATTTACATTGTAGATTTCTTAAAGCTCAGTGTTGAAAAGTGGTTAGCACAGTGCCAGCAGTAAGTATGCACAGGTGGGTTATGGACAGGGCTGTCCTCATCCTGCTGCTTGTGGGATGGGACCCTGTGGAGAGGACCCTGAGTCCTCCCTCCTCCCTTTATGCAGTCATCACTCCAGAGTTGTGTCATGTTTTGTGGCAAAGAAGAGTTATCCCAGCAGACTTATCTGGGCAGGTAAGACATTTAAATGAAGAGAACTTTCTCTACATGTCACAGAGAAGCCAGAAGATGTTTTCCTGCCAACCTGGAAGCAAGCAAAGGATGGGCCTCCCCAACATGCTCCGAACTGGTCTCCCCAAGATGCTCAGAGCAGGTCTTTTCAGGATGTGTCACTTTGGCATGTGGATTATTTTGAGCTAAGGTCAATCAAGGCCCTTTATGCTCAGGAGAAACTTACCATTCCCTTAACTACCTAGACAAATGAAAATTTGGGATATGACCTAGAATTAGGGTTTTTATTTTTTAAATTAGAAATAACCTTTCTATCAGAGAAACTTACCTATATGACAGAGCAAACATCTAATAACCGAGCTAATCTGGTCTTCATTATGAGTCCAGTTTCCTCACGTGAGTCCCCATCTTCTTACCTTGAAGTCCCAGGCCCCTATCTCTTCCTTAGCTTGGGATAGAAATGCTCACTTTGCCACACTGGCTTTACAATCTACATTCATGTAGATTCTCCATACCTATGTCATTAAATATGTTCTTTTCTCCCACTAATGTCTGACACTAATTTGCCTGACCAGTCCAAAAAGAACCCAGAGGGGTGAGCAGGAAGGATTTCCTCTCTACCCTACTTCAAAAGAAAATATCCATGCTGTGAACAGCCTCTGGGGACCAAGTGACAAGGTCACCGACCTCTGGGAGGGGTGCAATCCCCAGTGGATAGCTAGCAAAAGAATGGTAGCATGTTCCTACAGCCACAAGGGTCTAAATTCTGCCTACAACCTGAACAAATGTGGAAGAGGAGACTGAAACTCAAAGGAGAATGGCATGCTGGCCACTGTCCTGTGTGCAGCCTGTGACACCTGGGCAGAGACCAGCCAGTTCTGCCCAGATCCCTGATCCACGGAAACATAATAGAGTACATGTATGTGTCTTCGATTAATTCCGGCAATTTGCTTATGGCAATAGAAGACTAATATCCTGCCTAGAGTTAGTCAACACTGCATCTATTCTTGCTGTATCCATTTCTGCTCCTAATTGCCAGTGTCAAAAGCAATCCTTGATTGTCTAAATCACAACAGTGAAAGATAAGAGGTGTTGTTGTTTTCCAGTATAAAAACACTTTAGAACATACATATTCTCCAACAATCTTTTATTGCTGATGAGCTGGTGGTCATGGGGAGGAGTTGCTTATAGACTTTTGTGGCTTCAGAAAAGAACAAAAAAATATCATCAGAGTTGAGTCTTTCCTGGTAGACTCATTATGCAAAGGCTTTCCTCCCTTTTTGTGGGCTTCCTGTTTGATATTATAAGTCTCTCACCTACAAAAAGGACTTTCAGCAACTGGAGGACAAATTTGGCCAAATGACCTGAGGAATAGTTGGGTCCTCACTGAGCTTATAGGATGTTGGGGAAAGCAGATATTAAACAAGTAATCACACAAATATAGATTTATAAACTGTATGCTACACCTTAAAGAAAAAAGATCAAATACCAGAGAGACTTGAGCCCAGGGGTTCAGGGAAGGGTTTCCTGAAGAAACGGTCCTTGTGATGAGAGCAGAAGGATGTGTAGGAGTTGACTTGTTAGAGGGATGATAAGTACCACTTGAGATAGAGGGGACAGCTTGTGAAAGAGTCCTATGGCAGAAAGCTTATGGCTATTTTAAGAAATGAAAAAAACCAATGAGCCATCAAGGAGAGCAAGAAGATCATGCATGAGTTAGAGATGAAGGGAGAAGAGATTCTGTGTTCTGTGGGTCATGTTTTGTCATGCTGAAGATTTTGGTCTCAATTAGGTTGTCCCTTTATAAATGACCATGCTGGCTGAGATAGAGAAAACAGATTGAATGTTGGTGAAAGGGCTAAAACAGAACATCTAAATATCTCAGAATTGGTCTCCTGTACATGTCCCACTCTGAGATGAAGAGAAAAGCAGAGTGGAGGACAGTCCCAGAGGGAAAGAAGAAGCTCCAATTTTTATAACCTTTCAGTCCTTAGTCAAAGAAACTATCTGCTTCCCCTGAGGTTCTACCCTTCTCCTAATCCAGAAGTGATCTTTGCCCCTCTTCTCTAGAAGAATAGTTTGGGAAGGTCTTAATTCAAAAGAGAATTTATCTGTAAATAATTCTGTCCATCTACAAAACTTACCTTGACACTGGTGACCCTCTTATCTCTCCCTTTCAACACCCTTGGTCTCCTTTCCAGACTTCAGTTCAGAATATAAACCATGTGTCTGCCCCCAGCTACCTCAGAATTTATGATCATGTAAGTTCTACATACCTGTGTTATTAAATTTTGACTTTTCTCTTATGAATCATGTTCAATGTTAATTTGTTCATTTGTCCAGCCTGTGAAGAACCTCAAAGAAATGGATGAACTTTTCCTTTGAGCCCTACACAGGGGAAGATGAAGAAATATTAGTTAGGAGGTCATTGCAGTCATCCAGATACTCATTACACTCACAGAGTGTCATTTATATATACATATTCATTCACACATAAACATACTCATTACTTACACTCATTACATTCATTCACATACCTATGCAATAAATATGCATTTATTCTGTGCCAGGTACTATTCTAGGCATGGAAGTACAATAGTGAACGAAAGAGGCAAACATCCCTGCTCTTAGTCTACAAGGGAATTAGATAATAAGCAAGAAAGAGAAGGAAAATATCAAATAAAGCATATCTGGGAGTAACAAGTGCTAAGGAAAACATAAAGTTGATGAAGGGGGGATGGGAAGTGTTAGAAGAGTACACAGTGTGAGTGATGGTTCCCCTTTCTAGAAGGCAGAGACTATAACTTAACCTAACTTTGCACTTTTCGGTGAGAGAGGGCAGGTAGATTCACTTATACATTAATTGTGAAAGCAACTCAAGGCAATTTGAAAGATAAAAATGATGCTATATGCTTAATGTACAGTTGTACAGACAACATTTTGACAATGATGCATACCTTATACCCTTATAATGTTATGATGCAATGTTCCTTAATAATTTTTTAATGATTCTATGTAATTAGTATAATTTATTGAATACTCATTCAGATTAAAAAACTTATTTGAGTATGTTAGACAAAAGCTTTTACTGGAAGGGAGGACTATTTGTGTTTCTTTTGTCTCTCTGAATTTTAAGTTGGCTCATGGAGAAGGGAATTAACACTAACAATTTAATGTTGTCTTATAGGAAGAGAAATCCAGCGGATTTCTAGATGTCTAACTATCTATTAGTGAAGTTCCACCTCTCCTCCCCCTTTAGCCAAAAAATAACAAAACTGATTGATCGAAGACTTACATTTACTAAGTCACGCTTTGTTCGTGGAGAGGAATATATTCCATCTGAAGAGCAAACTGCAGTGTTTTCCCTTCTGCATGTGCTCCAGGAACAGGCTTCCACTCTGTCCCCTGGTGGTAAGAGGTAGGACCAGCCTGCTGGTGAGTGACCTTAGGTTGGTGCACACCTGCTCTCCTCTCAGGTAGCGGATTGAGCAGATCCCAAGGTCTGATCTGGGTGGGAGTAGGAGACTTCACTGGACCTCAGCTATACTCCTGTGCATTCAGAATCATGACCAATGCCCCTCATGGCTCCCTTTTTGTGAGTTTCTGTTGGTGATAAGAGGTGAATTATAAAATCTGATGCCCTAAGATCGACATTGAGCCCAACTGAGATTCTTCAAGTACGAAAATCTGTTCTCTTGTAACCCTCGACAAAGTTATCCTTCCTCTTTTTTCTATTTTAAGAATAATTCTTCTTTATCCCTCTACATTTTTTTTCTGAACCATGTTTGAAAAAAAAGTGAAATGGCATGTTTATAATGATAATTCTTTTGGCTTCGAGTATCGGAAACACTCTCGAACTCTCTTAAAGCTAGAATGTATTCTAAAGAAACAGGGTTGTCTACAAACCTAAGGATAGATAGATAGCTAGTGGGACTTCAGAAATAAACTAGAACCAGAACCTAGGGATGGTTCAATCAAGAGGCTAGATTAAAGGATGAAATAAGGACTTCGAGAATGAAATAAGGACTCCTCGATACACTGATAATCTGAAGGGAAAGAGAAAGTTTAATATAAAGAGTGATAGGACCTTGGGGGTCTTCCTAGTGAGAAGCCCGTGTGTTGGCCAGGGCAGTAGGTTTATTTAAAATTTAGGGTTCCAAGTAAGGAGGGGGGCAGTTGCAAGGTAGAGTCATGCTAATATTTTCTGGGAATAGGCATAGAATTCTGGGGGAAATGCACCAACTCTTTATGCTGTGTATGATCAGTGTCTGATCTGTCCTGGCTCCTAAGGGTGTGAGAGTTAACATTCTGATGACATTTTAATGAGGAAAGGATCCTCTTAAGGACAAAGCTGGGGCTTCTGCACAAGTGATACAAATTAGTTGATTTAAGCTGAGTTGGATTCAGGCCCTTTATGAGGAAGTTCTAAAGCTGAAAGAATTTTCATCAGTGTCTTTGATTGGCTGCTCAGGCTCAGCCTGTGATGGGCCAGGTCTGAAAAATAATTGACAAGGGGAAAAGAGTTGAGAGATGCTTTCGTTTAGCTCACGTTGCCATGGCTTTACCATGACCAGGTCATAGCTAGCCTCTAACACCCACAGAGTGACTTAACTAGGGAAGGGGTAATATAAATATTTTCAAATTTTTAATAAAAGTACAATAGTAAAATACTAGAGAACTCTATATACTGTAAGACAAATGTGTACCCAAGAAGACTTAAATATAAAAAAAACTCCTTCCCTAGGCTGGGGTTGCAACCACTGGACAGCAGAGAGATGTGTTGATCTGTCCAGGCCAGAGCAGGTATGAAGGGGGAGTAGGGGCTCCATTGCAGACAACCTACGGTGTCCAAGAAAACAAAACACAGGAAGGCGATTAGCAGGCAAGCTGGGACAGCAAAATCTTTAGGGACCAAAGTTCTGGTGCGTTCTGGGACTGTGGCTGGGTCAGAATACCACCAGTAATAGAAGGGGGCCTCCCTACTGCACAGTGCCTCCACTGGTCTTTTTGTAGGAGAGAAATGCCTTTAAGGGATCCTATCCATTATTGCAGAGTAGGTATTGAAGGTGAATTTGAGTCTGAGAGATGCTAGGCTGGCCCAGAAGGACAAAATGGCGGCCATACCTGGGGAAAAAGGCGGCTGATAAAACCACACCTGGAATCACAGGACCAATCCCCAATCGCGACGTATGAAGCCCGCGAAATTCTTTTGCTTAAAGAGCGCGCTTCCCTTTGTTCCGGCGCAACTTCCCTGGCCCTCGTTCTGCGGACCTGAGAACCTCGCCCGGGTGCGCAAACCTCGATAAAGCTCTGGCTATTCGACTTTTTGTTTAATTGACTTTCTTTCCTCGTGGAGCCCAGAAAAAACCTTTCAAGAGACAGTAAATTGTTCGCTGGCACAACTCTCAACAAGTACCCTGGTGAGAATTCGGAGCAGACAAATTCATAGATGAAGAAAGCAGAGCAGTAGTTACCGGGGACTGGGAACATAGAAAAATGGAGAGTTACTTTTTAATAGGGACACAATTTCAGTGGGAAAATAAAAATATTATGGAGAGGGACAGTGGTGATGGTTACGCAACAATGCGAGTATACTTAGTGCCATACACAAAGAAGCACATGCACAAAGAGGGTTAAATGATAAATGTTGTTATATATCCCTACCGCAAATAGAAAATAGATTGTTATGGTCATTGTACTCATTTTTCACCTCTTCTTTCTCCTTGTTAGACATCTTTCTTCCTCTTTTCTCAGTTTCTCAGCCCACATACTAAGAGGAAGGATTGTCAAAGGAAAAGCTGCCCCATTTCTTTGAGGTTCTTCAAAGGTTGGACCAAGGAACAAAAAACATTAAGCAAAATTATTAAAAGGAAAAACCCACATTTAATAACATCGTTATGGAGAATTTCTGTGGTAGGAAATTCTGAGGTAGCTGGGCCAACCCCACATGTATATCCTGAGCTGAGTCCTGGAAAGGGGAACTGAGGACTTGGGAAGAGAAAAGGGTGTCACATCATGCCAAGGAGGAATGGCTTATCTTTACTTAGAAAATAAAGATAAATAACTTCCCTTTCTACATCTAGAAAATAGGAACAAAGATCATTTCAGGATTAGAAGGGTAGAGGCCAGAGGGAACAGAAGTCTCTTTAAATTAAGGGAAGGGCTTCTTCTTTGCCTCTGGGCTGTCCTCCACTGTCCTTGGCTCTTCATGTCAGAGAGGACATGTACAGGAGACCAATTTTGAGAGACTTGGGGTGTTCTGTTTGAGCTCCTTCACTGGCAACAGCTTCCAGCCTCAAATAGATTCCCTTTCCTCAAACAATCAGTCAGATGGAGTCTGGACTCTCACAAATCCCTTTTCCATATTCTACTGCAAGTTCTGCTGTGCTTTGACCTAGTGCCGACATTGGCCCTTTAGACCAGAATCATCTACTAGAATTGTTTTTCAGAAGTGCTGGTGTATAGTAGGGATTAGGAACTGTACAGACAAAAGCCAAAGACTATACTGAAATCACTTAATGACTCTTCTACCCTTCACTCCAGAGCAAACAGGAAAGATGAGCAAAATAATGAATATTAAAAAAATCACATTTCAGTGAAATCAATGAGCAAAATGATGCCAAGTCTGTCAAATATATTTTCTCCTTTCCACCCATATTAGTAGTCCAAATTAAAAATTGAGCATATGTTGTGATGAACTGTTCCCTCAATACAATTAATTTTTAAATATAAAAATAAAGCAAAAAAATAACACTATCATGGACTTATAAAATAATAGAGCATATGGTAGAAAAATCTGATTTATTCATCAAGCTAATTAAGTATCTATAGTTTCTTTCAGTGGCCACAAATTGGTAGAAATCTTTATCTACACAGTAAGACTTAAAATTAATTGTGGTTGCTAGAGTGATTGTGATTTGTTATCTTTTCAGGCACAACTCCTTGAAATAATTTGCATTCTCATCAGGTGTTTCAGAGACATGTTGGCCTTTTCCTTGACAGGCATTCTGCATTTTGGCCCCAGGTTACTGGATGGAAAAATACAGGCACTTTCCAAACCCAAAACACAGAATGTGACATCTATTAGGTTGGATTTCTTCCTTAACTCTCGAATACCAATATGTAGTGGCTTTTCTAAAAAGGAACCAGTCCAACTCTCTTTGGACTCAGACTCTAGGAAGCCTGGGTTTTATCACAGATGCATGAAAAAAATGGGCAAGTTACTTCCATCTTCTTCTGAATTTCTCCATCTGGCAAATGTAGATTCTGACACTCACCATCAGATAATGTTTACAAAAGGTTTGACGGTCCTTGCTGGTAGACAGTATGTACTTGCAAGCTGCTGGGTAATATTTTTCTGTCCTAAAAATTCTCCTCTTGTTAGAAATAATTTTTGAATAAAAATGATCACTTTTAAAGAATGACACATAACAAAAATTATGTTGGAGATTAATTTTAAAAAATCTAGGTCTTTCTCTGCAGCATTTCCCAGAGTAACAGTTAAAAAATTTCTCATTTTTAATCCTTCTGACACTAACCTTCAGCATAATAACAATTATCCCTTTATTTTTAATATTCAAATTCAAAACAAAGCTGAATGAAAGATAAGAATCTTGACTCATTTACACTTCTCTTCAACAACCTCTGATATATTTTGTTTCTTGAAATTATTCTTATAAACTTCTATAGCTATACGCAAATATATTCAACCTTCCTTTTCTTGACCCATGAACTTTAGACAGCACCCTTGACTTATCTCTAAGACAATGAGAGACTTAACAGCCTCATCTTCCCCTCATTCCCTCATGTCCAGCCCCAAAGTTGCAGCTTTAGTAGGCCATAGAGTTACTTTACATTCTCAAAATGTATAAAATTGATATTTTCTCATATAATTCATATTTATATGTTTTGACAACTATATGTTATGTCTGAAAATAACCAGAATTTTTTTAAGAGAGAAAAGGGAGAGAGGAAGAAGCACTTTGAGGGAAAGAAGGGAGGATGGAAGGAAGAAAAGAGGAAAGAGAGAGGAAGGAAGAGAGGAGAGCAAGCACTTTTTATTCATTCATTCATTCATTTACTTATTTTGGTTGTTCCCCTTTGTCCTAGACACAAACCCAGTTCCTTGGGCTTTCACATGATTTAAATCCCAGCTGCCAGCTAACAGTCTGAGCCACAAGGGTATACCCAAAGAATAATCAGAATTTCTGTTATTATAATTAAATGAATATTGTTCATTATACAATTTCTATTGACGCTATTCAAATAAAAATATTGATTACATACTTTTGACACACCATGAACAAAACACAGAGTCCCTGACTTTATGGAGCTTATATTTTTATGTATGTTTAAACTCATAGAAAATAGCAATGTAATTCTATATGATTTAATCTGTGTTCACAGAAAAAGAAATATTCATACCTAAATGGGGCAGAGAGAGGAAGTAGAGGAAAGAGGGCACTGAATTTTTAATACGTTATGATCATATATCTACACTTTCTCACATGTTAATAATCTAGAATCTGCAGGACTTCAGAGGAAATTGATTTTCTGCTTTAAGCTGTTTTTTCCAGAGCTTCCTGACTTGCTGCTCTAATTCGGGTTGCTAGCTTGGGAAACCTGCTTTTCAATATCATTCACTGGGGTTTTAAAATTGTCTTTACTGTGGGGATTTTTGTTTTTGTTTCTGTTTTTCTAGTTTTATTTTATATTGAGCAGCTAGTTTTTGTCAATTGTTATTTGCATTCCTTGTCTTTTCTATATCCTGCTAAAATAATCAAATAATGATTTCAAGAACATTATTTTGCATTTGGGTAAGAATTTAATTTTTACCATTTTACTCTCCCATTTGGCTTATAGCTTTTGTTGGGTATAGATTTGATCAAAACCAATTGTCATCAAAGCTCCGATGTTATTTCTTTCCTGTCCTGGTAAAAAAGTATGATGCCACCACATTTGTATTCAATGAGCTTTATGTGTCCTCCTCATCTACCACGCCATAAACATTAAGTATTTTTGTCTTTAGCTTCGGCTATGGGCATTTCACAGGAATATAGTAAAATGAATCTTTTTTATGTTAATTTTGCTCAGTACATTATGGGTGCCTACATTCATAAGATTCTTATTTACTTGCAGCTACAGAAAGCTATCTTCTAGTAATTTTTTTCTTGGATAAATTCCTAACCTTCATAAGATCATACTGGATAGATCGGGCCCTTTCATACGGCTTCACCAAATTTATTTGCTCTTCTCAAAATTCACATTTCTACCTTTTTTTGCAGAAGTATTTTATTTAATTATTTTTTCAATCAAGGTAACTTTGATTTACAAAATAATATGAGTTTAGATGTGCATGTTCATTATTGACCAAATATGTAGCATACCATACTCACCATCAAATTTCCAGCATCCCTCTACCACTATCTACTGTATCTCCACTACCCCCTTGCTCCCACCCTTCACCTGTTCACCTCCAGTAACCTCAATTTTTGTTATCAGATTCCAAGACTCAGTCTTTGTTTTGTCTGTTTGTTTGCTTTGTTCTTTTATATTCCATATATGTGTGACATATCTGATATTTGTCTTTCTCTTTTTGCCTTGCTTCCCCTCTAATCCCATCTATGTTGTTGCAAATGTCAGAATTTCATCTTTTTGAGGATTGTGTAGTATTCCATCATGTTTATTTACCACATCTTTATCCATTCATTGGTCAGTGGACACTTACATTGCTTCCAACTCCTGTTTATTTTAAACAATGCTGCAATAAACATAGGGTGCATGTATCTCTGCAAATTAATACGTTTTACTTTTAGGTAAAGACCCAGAATTAGAATAATGGGATACTATGGAATTTTCATTTTCAATATTTTGAGGAATCCTCATATTACTTTTCCTAATGGTTGCACCAATTTGCACTCTCACAGTGTGCAACAGGGTTTCCTTTTTCTGCACCAACAAGAACACGTGTTTCCAGTCTCACCTCTGTGCTTTTTTACTCTAGGTTCTTGAAATATTTTTTAAGTCCTTGCTCCACTATCCTTTTTTATTTTGACAATATTTTTAATTTCTACGAATTATTTCTTCTTGGATAATAGCCCTTTCTTGTTCTAAGGGTACAATATCTTCATCATGAAAGGATCTCTTCTCTACCTTGAATGATCTGTTTCTTTCTGTCCATTGTTTTGTTGTTCATTTTGGCTCTTGCCTTTTGTGCTAGTGGTCTCCTCCCTGTGTATGAATGAAGGGTTGGACTACTTGCCATGGATCACTGATATGAGTTGTTTCTGCCTTTTAGGACCTGTCTGTGGTTGAGAGGCTTCCCATCACCTGGTTATGAGATTGGATCCTGATCCACAGTCTCACTTTAATGTATATGGGTAGAGACCTGATCCACAGTCTCACTTTAGTGTATATGGGTAGCTGGGCCTCACTGCTCCCAGTACCCCATTGTCAGAAGATAAGGGTCAGTTATAAGTCTCCATCAGTGAGAATCAGACCCTTTCAAGGGTGGTTCCTGATTTCAGCCCAAGGACAACGTTCCTTCTCTACTCTGGCAGTTGGCTGTGAGAGAAGAGGAGGATCATCATCATTGTCATTCTGCAAATGAATCTCCAACCAAGCTCCCAACTCTGACACTTCTCCAAATCCATTTCTTACATCTATCAAGTCCAGGGTCTCAGTCCTGTGACACGTTTCCAAGTTTTTACAATCTTCTGTGCATATTCTGAAGTCTGGTGTTTCCCTGTCCCCTCTGATTTGTTTATCAATAAAACACATCTGTCTCCATTCCAGATGCTAGTAAAAACCTCTCACTCCTTCCTGTTTTTAGTATCTTTATGAACTTATTTCCTGTTTACCTCTTTTGTATCATTTCAAAAGATGCTAATAAAAAGATAGAGATGTTCAATATCTTGTACCAGAATCTCCTTTCCTTTCAGATACTGAGAATATCACTTTATTTTGCCCTATTAATTTTCTTTCAAACGCGTATTGAAAGGAGATTGTTCTTAATCTTTTGTCTTGAAGAGACTGATGGCTATCGTGGATTTAGTTTCTATAGCAGAGCCAGTCCAATGATTAATTTAATATATCATCTCAGTAACTGGGCTAAAGTTATGGGGTATATCCAGTATTAAGAACTGGGGGGTTACGCAAGAACTCTAGATAGAAAAATAAAAATTTCTGAAATAAGTTATAGGTTCCCGAGACACAAGTCTGCAAATATACAGGGTTATGAATTTTTACAACTCAAATGTTTTCCTTTGGATTCGGAAATGGTTTCTCAGATAGGATACCAAAAGCACAAACAGTTTTAAAAAACTACATAAATTGGACTTTGTTAAAATGAAAAATATTTATGCCTCAAAAGATAGTGTCAAAAGACAACATCGAGAATATGAAAAGATAACACACAGTATAAGACAAGTATCTACAAGTCATACTTAAAAAGGGGCTTATCTCTAGAATTGCAATCCAATAATAAAATGGCCAATAATCCAATTTTAAAATGGACAAAGGATCTGAATTTCTCCAAAAAAGACATGCAAATGTCCAATATACACATGAAAATATGATCAACATCCTTAGCTAGTAGGGAATTGCAAATGAAAACCACAATGAGATACTGCTTCAGACCAAGTAGAATGACTAGCTAAGAGTGTACATTGGTACAGAGTGAAAAGCAGTGTGGAGATCCCTCAAAATATTTGAAATAGAAATTCCATATGATCCCATTTTCTCACTTCTGAGTATTTACCCCCAAACCACAAAAACATTAATCACAGAGATGTATGCACTCCCATGTTTATTACAGCCTCATTTGCAATAATCACAATGTGGAAACAACTTAAGTGCTCATAACGGATGAGCAATCTATACAAAATGGAATACTACACAGCTATTTAAAAAATTTGAAATCTTGCCATTCGCAACCTCTGGGTAATTATGCTTAGTGAGATAATTCAGAAGGAGAAAGACAAACATTGTATGATTTCATATATATGTGGTACATGGATAAACTAAATAAATAAACTGAATCAAGCAAAAATACAGTTTTACTCTATAGAATCAAATTGATGGCTACCAGAAGGAGAGCAATGGATAAATCAGGTCAGAAGGATCAATTATATGGTAAAAGATGGAATGGGAATATTGGTGGTAGACTTAATGTATACCTTACCATGCAATATTATAATGTAATGTTACTTTAACAATTTTTAAAGGAAAGATGCAGGCAGGAATGAAGCGAAGTAGGTAGATAGGCAGAGAGGGAAAGGAGGAAGAAGCATTCTATTTTATTTTTATTTAATCGTCCTCACTGGCTGTTTCTCCCCAAATTGGGACTTGAATCCAAGACTGTGCTCCTTCAGAGGTGATAATGGCAAGACTTTAGAGTTTGTGGATAAATTAGAACAATAATACACCATTGATGTGAATATAAATGATGCAATCACTTGAGAAAACATTCCTCAAAATTTAGAGTTACTATAGAACCAAGAAATTCCATTCACGAATATATGACCAATAAAAATAACTACATTGATTTACATTAAAATTGTACACATATATTCCTAGAATAATTATTCATAATAACTAAAAAGTGGAAATAATATAATTGTCCATTAACTTTTGAGTGGGTCTACAAAATGTATATGCATATAATGGAATATTATTAGCAATGAAAAAGACTGAAGTACTAACACATATGAATAATAACACATATGTACTAACACATATGAAGGAATTTTGAAACCATTATTTTTTCAAATAGAACCAGCTTCTACAGAAAGTAAATATCAAAGGTTAAAAAGGCATTACGCAATTGCAAAGGAGTTTATTCTCAAAGAAGACATAACAATATTAATCTAACAATAGAACAACTACATGAGATAAAAACTGATAAAATTCCAAGCATAAATAATGTCTACTCTCATTGTTAGTGACTTGAATACCCCTTTATCAAAAATGGACAGATACAGCAGCCAAAAGATCAGTAGAACTTAGTTGAACTCTAAGGCACAGTAAATTAACTGGGTATAATTCACATCTATGGACTACTTTACTAGCAAAATATATAGTGTTCTCAAGCTTTTATGGAATTCACCAAGATGGACTACATTTTGAACCCTAAAATACATCTCAACAAATTTAAAATAATAGAATATGCCTTATTTCAACCACAATCAAATTAAACTAGAAATCATTAACAGAAGGATAAATAGAAAATCCACAAATATGTGAATATTAAATAATATACTCTTGATACACGAAACAAAGAAGAAATCTCAAGAGAAATTTTAAAATATTTCAAATTAATTGTAAATGAAAAAACAACTTATCAAAATTTGTGGAAAGCAGCAAAAGCACTACTTAGAGGAAAATTTATATCATTGGATGCATATGCTAGAAAAGAAGAAAGATCTAAAATCATTATTTTGAGTTTACAAGTAGGAAATTAGAAAAAGATGAAGTTAAATTCAAGAAAAGCATAAGAAAATAAATAATAAGAAAACAAAAATATCCATGAAATTGAAAATAAGAAATCAATATAGAAAATCAAGAACCAAAAGCCAGTGCTTTGAAAATAAATATAAAATTAATAAGCCTCTAGGTTAGGTTAAGAAGAAAAGAGAAAGGACACGTTACTAACATTAAAAATAAAATAAGGGAAATCACTACAGATTTTTTTGTATAAAAAAGGATAATACTCATTACCACAAATGTAGTAACCTAGATGAAATGGACCAATTATTTGAAAGGCATAATTTGACAAAGCCCACACAAGAAGAAATAGACTATCTACATAGGTTTATATCTATTAAAGTATTCAAATCAATCTTTAATAATTTTCCAAAACAGCAAGTACCAAGCCCAGATGTTCATTGGTGATATCTAACTAATGGTTAAGAAAGAAATTTTACCAAGTCTCTTCAATTTGTTTCAGAGGATAGGAACAGAGGAGTACTTCCTAACTCATTCTATGAGGCCAGCATTGTCCTAAGGCCAATCTAGAAAGATACATTACAAGAAACAAAAACTACAAACCATAAACACAGATGAACATAGATGCAAAAATTCTGAACAGTATATTTGCAAAAAAAAAAGGCCAACAATGGATTGAAAAATTAGACAGCAGGACAGAGTGTTCAAAGACTGTTTCAGCATTTGAAAATCAATTACTATAATTGATCACATCAACAGAATAAAAATGAAAAATCACATGATCATATCAATAGAGACAGAAAAAGAAAAAGCATTTGATAAAATCTAACACACACTCATGATAATGAAAAAAAATCTCAATGAAGTATGTATAGAAAAGGACATTCTAAACTTGATAAAAAATAGCCTCAAAAACCTACAGCTAACATCAAACTTAAAGAAGATCATTTTAAAACTTTCCTTCTAATACCAGTAACAAGGCAAAGATATCTTTTCTCACCACTGATTTTTAAACATTGTATTAGAAGATCTAGCTAATGCAATGAGGCAAGAAAAAGAAATAAAATGTATATAGATTTAGGAGGAAGAAATAAAATAGTTTTTGTTTGGAGATGACATGACAGTTTGTGTAGAAAATCTGAAAGAATTGACAAAAGAACACCTGGAATAAATATGTGATTATAGCAAGGTTACTCAACATAAAGTTAATATACAAAGATCAGTCTCTTTCCTATATGCCAGCAATGAACGGGTGGAATTTGAAATGAAAAACAATACCATTTACATTAACATTCCCCAAAATGAAATACTTAAGTATAAACCTAACAAAATATGTACAGGTCCTTATGAGGAATACTACAAAACTCATAATTGAAATTAAAAAATTAAACTAACAGTTTATAAACTAAATGGAGAATATTCAATATTGTCAAGATGTTAATTCTTCCAATTTGATATATAGATTCAAGGCAATCCAATGTGAAATCTCAGCAAATTTTTTGTAGATGTAGGAAAATTGATTCAAAATGTATATACAGAGACAAAAATCTCATAATAGCCACCTCTACAGTGAAGGACAAACTTGAAATCCAACACTACTCTAATTTAGGATTTATTATAAAGCTTTGGTAATCAAGACAACATGGAGTAAGAATTGACAAACAGATCAATGCAATAGAATAAAAAGCCCAGAAATAGACTCACAGCAATATAGTCAACAAATCTTTGACAGAGGAGCAAAAGCAATACAATAGAGAAAAAATATTCTTTTAAACAAATGGTGCTGGAACAACTGAGCACTCACATGCCCAAAGTGTGAATCTAGATGCAGACATTGTACCCTTCACAAAATAACTCAAAATGGATCACAGATCTCAACATAAAATGCAAAATTTCCAGAAGATAATATAAGAGTAAGATACAATACTAATGGGATGCACATGAAAGAAAAATTAACAAACTGAATGTCATTAAAATTAAAAGCTTCTTCTCTGCAAAAGACAAACCATATAACAAGAGAAGATATTTTCAAAGGAAACATCTGATAAATAACTGTCATCAAAAATATACTAGGAACTCTCTAAACTCAACAAAGAGAAAACAATACGATTAAAAAATGGATCAAAGACCTTAACAGACACCTTACCAAAGATAACAGAAAAACCTATGAAAAATTCTGGACATGAAATGTTATCAGGGAAATACAAATTAAAACAATGCTGAGATGCTAATACACACATATTAGAATGACCAAAATTCAAAACACTTCACAATGCCAAATGCTGGTGAGGCTGTATAGCAACAAAAGCTCTCTTTCATAGTTTTTGGGAATACAAAATAGTACAACTTTGGAAGAAAGCTGCTTTCAAAATGAAACATACTCTTGCTATATTGTCCAATTATCATACTCTTTGATATAGTTTTGATATAGCTACCTGAAATAGTTTAAAACTTATATTCACATAAAATCTGTACACGTAAGTCCAGTTCCTTTATTCATAATTTCCAAAATGTGAAAGCAACCAAGAAGTCTTTCAGTTGGTGAATGGATAAACTATGGTGCATCTATATAATGATTATTATTCAATGCTAAAGAAAAATAAGGACACAAAAGGACAGGGAATAAATTTAAATGCATATACTAAGTGAAAGAAGCTAAGCTGAAAAGACTACATACTGTATAAGAATTGTATGGCATTCTGGAAGGAACAAATTAGAGAGAAGTAAAAAGATCAGTCATTGCCTGGAATTGGAGGTGAGGTTGGGGAGCAGAATGAATAGAAAAAACAGGATTTTCAGGGCAATGAAAAGTTTCTGTATGATATCATATCTATGATGTATGTCATTATGCATTTGTCCAAACCCATAAAGTATGTAAAGTATACAATATTAAACCCATTAGGTGTCTAATACTGAGTGAGCGCTAATGTAAACTATGAACTTTGGGTGATTCTCGCATCACAATAAAATCATTAACTGTAAAAAAGGTACCACTATGGTGGGGAAGCTATGTATGTGTCAGAACTAGGAGCGTATGGAAAATCTGTGTTTTAATTTTCCTCTAAACCTAAAACTGCTCTTAAAAGTATGCTAATTGAAACAAGTCAGTGACAAAAGACCAATATTTTATGACTTCACTTACAAAGAATGTCTAGAATAAGCAAATCTATAGACATAAGAGTAGGTTAGTGAGTGTCTAAGGCTGGGGTGTGGTGGTAAGTTTAGGAGGTGACAGTTAAAATGTACAGGGTTTCTACTTGGTAGTTAACATATCCTAAAATTGGTTGTGATAATGTTTGCATAGCTCTTGAATTCACTAGAAACTAGTGATATGTATACTTTAAAAATAAGATTGAAATAGGAGGCAGCATTGCATAAGCTTTGAGAATACAGACTTTAGAATTAGGCTGACCTGAGTTCAAATCCTGGCTTTATCACTTGCTGTTTGTATGATTTTACTAAGGTATTAATTTTATCTGCACTTCAATTTCTACATCTGGAAAAAACAAATACAGATATCTGACACACACATGCATACATGCACACACACACACACACACACACACACACACACACACACACACAGCAACACACACACCATTACCAAAGAGGCTGGAGAAAGTCCTGAGAAAGTAGGACAGAGAAGGTGAAAGTGCTTCCTTTCCCTCCTAGCTACAGAAATCACTCACCGTGCCCCTTGGCACAGAAGAGGCTCCCTGCTGCCATCCTTGCCTTGAAGGAGGGAAGACAGACTAAATTCTGTGAGACACCAACTATCATATTTCTTGATCCTCTCTGAATTTTATTGATTCCACAGCTATGTTCATAAATCCCCTCCCTTAAATTTGAAAAATGGATAGGGAATTGGAGAGAGAAATTAGTAAAAAACAAAACCAACTCCCACTATTGTGATGTGAAACCAGAGCTCCCAGCCGCACTGTAAACAAAGATTGAACATTTATCAAATACAAGCTCCAGGATGGGATAAATAATTTCATGGATGTGGAAACTACAAGTGGTACTTAGATGCTAGCTGATTTTGGCATTATGAGGTGGAATAATCATTATGATGTAATAAGAAGTCCAGATGAAACAAAGTCAGTCTAGCAATTTTAGATGGCGAGTGCAATGTAAACACATCAAAAACAACCAAGCAAAAATAAAGAAATAAACTGTGGAGAGCACTCATTTTCAAAGCCACAGAAAACTCAGGGACAAGTTTTCCAAGTTATCTCAAGCCAAGTGGACCTAAGATAAAAGCCTTAAGTTTAAAACCTGTTGTATCTAACAATTCATGATTATCAGTAAATGACAATTCACTCAAGGAAAAAGTATTCCCAACTTATTTTTTTAATCTACTTTACTCTGATCAAAAATCGACTTTTACTGAGAAGACAACCAGGGAGCCATAACTCACATATGGACATGAGGTAAATTAATGCTAACAAGGCACCACAGCACTAAAACTAGTCATCAGGGACAGCTGGTTCTTCACAAGATCATATGATGCTACAGACCTATGAAATTTCCAAGGTAAAGGGAAAATAAAGGCATCAAATATGATAGTAATAAAATAATTACAGCAACATTTATTAAGAACTTACTTTGTCCAGAAAATATTCTTAAGTACTTAAATATTCTAACTTATTGAATCCCAACCTTAACCTTAAATGGTAGGAACAATCAATATTCCTATTATTTAGAAGAGAAAATAGGAAAAATACCAAGTCTCATTTAGTACTTATTTAAATTAAGGCTAAGGGAAATGAGAAATCTTTCATATATTTATTGGAATTTGTTTTATTTGCCTTCAGATAGTCTTCATAATTTTCTCATCTTCTCTCTCTTCATTTCAGATCCTTAATTCCATTTTTTTAAACCAAGAAATAATTTCTTAGGAAAAGATTCTATATCAGTCATTTATCCCTAATATTTTGTAAAGGTTACTAAAACCCAAGTAATATTGGTGCCAAATCTAATGTTCAAGTCCCCATCTTCTTCTTACATGTCCCATCAGAAACCTTGATGTAATAGATCACTCTGCCCCTTCCTCCTTAGAAAATTTTCGTTCCCTTTGTTTCTCTACACAATTCTCTTTTAAATTTCCTTCTGCTTCAGTGGTTGCTATTCCACTGTCTCTTTTACTGGTTCCTTCTCTGTTCTCTGACTCAGTGCCTGGGGGCTAGTCTTTGCAACACTTCTGCAACTACACTGCTTTCCAGTGAGTCCTTCTGCTTCAACAGCTTTAAATGATTAATTAATTCTTACTTAGTTAAAATTTTGCCCCAGAACACCAGACTCATGTTCAGTTGCCCACTTGAAATCTCTACTTACATGTTCAAGAGACATCTGAAAAATACCCCAACCAAAGCCAGAGGTGTGATTTCTTCTATCAAGCCTGCTCCTCCCACAGTCTTCCCCACCTCAATAAATGGCAGCTTATAGTTGCTCAAGTCAAGAATCTAGAAGTCATCCTTGGCTCTTCTTTGCCCCATGTTCATATAATAAATCCTGTGACTCTACTATTAATGTACATCTACAATTTAATGCCTTCTTACCATCTCCACAGCTATTGGTTTGATCCACTGGTTTGGTCCAAATCTCCTCCATCTTGCCTGAATTGTTGTAATAGCATCCCAAATGTGCTCCTCTTTCTTCCCTGCCCTACTACTTTTTAAAGTATGTAAAAATCCTGGCCCATATTTCACACTACACCCAGCACCAGAGTTCCAGTGTCCTTTATCACCACTTTTTCCCCTTTCACCACCCCCATATAGTAAAATGAATATAGCATTGTGAACAAAAGAAATAACAAATATTGCTTTTTTAAAAAGTAGGTAAAAATCTTCTGAAGTCTTCATATGTTAATTGGATCAATGATCAAATTTGTTCAATTGTTCAAGGGTTCTATATGCTTTCCAAATGTCCTAACCACTCAGTACTTCTCTAACTTCTCTTGACTCACTTGCTCTTGGTTTCTTTGCTGTTCTTGAATTCTGAGTCATGTCTCTAGCTCAGAGGTTTACCCATGCCATTTCTCAGTCTTCCCTAGCGTATATATGACAGGATAGATTTCTTATTTTCTACTGTTTTAAAGGTAAATCTATTGCACTGTATATAAATGTAAAATTGGTATTATGTATACCTCAAAACAAGTTAATGCCAAATGCAATAAATAAAAAAATAAATTCAATAAAAATAAATAAGTAATATACACAAAAAAGTCACTATATTAGAAAAGCCATCTAATATAAATAACAACCCATCATCTCTGCATTCCTGATACTCCTTATTTGATTTATTGAAGCCTTAGCAATGATGACCAGTTGATTATTATATGCCTAATTTCTTATTTTTGGGCTTTCCCTATTAATGATAAGCCGCATGAAAGCAGGAACTTTGGTTATTTTCTTCTCTATTTGTCTCCAGCACCTAAACAGTGACTGGTACTATTGAATGAATAAATCAGATATTATTGAATGAAAGAAGCTAAATCAGACTGTTACCTATCACAGGACTACTTGTAATCAGATTTATCTCTCATTGCAAAAAGAGTCTTCTCTCCTATAAAGTAATTTCAGGATCTAGCTATCTTAAGGGTAAATCTACCCATGAATTATTCTTCATGGGGTCCTGATCCAACCTTTATGTGGATCTATCCTATCCTGAGTATTATTTCTCTAAGGATGCACTTAAATATAATTAATGATGAATGGTGACTATATGGCTTTGTTTGGGGAAGTGTTCTTTCAGGCACTGAAATAAATTGATCATTGCGGCCATGGCTTGGCTAGATTCCTCAAGTCACCTGTATGCTATAGGAATCCTTTTATCCCTTCACATCCCTTGAGGAAAACTTTGAAAACTGAGAGAACAGTGGCCACAACTGGGAACAGACTTGAGGGCTGTGTCTCTTGCTTTAGACAGCACACCACACACCCACTCAGAATATAAAAACAATAGTCATGTGCTTGACTGCTATGGAGACCCAGCTGTACCACAGACCTCATGCCAGATGAACAGAAGGTGAAAGGGAGGAATATTCTAAAGAGGCCAAAAAAGGTGGTTTGTTTATGGTTTGTAAAAGTTGCTAACCTTTGCCCATTCAGCAATGTTAGTAACTATTTTGTCTCTCCTCTCACCCCACAATAGTGTGCCAGTCAAACTTCCATTAATGAGGACTATATTGACCTTTTTTGATGTTATTGTGAGTGCCTGTGATTAAGATAAACAGAAAAGGAGATGTGAATGAACTCCTATTTCCCAGGAAAGAGGGAAATGATCATGCTGCACTCCTATCCCTTCTACTAACCCTAAAGGTCACCTGCCAACAATACTCTGTTGGATTCCTTTAACTGTCTGATTGAGGGCATTATACAGCTGCAGGAGTAAGCTGAGCTAAACTCCCTTGAGCTCTAAGGAGTGGAGGGGCCAAAACTGTTGGGAGTTAGTGCTCCAAACTGGCCCTCAACCAATAAAGAATGGGATGGGCGAATAGAAGCTCAATGTTATGTTCCTGCAGAGGACAGCTCTCAGATGCATTCCATCTGTTTTCTTACAATGTCCTGTTAAAAAGGAAACAACAGGCTCTAAACAGTCATTCATTTAAGCATCACCAACACACAATAGCTAACCTAATAGTAGTTTCAATCTCTCCTGAATGTATAATTTTTAACCAATCAAGCCAGAATTTCCTGGTCAATACTAGTGAGGTAAATCTGTATGATAGGACCACCCCCACCCTCGCCCCTCAATACACAACTTCCCCTAAAGGAAAGTGGCTTTCCCTGAAAGTCTTTATTTTCTTTTATAATAACTTTATCTCATTTTTTTTCTGACTATAAAACCTTCCATTTTGTATGTTCCTTGTAGTGCCTTTCTGTTACCAATATCACCTAGATTCTTCTTCCTATCCAGCTAATAAAGATCAAGAGCAACAGTAGGAAAAGATAAAGAGATTTATTCTTTCATCAAAGAAGAGGGGAACTCCTGTTCAAAATGCCTCTCCAACCCTTTCCATGCTTTTTTACATGCTTTTTGCAAATAAAAATGCAGTGTTTATGTCTCTGGTCTGCAGACTTTCAGAAAAAGGAATGGAGTGTTCAGGATCAAAAGACTACGTTTATTCTCAGTCTGATCTTGCTATAGATCAGAATTGTCATGGTGCTTAGGGGTGGAGATTTAATGTATTCTGGATTTCTGTATCCTTTTTGCCTCCATTTTGTTTGGTTGGTTTCCTTAGTTCTGTGGGCACATTCCAGAGTTGTCATTATTTTCTAATCTAAATTTGTAAATTCCATCGTCCTCTGTAATTAGCCAGTTATGTAGCTCTAGTGATTCCTAAAAGTAAGTACAGCTGAGTAATATGTGAGCTTCGGTTTAACCATTTCAAGGAAAAGGCCAACAACCAGATGACATTTCTACTTGATAAATGGGATGTTGTCAATTCACGAATCATTGAATAAATCCAATTATATCCTTAAATTTATTCAGGTAATCTTTGACAGTACCAAGAGTATTAAGCCCAAGTTCTCACCTTCACACTCACCCCCACAAAAGTAACTTATTCATTACTCAATTTCTGCAGAATGATTTTACTCTTTTGGGTCTAATTTTCCTATTTTCTCAATGTATTTCCTGGAATAATCTTCCAAATAAACAGTATTCTCAAACTCTGATTTTGCAGAATCCAGACTGAAAAGGGGCATATTTTTCAACATGAAATGGTCTGAGTCTAAGCTTGTTGTTGAGGAGAGCAAGCATTTGGAGCTACAGAACATCTGCGTTAGTCAGCAACTGCTGCTACTGAGAGGATGTTGGGGTCTCAATTCAGGGTTCTTGTGAGTCCAAGAAAATATTTCATCAGACCCAATCACTCTGGGAACAAATAAGTTAGGGCAGCCAGTAGTAATCAAAAGCAAGTGAGATTTATTTAAGATAGTGCACCCTTTAAGAGATAGGATAAAGGTGGGCCATATTCTAAGAGGGGAACAGGCCACAAGGAACTTCAGGTTGAAGTTTCTAGAGTCTGGCAACACTTATCTCCCCACCAAGGGAATCCTGGGGTTCAACAAAGTTTTCAATTGGTCTGCTAGTGGTTCTCCCATTTTAAACTGATTGGAAGATTTCAGAATGGCACTATTTCATGGTCTGTTTCATTCTTTCTTTTAGAATTTTATTGCAGCAAGCTTGTTTTACAAATTAAGATAAATTTATATGTGTACTTCCCCCACTTGTGCAGTCACCCCATTCCTCAGTAATATGTCAACACACCCTACCCCCCACCAAATAACCGATGTTCTTCATCATTGCTCAGTGGGCTCTGCCACCACTTACCACCACCTCACATTCCCTATTGGTAACCTCAGTTCTATTGCAAGTGTCCAAGGGTGGGTTTACTTTCATCTGTTCCTTTGTTTTATCTATTCACATTCCACCGATGAGTGCGATCATCCAGTATCTATCGTTCTTCTTTTAACTTATTTTACTTAGAATAATTTCCTCTAGATCCATCCATGTTGATTAAAATGACAGGATTTTATATCTTCTAAGGACTGTGTAATATTCCATTGTGTATATATACCACATCTTCTTTATCCATTCATCTGACTTTGGGCACTTAAGTAGTTTCCAGTTCTTAGTTATTGAGAACAGGGCTGCAATAAACATGGGGATGCCTAAAACTCTGGGAATTTTTTTGCATCTTTTGGGTATATATGCAGAAATGGGTTGGTTGGAACCAATGGGATTTCCAGCTTCAACTTTTTGAGAAATCTTCATACTGTTTCCACAGGGGTTGCACCAATTTGCATTCCCACCAACAGTGTAAAAGTGTTCCCTTAACGCCAGCATTTGTTGTTTCCAGACTTTAGGATAACAACCAATCTTTCAGGTATAAGGTGACATTTCATTGTTCTTTTGATTTGCATTCCCCTCATGGTCAGTGAGTAGGAATATATTTTCATGGGCCTTTTGGTCATCTGTATATCATCTTTGGAAAAATGTCTCTCCAATTCCTCTTCTCATTTTTTTATTGGATTGCCTGTTTTTCTGTTATTGAATTTTATGAGTTCTTTGTATATTTTGGATATTTAGCCCTTGCCTGAAATATGGAACATAAAGATTTTCTCCCATTTGTAGGTTGTCCTCTTATGTTGGTGATATTTTCTTTTGATGTGAAGAAACTCTTTAGTTTGATGTAGTCTGGTTTCTTTTTGATTCCCTTGATGCTGGAGTTGAATACATAAATACCTCTCTAAGCCTGATGTCATAGAATGTCTTTCCTATATTGTCTTCCAAGAATTTTATAGTTTCTGGTCTTATGCCCATTTCTGGCTTATTTTGAGTTAATTTTTGTGAATGGAGTTAAAGAGCAGTTCATTCTTTTGCAGGTGGCTCTCCAGTTTTCCCAACACCATTTATTGAAAAGACTTTCCTTTCTCCATCTTATGATTTTGGCTCCTTTGTCATAGATTAACGAATTGTATGTTTGTGAATCAGTTCCCTATGATTCAGTTCTATTCCATACAAATTTTAGTATTTTTTGTTTTATTTCCCAGATATAAGTCCATGAGATTTTAATGGGGATTCCATTAAATATGTATATTGCTTTAAGTAAGATGTCCATTTTAACAATGTCAATTGTTAAAAAAAAAAAAAAAAATTTTTATTAGCAACCCTTTGGCTTCCCGGATCTGGAGGCTTGCTTCATTCTTCAAATTGGGGAAGTTCTCATCTGTTATTTCTTCAATTATGGTTTCTACCCCCCTTCTCTCTCTTCCTCTGGGACCCCTATGATGTGAATGTTGTTCCTTTTGATGTTATCATAGAGGTCTCAAATGCTGTCTTTGATTCTTTTAATTTTTTGATCTCTTTACTGGTTTGCTTGATCAAGTTCCTCTGTCCTTTCTTCCAGATCACCGATTCTATTGGAAGCCTCATCCATCCCACTGTGAGTTACTCTACTGAGTGCTTTAAGTCAGTCATAGTGTCTCTTACCTGTTTGATATCTTGTCTTAATTCTTCTCTTTGCTTTCTGACATTCTTGTTTACTGCCTCTACTGATTTCTGGAGTCCCATGAGTATGTTAATCACTGTTACTATAAATTCCTCTTCAGATAATTTACATAGTCTGCTATATTCAGATTTTTCCCCTGGGTTTTTGATTGGATCCATCATTTCACGTATGTTTCTCTGTACCTTTGTTCTACTTGGCTTTCTGTTTATATTTCTGAGAGTTTGGTTTCCCTGGCATTGCGTAGGTGTTACTTGCCCAGGATTGGCAATAAGGCTGAAATTTCACCTTTACCCTCTACTAGCTCTAGCAAGTAGCATTGAGGTTTGGGACTGCCTTCTCACTAGGGAGTGAAGTATCCGAAGAGCAGGATTTCTGGTGGGTGGGATTTTTGCTCAGTGGACCCCAGACTCTGACATGAAATGGTCATGGGAGGGGTTTGAGCTTGGAATTTCTTTGGCTGATTTCCACTTATCGCTAAGCCTAGTACAATTTCACCACGTGGGTTCCAGCTCAGCTCCCCGTGCCTTGGCTCTACTTTCACCCCACTCCCAAGTCATGTGACTTGGGACTCCATGTCTCAGCCCCCACTGGGCCTGCTTCAGCTGGTCCCAAAATCCCTAGTCTCTGCCCTACCATGCGTCCGGGGACTCCCAAGCCCTGCCCTGAATTCAAATCTGTGGCTTAGCTGAGAACTGCACCAGGTGCCCTGACTCAGGGTTAGTCGTCAGCTGTTTTGTCTCCAGCTGAAGTGCCGGTTGTTTCTTGGTGTTTGTCTCAAGAAAATAGGTAGTGTTTTTTTTTTGGTGTCTGTAGGGAGCGACCTCAAAGTGCGTCCCATTGGGTCACCATCCGTAAGTCGATTTCAACTCTTTTTCTTTTTAGAAGTACTTGTAGCTTTCATGGTACAAGTCTTTTACCTTCTTTTGTTAAGTATATTGGAAGATATTTGATTCATTTTCGTTATTTTAAAGGGTATAGTTTTCTTGATTTCATTTTCTTCTGGCATGTTGTTTGTGTACAAAAATGGAATTAATTTTTGTGCCTTGATTTTATAACCTACCACTTTATTGTATTCATTGATTAGTTCTAGTGGTTTTTGACAGTTTTTAGGGTTTCCAATATATGTAATAATGCCATCTGCAAATAATGATAGTTTTACTTCTATTTTTTCCAATTTGGTTTCATTTTATTGCTTTTTCTTGCCTAATTGTTTTGGCTAAGACCTCCAATATGATATTAAATGGTAGATATGTACCTTCTATCCTCATTTATGTGGCGATTGTATCATAAATAGGTTTTGGAAACTGTCAAAATCTCTGCATCTACTTGATATGACAATGCGATTTTTCTATTTTCTCTTGATAATGTGGTGTATTACATAAATAGATTTTACACATGTTGAACCAACCTTGCATTTCTAGGATAGATCCTCCTTGCTCATGGTGATGATCCTTTTGATGTATTGTTGGATTCGGTTTGCTAATATTTTGTTGAGAAATTTTTGCATCTATGTTCATTAGAGATATTGGCCTGTAATTTTCTTTCTTGATGATATTTATAGAAGCTTGTAATATCGGTGTGTTGTCAGCCTCATAGAAAGTGTTTGAAAGTGTTCTCTGTTCATTAATATTTTGAAGAGTTTGAGAAGAATGGTATTAATTATTCTCTGATGGTTTGGTAAAACTCCTTAGAAACTCCATCAATTTCTGGAATATTATTTCTAGGGAGACTTTTCATTATCTTTTCAGGTGCTTGTTCTGTTCAGGTGTTTAAATTCTTCAAGGTCATTTTGATAGACTGTATTTTTCTAAAAATCTGTCCTGGTCCTAAAGATTGTCCACTTCATTGGCATGGAGCTTTCATATTAGTCTCAGGATGTTTTATATTGCTGTCAAATCTATTATACCTTCCCTTTTCATTTATGATTCTAGTTATGAATTTTCTATCTTTTTTTTCTTTATGAGTCTGATAAAAAATTTGTCAATTATTTATTTTTTCAAAGAACCACTTTTGGTTTCATTCATCTTCTGGTTTTCATTTTGTTTATTTCTGATCAAATTTTATCATTTCCCCTTTTCTACTGATTTTTTGTTTTAATTGTTCTTCTTTCTATACTTGCATGAAATGTAGGATTCAATTGATTACCTGCAATTTTTCTTGTTTCTTGAGGTAGGCCTGAAATGCAATGAACTTCCCTCTTTGTACTGCTTTTGCTGCATACCATAGATTCTGGTAGATCATATCTTCATTCTCATTGGTCTCTAAGTATGTTTTTAAGCCCCACCTTGATTTCTCTTTCACCTAAGAGTCATTCAGAAGCACAGTGTTTAATCTCCAGTTAATTTGGGTTATTTCACCATTCCTTTTGTGGTTGATTTGTAGCTTTAAGGCATTGTGGTCAGAGTAGAATCTTGGTATGATTTCAATCCTTCTAAATTTGTTGGGACATGTTTTGTGCTCCAATATATGATCTGTCCTTGAGAATGTTCTATGCACATGAGAAGAAAGTGAAATCTATAGTTGTTGGATGAAGTATTCAGTGTATTTCTATTAGACTTAGCTGTTCCAAATGGTCATTTAAAACTGCTGTTTCCCTGTTAATTTTCTGCCTGGTTGATCTGTCCATTGTTTTAGGTGTTGAAGACTCCTACTATTATTGTGTTGCTATTGATGTCTCTTGTCAGTGCAAATAATACTTGCTTAATACATATTATGATGCTCTTTCATTTGGTACATATATGCTAATAAGCATTATATCTTCTTGCTGGATTGACCCCTTAATAATTATGTAATGTCCATCACTGTCTTTCATTACACTCTTTAGTTGGAAGTCTGTTTTATCCCACACATGTATGGCTATTTCTGATTTTTTGGTTGTTATTTGACTGTAGGATTATCTTCATTGAGTTTGAGTCTTTGTTTATCTTTTGAAAAAAGGTGATTTTATTAAATGTAGCAGGTCAGATTATACTTTTCAATCCATTCAGCACCCCTGTGTTATTGAATTGGTGAGTTCTATCCTTTATTGATATGTAGCTTTTAATTGCCATTTTTCAATTTGTCTTCAGGGTGTTGTTCCAGACAATACCTTTGTTCATCACTTTCTCTTCTTAGCTGGGTTGTGTTTAGTTATGTTTTGATTGGTTTCCTTTTTTTGTTTTCTTATTTTTTCCCTTTAAATGTGTTTTGAGGTTCCCCTGGGTTAGTATTAAAAATTGTATTAAGAATTCTAGTATTAAGAATTTGGAACAAAGAATTCTAATGTGCTTTCAAAAAAGCAGATTATTTGAAAGCAGATTAGCCTTAAATTCACTGTAACTATCCACATTTTATTCTCCTCTCCTCCTAGGCACTTCTTTTATTTGCTCTCTTATTGTTTTAAAATGGAATTTCTTTACACTTTAAAGAGCACCCTTTAGTATTTTTTGTTGAACTGACTTCCTGGTAATGAATTCCTTTAACTTTTTCTTATCTGAAAAGCTACTTATCATTCCTTCCGTTATAATTGTTAATCCCATTTGGTATAGTATCCTATGTTGAGAATCCTTTTCTCTTAGTACTTTGAATATATCATGCCATTCCCTCTTGGCCACAGAGTTTCAGTTGAGAAATTCACTGACTGTCCTATGGGGACTTCTTTGTATGTGACTCATTTTTCTCTAGTTGCTTTTGAAAGTCTTTCTTTATCTTGTATTTTTGACATTTTGATGACAATATGTCATTGTGTGGTTCTGTTTGTATTTCTTTTGGTTGGAACTCTTTGAGCTTCCTATTTATTGAGGCTTTCTTCATTCCTCAGGTTAAGGAAATTCTGTTATTATTTCTTCAAACATAGTTTCTGCTCCATTTTCTCTCTCTTCTCCTGAGACACCTGTGATGTGAATCTTATTGATTTTTATGTTATCCCGTGGTCATGAATGCTGCTTCTCATTATTTTATCTCTTTGCTGGTTTGTTTGAGTGCAATCCTCTTTCCTACCTCTGCTTCATGTTTCTATTAGAGGCTTCAATCATCCTACTTTGGACTCCCTCTGTTGAGTTCTTTAGTTCAGTTAGTGTGCTCTCCATTTTTTTGATATCTTGCTTCATTTCTTCTCTCTTTTTTGTTGTTTTCTTTTTCTTCTTTATTGCTT
Source organism: Solenodon paradoxus (assembly GCA_004363575.1). Lineage (NCBI taxonomy): Eukaryota > Metazoa > Chordata > Mammalia > Eulipotyphla > Solenodontidae > Solenodon > Solenodon paradoxus. The sequence goes on along the minus strand of RJWH01000161.1, from coordinate 965,228 downwards.
TCTTGATTTCCATGAGTATGTTTCTCAATATTGCCCTAAATTCATACTCAGGTAGCTTGCATAGTCTGTTGAATTCAGATTTTCCCCTGGGGATTTAATTGAATCCATCATTTCACCTGTGTTTCTCTGTGTCTTTATTCTGTTTGGCATTCTGTTTAAGTTTATGTGTGTTAATTTTCCCTGCAGTGACAACCTAGTTTAGGCTATGACTTGCACTGAATAAGCTTGGATCTTGGTTGAACATTGGGAATACTTGAGTTGTTTTATATCACCACTGGTTGTGTTTGCTGTTCTTAGGTCAATCCTGTGTTGGGTGTTGAATGTTCAGCCTACGGGGTTGGAATTTATTTGGGAAATTCAAAACATTCCCACAGCATAGGTCTGAATGGTAACAAGTAACTTGTTGTTGACATACAAATGGCAATTAGGTTGTAGTTCTAAACCCACCCACAGGTTAGTACTAGTGTGTAGTATTGAATATCTTTTCTTTGGGAGATGCTCATTTTTCTTGATGCCTGGGGGTGATATTTCTGGTGGCCCTGCATAGGGAGGGTGATTTCCCTAGCTTCCTTCTGTTTTTGGTGGTGCCCAGTTTAGTTTCTCCACAGGGCTTCCCATTCAGACTACCAGGTACTGGTTCTCGTTTTTCCTAGACTGACTCTCTTCCCTGTCTCTGTGTCCCAGTCCCATTTGGTGGGCTCTCAGCTGCTTTTGGAGTGACTCCTGGGAGACCTAGTTTTTCCTGCAGCTCTACGCCCTCTGACATGACCTGAATCCCAAATCTGCTGTGTATCTCTTGAAGTCTTTGTCTTTTTTTGGTTGTGGTTGTTGCCTCAGTGTCTGTCAGCCTCCGGACCCACTTTTCCTCAGTTTTTATGACTGGAAAATAGATTAATTCCTAGTTACTTCATGGGGAGGATGCAGGACTCACTACAGGTCTTCATCTTGACTCAAATCTCCTGCCTTTCGATTGGAGGATTACTGCTGTTTCCTTCTTTCTTGCTTCTCTGCTCCTGACCGACTCACTACCTAGCACTGCTGCTGCCTAGAAATTGTCACTGAGCTGCCTGAATCAATTACAGGACAGAGTTTGGTCATGTATTTTATAATTTGGATAATAATAAAATAAATATAAAATTAAAAATAATAACTTATTTATTAGTAAGTATTGTGGGGCCAAAAAAAATTCCCTTCTGAGGTTCTTCATAGACTGGACAAACAAAATAATTAACATTATACATGATTAGTAAGAGAAAATTCCAAATTCAATAACATACATTATTATTTACTGCCACGTATAGCAGTAAATTCTGTGATAACTGGGGTAAATCAGAGACTTACATTCTGTCCTGAAGCATGAGAAAGGGTGTCAGGGTTATCGAGGAGAGAATAAAGGGTCTTCATCTGGCAAGAAGGAATGATGCAGCTTTACTCTAAAAGTAAAGATACGCCAACTGTTCCTTCTACAGTCTTCCAAAGGATAATGGAACAATGGCCCATTCTTGTATAGGGGAAAAACAGAGACTTATGGAGTGGTGATGACTTCTTTGATTAAAGGAAGGACAAAACAGTTATGAGAAAGGCAGATACTTTTCATCTGGTTCAAAATAATATTCAGAGCAGAGCATTTATAGATCAATTATGAGAGATTGGGATTATCTGTTTTAGTCACTCCAACATCAAAGAAATGATATCATTTTTTGCTAACTATTGATTTATGTACACGTATGTCAGTTGCCAATGTGAATAACTTGTTAATGTCTGCTATTTTTTGGATGACATTAATATAGTTTTTATTTATAGGGTACTTTTAAGAAAAAATGGTTATTTAGGTTTTGAATTTTAAAAATATGTTCAGGACATCTCTGAAATAAGGAAATTCAATTTAAGATAAGAGGATCCAGAAATCTGTATAAAGGTCTCCTTAAGTCTTTGCTAAGTACTGAGTTGCACACGTGTAGAGGGAAATTGCACAAATATCTTCAAAGAATGCTGGGGAGTTCTCACTTTGCACAAGGATGAAGGTACTCAAACTGATCATGCATGATAAGTCTTAAGATGTTACTTTGGGCATTTAATGGGATTCCCTAAAGGTCATACCTTAAAAGTAGGACTGAAAAACTCCTGGAGTAAAAACTACTTTAGCTCTTCTTAAAAAGGCTTAGAAATAGTCCTCATGGTTGCTTTGATCTGAGAGTGACTTAAGTGTCAATGAATACAAAACCCAACAATGTAAGATTTACAATACTCGGAGCCAATACATTTTTATTTATATATATTATTATTATATTATATATTATGTATATTATTATAAGAGGGATATGAACATAGTGAAGAGTGAAATGGAAAATGTAAAAAAGATAAATTACAGTAAAATCTGGAATGGAAGAATAAAATATTTGAAATGAAAATTCACTGGATGTGGTTAACGAAAAATTAACAATGTGAAAAATTGAAAACATAGCAATAGAATATATCCAAAATAGGTGCACCCTTATGGAATAGTGGTTAGGTTCACTAATTCTGGCCAAGTTCCATCCATGTGCATCCCAAGAACTGGGTTTATATCCTGGGTCTAGGTAGAACAACAAAATGTAATAAAAGCAAATAAAATGAAAAATAAAAGAATATATACAAAATAAAGCAAAGATAAAAATGACTTAAAAGTGAACACATCGTGACATGTGAGACAACATCAAGGAATCCAAGATACATGTAACTGGAATCCTAGAATAAGAAAAGGGAGACATGGGGAATATTAATACATTGGAAGAATCAGTGACTTAAAACATTTCTAAATTTTATGAAAGTATAAATCTATAAATCCAATAAATTAACAATGTAAAATAAAAGACTGTAATCTTTATAATATAAAGGGAAACATATAATCAAACTAGAAATCTATATGCAACAAAATATTTTTCAAATATGGTAAAATATTTTTCAGACAAACACAAGCTCTGACAATTCACCATCAGGGGACCTACACTGCATGAAAAATGTTTTTTAAAAAGTTTATCAAACAGAGAATAACTACAACATTCACATGTGGATTTATATGAAGAAATTAAGAGTGTCATAAATAGTAAATATGTAGGTAAATTTAATGATTTTCTCATTTAAAACATATAACATGATTAACCTTGTATAATAGTAGTTGTAGAGCAGCAGCAGTAATAATGATAACAATAATGTGTTTTGGAGTATATATCAGATATAGAAGTAAAACAAATGACAAAAGTATAAAAGAAAGGGATAAGGGGATATATAATGTTAAACTCTTATGCATGAATTGATTTATAATATATAAAGGTCATTTTGATAAGATATAGTGTTGTAAGGCCTAGAGCAACCATTAAGGAACAGGTAATAAGATAGTAAAGATAAGATTGATAGACTAAATTGATAAGAGAGATATAATTGAATACTAACACATAGTGAATTAATCCAAAAAGGCAGAGAGAGAATAAATGAATAAATAAATAAAATGATAAATATATGGCAGATAGAAAAAATTTAAAAATATTCATTTAAACCCAAACAAATCAAACAGCGCCTTAAATGTAAGTTATTCAAATTAAAGTGATCTAATTAAAGGAATTCAGATTGTATTTTAAAAAGCAAGATCCAATCCTTTTACATAAAAGGGCACAGATAGTTTAAAAGGAAAACAAGGGAAAATTTGAGACAGCAACAAAAAATTGACAAATTAGAACTCTTTTTGATTCAAAGGATTGTGAATATGAAAAGACAACCTACAGTATGAAACAACTAATTGAAAATTGCATAGCATATAAGGAACTTGTATTTAGAATATATAAAGAATACCTAGAAGTAAGTACTAACATGACAAATAACTAAATTTTAAAATAGGAAAAGAATCTAATTAGACATTTCCCCAAATATATATGGTCAGTGAAAATATTAAAAAAAATTTTCCATACGGAAAATGCATATCAAAACCATAATGAACTTCTAGTTCATGCCTACTAGTATGGTTAAAAACAAGACAAATAATAACAATGCTGATGAAAATGTGGAGAAATTGCAACACTCATATACTGCAAGTGGGAATGTAAAATGATTCTGGCATGTTGATTAACAGTTCGTCAATTCTCAAAATGTTAAACATGGAGGTACTATATGACTCAGCAATTTTTCTTCTACATAGATATCTAAGAGATGTAAATAATATGTCCACACCTAAGCTTGTATATGAATGTTTGTAACAACATAATTCATAGTAATCAAAGTGAAAACAACTTAAATATGTGTCAGCTAGAGAATGGATAAAGTTTGGTAAATCTATATAGTGAACTATTATTTGGTAATAAAAGGAGTAAAAGATGAATACATTCTACAATATGAATGCACCATGAAAAATTATGCTAAAGAATTCAGACATCAAAGGCTACATACTGTGTTACTTCATTTTTATGAAATGTCCAGAGTAGGATAATTCATAGACAGAAAGTAAATTAGTTGTTGATAAGAGTTGGATAGGTATCGGAAAAGGGGGAAAGGGGGGTGACTGCTAAAGACCTATGGTTTCCTTCTGAGGTAATGAAATGTTTTAAAATTGGTTGTTATGGTTGTACAACTCTGAATGTATGAAACATCACTGATTTGTACATTTTAAGTTAGTTAATTATATGTGTAAATTGTATCTCAATAAAACTTTATTTAAAAAGATAAATGATGGGAAAAATTACACCATGCAATAATAAAAGGATGCTGAAGTAGACTTTAGAACAAAAATTTTAACATTGTACAAAGGAAAATTTTTATATATTTATAAACAGTCAAATTGCCCTAAAACTATAAAAATCTTAAATATACTTACACCAAATATAGAGCTAAAAATGCAAGAAGCAGGCGCACGCTGGTGGAGTAGCAGATTAGTCAGCAGCCTTTGGCCGAGAGCGCAAGCCACATATCCCAGGGACCCAAGGTGAAGACCTGGGAACAGGATGAAAACCAAGGTGAACAACTAAATAAAGTGCTTCTTCCTCCTCTCTCTTCCTGCCAGCCTATCTCTTCTCGCCTTAATTCCTGCCTGCAGCCTTTCCTTGAAAATAAATACAAGAAGCAGAAGTTTACCAAACTGAAAGAGAGATATGAGAAATCAGAAAATCCACAAACATGGTATTTTTTTAAACAATTAATAAGGGAATTAAAGTTGTGGGCAACTTTGTCAACAAAACTGACATAATCAACATTTATACATGACATTACCTGAAAACAACGGAAAACTTTTTTTTTTTGTGCATTTGGAATATTTATAAAATAGTCCATTTTCTGAGCCATAAAAAAAATCTTAATATATTTGAAAAGAGAGAAATCATACAAAGTATATTTCTTCATCACAATGGAATTAAATCAGAAATCATAAAATATTTTTATTGCATTTTATATTTCTTTTTTGACTCAGTGATTGTTGAGTAGTATGTTGTCCAATTCCACATATTTGTGAACTTTCTAACTTTGTCTTGTAATTATTTTCCAACTAGTATGGCTAGAAAAGATGTTTCTTAAATCTTAAGTATATTAAGATTTCTTTCATGCCCTAACATATGATGTATCCTGGAGAATTTTCCATGTGAGCTTGAGAATCTGTATTCTATTGCTGTTAAATAGAATGTTCTAAAAATATCTAGTCTAAGGAGCAGGTTAAGTCCAATGTTTCCTTATTGATTTTTTTTGTATGAGCATTCTATTGATGAAAGTGAGCATTTGAATAGTTACTTCACATATACGCAAATGTCAGATTGTACAATAAACACATGTAAAATGCTTAACCTTATGAATAAGCATGGAAATTCAAATTAAAACCACAATATGATATCACTACAAACCCACTAAAGTGTCTAAAAATACTGACAAGTGTTTGTACAAATGTGGAACAACAGTAATTTTTATATTTTGGGAAAATAAAATGGCGCATACATTTTGGAAAACATTTTGGCAGTTTCTGTAGTGTTAAATATATACAAACCAACATTCTACATTCAGGCATTTACCTAAGAGAAATAAAAACATTTTCATGCAAAACTTTGTGCACAATTTTCATAGCTACTTTATTCGTGATAGTCTAAATCTGGTGGAAAAAACAAATGCCCACCAACAAGTGACTCTATAAAAAATTGTGATATGTTTATACAATGGAATACTACTTAGTAATAAATTAGAATTAACTGCTTATATGCAAAGCACTATAGATTAATATCAAAAGTTTTATTCTGAGTTAAATGCAAGATATGAACTTATATATACTGTATGATCCCTTTTTAAAGCTCAGTATGTGTTCTGACTCTTTTAATCTACAGGTTACTCCTCCATCCTTCTGTAGAAGAACCTAGGCTATTTCAACTGTAGTGTCCCATAGTCTAGATTTTGCTCATTACTTACCCATGATGCTGTTCAGCGTGACCTTTCTCATTCTTAAAAATTATAAGTTGGATCAAGCTGTTTGCTCAGGTTCAGGTTTGATGTCATTTGAATCACATGGCACTTTTTTATCAATAAACATTTGATGTCTGGTTATTGCTCTTTCATAATAATAGCAAGACAGTGATATTCTAATTTACCACTATATTGACTAGAATAATTTTATATGAAGAAACTTCTTTTCATCTACTATTTGATTTTCCAGTGGCTCTAAAAGGAGGGCAGAGGTAAGTGTTTTATAGTTATTTTCTTTTATTTAATCTGCTTTCAAAATAATATTTCAGTTACAATTGTTTTGTTTTTTTAATGTCACTAGAAATGTATGAACTTAAAATATTGGATGGCACCAATCAACTGGAATTCTTGTTGAAATTCAAATTGTCCTACTCTGTCAATAGGTTGTGGAAATGAAATGGAATGTACTCGAAGCGACTAAATTAGAATAGAATGAATAATTGGAAACGTCTGTATGTTGGCTGTTGTGTCCTTCTGACATAACCCTGGTGGTATTTAATAGCTTCCTTGAAAGCTGTATGTCAATGTGTTCCAGTTTTTTTTCTTTATAATCTGCCCCAGGTCTAAAACCAGTCATTTCTTCAAGAAACACTGATTTCTTTGAATAGGAAATGCCATTTTTCCATTTGTATCCCTATTTTTCTTGCATTTTAAAATGAATATATATCTTTTCATATATCATTTACCTTCATACCTATCCTGAAACCAGTATATAAGTCTCAATGTAAGTTTGACCGCTATTCACTTTAGCGCTCTTACAATCCCATCTCATCAAAAAATGAACATGATTAGGATACACTTTCTGTTGTTTTTCCATTTAGAACTTCTTTTATTATCACTTTCATTTACTGAATAGAAGAAATGTTGTCCAGTGTCTACAATACTACCTCTATCACATATCAACTTTCCATAAGCTCTATTTGTCTATCCCTCTGCCAACATCTCACTGCTTTAATTACCACAGCTTTATAATGAGCATTATATATAGCAGAGCAAGTCTCTCTGTATGGTAGAAACAAACACAAAATCTCTGTTAAGGAGCAAATGCAAAAGAATTCCATACTTAAGTTTTCATATTCTATGCATTCACCAAAATATCACTGTACACATGGGAAACACTCAGCCATGAATAATATTCATCAAAAGCAGCAGACCATAATCTCAAAGACAAGATACCAATTATATGGTATAAAGTAAATATGTGTAAATTATATATATATATACACACACACATATACATATACAGAAATAGAATTTGGAAAAAAGTTTTGGAAATAATTCTCCAGAAACAAAAATTGTAATAACCGAAAGTAAAATTTGGATGGAGGAATTTAACATTACATTAAACACCTTTAAATGAACAATCAGTGTTTGGAAGGCAAAGCTGAAAAAGCTACACATAATGTGGACAGAGACAAAGCAAAAGGAAATATAGAAAAGAAACTAAGAAATATAAAATGTAGAATTAACAGACCAAACATACCTATAATCTGAGTTCTAAGAAGTAAATAGTGGGGGACACACTATATTAGAAAACATGATTGTTTACCAGAGGAGAAAAAGAACACTAAATCTAAGACTAAAGACGTTTCCCAAGTTTTCAAAATAAAGAAGTACATAACAGAATGATAAATTCAGAACAATAGAAACAAAGAGAAAGTAACAGAAACAGCCAAACAGAAAACAAAAGAGGAGGTTCATCTGCAATGACTAGGCTGATCATAGGTACTGTTTTAAATGGGAGAGTACCATTTTTTTCATACTTCCTAAATGTCCTGTTGTTTTAATATGTCAATTTTGTCCTGTTTTTAATAAAACAAGACCATCTTAATTGCGGGGAGGAAGAGACAGTTGAATTGCCCCAGGTCCAGTCTGTTGAGGGGGGTCCCAAAGCAGCTGCCCCTTTCTCCCCATGTTAAAGACAGCCTTCGCCAGGGCTGACTGTGATGGACCACAACTGCTACTGCTATTCTCACCTCCTGTGAGGAAACAGGAGTCTTGAGGAAAGAAGATTGTCCCCCGCAACCTACACACTTGCTTCTTCAAAGGGAGCAGGATACCGCAGCATGATCAAGTCACAAGTAAATACTATGGGGGTTATCTCTGGCACTGTGAGGGTTATCTCTGGTATTGTGGGGGTTATTGGACATTTCGGGCACTGAACTGGTTATGGGACTTTCTGGCACTGGGATGGTTAAAGTGGTCTGTGTTTTAGGTAAAACATTAAGAGTGGGGTTTATAGAGACACCAAAATTGGTTTTTACCTAAGGTGTCAAAATTCCTTGCATGGGCCCTGGTCGTATGAAGTTCCTCTGGACCGCATGTCATCACAATAAATCATTGATCAGCATCACATAATAATTAGTTTTTGCTGGCCTGGCTGCTCTGTTACTGCTGGGATTGCTTCACCTACTCCCTTCCCCTTAGTCACCAGCACATAACCCTGTCCTGTTTTTGCCATCCTAATGTCATGTTTGTCTCAAGGAAAAATCATCAGCCTAGCAATGATCCATAGATGACTTCTTAAATAATTGAAAATAAGTTGTCAAACAATAAGAAAATAACTTCAACCTAGAATTCTATAGTTAATGATAAAATGGCTCAAAAATAAAAGCAAAATTATCACACTTTCAAACACAAATCTGAAAAGATTCCCAACATACCAACACAAAAGAAACTTTTAGTGAAGGTATTTGATTTCAGAGGAAAGATTTGAGATACCTAAAAATGGAAAGCATAAATATTGATTCTGTGCAATGATAAAATTAACAAATACCATGTGAGGTTAAATATCAAGAGAGAATAGCATATAATTTAGGGAGGGTAATGACTGACATGACAGCATGTTATTATGGTTCATATGAAGAGTTCAAGTAGTTAAAATGATTTATTTGTACCATTATTATGATAGTAAAGCTATAGCAGAGTAAAATTGCTAATTTTAGATGTTAAAATTTCTAGGCTCATCACTAAGGAATAGAAATAGCCATGCAAAAAATGGGCTGATGACCTTAATAGACACCTCCCCAAGGAAGACATACAAATTGGCCAACAGATTCTCTTATCGTCAGGGAAATGCAAATTAAAATAATAATGAGATGCTACCTCACACCCATAAGAATGGCTGTCATCCCCCAAAAAGGAAACAAGTGCTGAAGAGGATGTGAAGAAAAGGGAACTCTAATTCACTATTGGTGGGAATGTGAAATGGTGCAACCACTCTGGAAAGCAATATGGAGAGCTCTCAAAGCTATGAGAATAGAAATTCATATGATTCAGTTATTCCTCTAGCAGAATCTACTCTGAAAACACTTATCCAAAGATATGTATTCACCCCCATGTTCACTAAAGCACTATTCACAATAGCTAAGAGCTGGAAACAACCTAAATGTCCATCAACAGAGGAATGGATAAAGAAATGATATATATACACAATGGAATTTGATGTGGCCATCAAAAAGGTAGAAATCCTGCCATTTGCAACAACATGAATGGACTGGGAGAGAATTATGCTTAGCAAGATAAGCAGAGGGAGAAAAACTGACATAGTATGATAGCACTTAAATGACGTATGTGGATAGAGAAAACAAATAAATGATATAAATCAAGGAACACTAAATGTGGAGAGAGAGAGAGAGAGAGAGAGAGAGAGAGAGAGAGAGAGAGACTCTTAGTGGTGGAAGACAAAGTCACATCCAAGGGTACCGAAGTGATGGGAGAGGGGTGGGAGAAATGGGATAAAGGGAATTAACTGTAAATGAAGGGAGAAAAAAAGGGGAATATTGGTAAACCTACTGTGCTATATGTAAATGTAAAAATTCTATTGTGTACACCTCAAAATAAGTTAACATCAAAATGCAATACAGCTTTAACAAAAAAATTAATTAAAAAAGAAATAGCTATAAATGCTAGCTAGCATTATTATTATTTATTTGTTATTATTAGTATCCAGGGACCTTGCCAAAAGAAACAGAGAGCAACGAGGAAGAAAGAATTTTGTAGTCAAATCACTTTTGCTTAACTAAATTAAACCTATTTGTGGTTGTTTTATCTGGTTTTTCTTAACGAATGTGCAAAAGCCAAACTGCTGGTAAAAATTCTATTTATAAAGCCAGTGTTAATGCAGCTTTCACCTCACCTTGAATTCAAATCCATTGGAGTTTGATTCGCCTGTTTGTGGGAATCACGTGGGCTGGAAGAGAATAACAAGGTCAGTCTTCAAAAGGCCTCAGATTTGGGAGAATAAGATGTTAAGGGGAGCTGAAAGTGCTATTGTCCTATGATACTGGGGAGGGTGGACATTGCAATCTGTTTAACTGGGAGAAAAAAATAAAAGCCCACCCAGCAAATAGGCTGACAGCTTCAGTCACAGGGCTGCTGGAGCTGTGGGAACACTGCCAGGCGGTTCTGGGGAAAAGACTTGGCACCAATTTGTGGCCTTGTGTTCTCTATGAAAGAAAAAAGATTAATTTATTTTCTAAGTCAGAATACACTACCTAGATGCCAAATTGCCAGTTAACATTCTATTTGCAAGCAGGTATTGGGTGTCAATACAGCTTCCACCTCACGTCACAGAATGCTGCCTCTTCATAATCAGCATGCGATGCAAGCTGTCTTTTCAGCTACATTTTCAGGATTTCAACTGTTCAGAAAAATGGCAGGTAAGACACGCCCATAAGTATAATGGAATCTTATGTGTCTGTTTTAAATGTAACTGATTGGTTTACACAGCACAGAGGCAGTAAGTCACCACATCTAGAGAGGAGATTTTTGCTCTTATCAATTCAGCTAATTATTTTCTCTCAGAGTTAACATTTCACATGTATCCAAGCAAAGGGAAAGGTGAAAGGTGGTTAGCTTTTCTAATCTCACAATATTTTGAATATCAGATGGCACATTTTTTAAATCCGTAATGCTTTCATTGCAACTGATGTAGTTGAAATTCACTGACACTTTATGTAATTGTTCATATACCAGGCAGGTTTTTCTGAAGACTGCATACATTAATTCCCACAGTCTTCACATGGAGGATTGAGCAAATGAGCCAGTTCTGAGCTAACTTGAAAGTTTTTTTGTTTTTATTTTTAAAGAGGATGGAAGCAGAAAAGAAAGCAAGAGGCAGTTAGGCAAGCAGGCAGAAAAGGAGAGGACAAAGAGGCATTTTACTTAGTTGTTAGTTTTGGTTGTTCCCCCAGACTCAGGTTGCAAACTTGGGTCCTTGGGCTCTACTGTGAACTCTGCTGAAGCCAAAAACTTAATGTCTGAGTCACTAGGGCACACACAAAGATTTTGATAACTGGGAAGAAAACCTGTGTCTCACCCTCTTCTCTCCTGGAATGCCCTCTGCACTTTTTTCTCTTGCCTCCATATCCTAATCATTTCAAAGTCTGTCAGTCTCCAAGAAGCCTCCCCACTGGTTCACCTTAATCTTTGCTTCTTTTCAGAAGGAAGAGCTCCTCTCTGCTTCTCCTGCAGGCTACACTCAAATTTTACTGCCTTGCATTGTTCCCTCATTATTAATAATTAATCTGAGCTTTTCCTCTTAACAATGAGCTTCTTGAAGGCCTATCCATGTCTTATATATCTGATTTTTACTCAGTTAATTAAGTCACTGATGGGTTTAAAAACAGTCCATAAATACTTGTTAATAAAGTGGCTAATGAACAAATAAGAAAATTCAGTTGTTGAAGAACTAATCATTCAGGCAGCTCCCTGAAAGCAGTGAGATTTGGTTATCTGTGGTTTGGGGGATTACTTGTATGGCATCATTCTTGTCATTCTATTTTTTAATTTTATTTTATTGAAGGGATATTGCATCATAACTTAGAGTTTTAAGATGTGCGTCATTGATAATCAACCTCTGTATATAATACATTAAATTTCAAAGGCCTTAATGAAACACCCAGATCCCTAAAAGGACCCAATTTCTCAACCATCATTGCTTTCTATCTATGTTTGGGTTAGACCAAAAGCGAGGAAAGGACCTTTCCCAACGACCCAAGGGGATGGTAGAGGAGGGAGGGCAGGACAGATGTGAGTCAGGAGACATCTATATTTTCATTTCTCCCCTGGCCTTCAATCACCACATCTTGCTAATTGGTTTGTTTTTTCACTTCTGCTCACAGACCCCTGAGTGTTGATATCTTAAAGGCCTGCTTCCTTGTGGAGGAGTTGGAAATGTGTATCTTAGCACTTGTAAACTCAAGGCTTTGCAAAGTCAACAGGAGGCATTTTGATTGGAGCTATTTATTCTCACTACGCAGTGAGTTTGCAGAAAATTAAGGGTCATATTCTACCTCTTCTTGATGTTCAGGACGTGGGACACAGTCAGGAACACAACTTCAGTCCTGCCATATTGGGACCCCGATACCTAGAAGACTGGTCATCTTTGGAGGTACAGGGCTGCACTGGAGAAGGGGTCCTTGGACTTGGGGCTGACTCAGCACTATCAGAGCATCAATAGCTGTCAGATTTATTTCACTGGCAGATTTCCACAAGAATGGGAAATTAGTCTCTAAACCTTCATTGATTTCTTTTTATATCGTTTTCATTTATATGCACATTTGGAGAGTCCAAGGGTCCTCCTAGACCCTTCAGGTGTGTGATTTTAATAAAATATAATTTGTCAAAACCTGAGCTGACAAAATTAGTAAAATGTGGGAGTAAATCATTTTTACCCTAAAAGGATTTTGTGATCAAATTCAGGGTGCCTTTGATTGGTTCAAAGTTCTAGCATATACAAGATTACAATTGTAGGTTTCTTTGTACTGATTTCAGAAATAACCCCTGTCATCTGCTACGAAGCACCCTCATGGTCATAAGTCACATTCTTTGATTTCAACAAGACTCTAGACTTCAGATCAGACTCCTCCACTGAATACGTGTTTGGATAAGTTTCTTAGCCTCTCAACAATACAATTTAAACATTTTGCAAGGATGAAATGCGATAAGCACTTAGCACATAGTAAAGGCTTGCTGTGCTAGTGAGCAATTCTTCTTGTTAGAATATGTGGATGTCAAGTTTGGTTTGCTCAGTTTAAAAGTGTTATTTTGTTTAAGTGTGAACTCTACCTTTATGACTGTGATTTCTCTTCTTAACATTTGCCCCTTGCCTCTTAATCCATAAAAACGCCTTCCCTGGCCCACCTAGGACAGAATGGGGTAGAGCAAGAGTTACTCCCATAGCTTACCACATGCAACTGTGGGTAGAGCCTGAAGCAAGAAGGGTTTTCTGTCTAAAATATTGCTTCTCAAAATGTAGCCCAAGGAACCAAATATCAGAGTTAATTAGGTCATTTATTTAATTACAGATTCCTGGGGCCCTGCCCAAGGATTTTTGAAGTAGAATCTTTTGTTGGAGTTTAGGGGTTGGAATATGTATTGGAATCAACACCCAGGCTATTTGAACAGTAACTGAATAAAGTTTAAAACTGCTTCAGTGCATTTCTCAAGTTTGCCCAATTACAGAAGGAACTCAGGATACTTACTGAAAACAGAAGCGTCCAGCCCAGAACTTCCAGGGGAAGAGCCGAGGATGTGTTCCCCACGCCCCCATTTTATTTTATTTAGTTGTTCATCTTGGTTGCTCCCCTGGCCCCAGGTTGCCATCTGGGTCCTTGGGATGCATGTGAATTATGCTCAGCTGGAGGAAGCAGGCTCAGATGCGAGGCTACTATGGGGAGCCATGATGTGTATTTTCCAACCAGTGTCCCCAGATGACTCTAAGATCTGGCAGTGTAGGAAAGGCTGCTCTAGAGTTACTTGGCCAGTGACATGATTAGGTGCTGGGGCAAGAATGAGTGAGGGTGGTGACTAGGGAAAATTGAATGGTCCAGAGAATGATCAAGAGTGGTGCCCTCTTGGGAGGGCTCATCTTTGGCTCTTTGACATCTCCTTCAGGTGTGGGAGTCAGAGTCCTGTCATGCCATGGTGTGTGAGAAAGCGAAGCAGCCCATCAAGCCCTCAAGCAGGGACCAGCATCATCAATGAATCCTCATGAGGCTTAGATAAAGGGGAAGAACGATTGCTTGTCACATAGCCATTCTGGGTCTCTTGGACTGGAATGCTTACTTGGATCTTTTCCACAAATTGCCTCCTTTTCTTAAGACATTCTATAACCCAAATGACTTTGATTGAAATAATGCTCTGCCACCAGGGGCGAGACACTTGAGGTCCTGGTATTGAGCTGTCCTCACCTAGTACCTCTGGGTCTTGTGCAGTCTCTGCAGCCAGACTAATTCTCTCCCAGTCTTCTGCCTAATTAAAGGACTCACACAGGTCCCAACTTCCTCTCAGTGACACTGCTCAATGATAATAACTGCCATGCACTGGGACAAGTCTTTATTGGTAGTGAACAGAGCAGTATTGTGGTAATCTCTTATTTTAGGATGGGCGTGGCTGCCAGGTCAACAAATCTAGGTGTTGTGGAGATGTGGTTCTTGTAATTCTGCCACAACTACTCTGGGATGGGTCCTCCTCCTCATGACAACACAGGTTTTTCTTTTCCTTCTTGTAGGTGTTACTTGTGATCACAGATACTTGGAAAGCTCTGCATTGAGGAAGACTCTAGTACCACCTTCATCTAGTTTATTCCATGACATTCCAGCCAGCAAACATTTAACCATGAGGGCTTCTTCCTGGCAAGATATTGTAGTAGACTCAAAGGGACATCTAAAGAGAAACAAGATAAAGTCCAGGCCAGAAAAAATTCAAATGAGAAATGCAATGACATGCTACTGGCTGATATAGTCACAGGTCTGCCAAGCTTTGAAAACATGAGAACCAGGAAATTAAGCAGAGAAGTCATGTGGGAATTTACAGTTTGGGTATATGTGTATGTGTCTATATCTTTATCTAAAGAACACAGAAGTATTGTCAGGTAGAAGCTTTGATAATGTGCATTATATTGAGTGCTGTGCTGTCAACAAATTTAAATCATTTTGGTAAGTCACAACTACAGGGTTCTTTTGACAAATGATGGTGACTGAAGGTAGGTAGACTGTAGGTCTCCTTCCCAAGAAACTTGTACTAAGTAGCATATTTTAAGGAAAGCAAATCTCAGACCAAATTATGCAAACACACACAAACATGTATTAGCATACAGTCACAAAATATGCTCTTAGTGGCTCTTAGTGGCTCCCTCCCTCACTCACTCCACAAGGTACCCTTCATAATACACAGTGATATACAGCCAATTAGCCATGGAGCCAGAATCAGACGTTGAATCCTGTGGTAAGACAAGGGACATGGGTTCAAATGGTATTTCCAGATTGGAACATGACACAGAGGTGTTAAACTACTGAATGGGACAGGTTAATGTACAGGTTGAGGTGTCTGCAATAACTCTCAGTTCAGATATATTGAATGCTACTCAAATTGTCTGTGAAAAATCATTTCAAACTCCTCTTTTGCTAATGAATAACCCTCTGCAACAGATGGAGATAGAGCTAGCTGAGCACATATACTTCTCTGGATTATGGACTCAAGAGAAGGGCTTTTTACATTTTAATTTGGGTATTTTTAATTTTATTTAATTGTTTATTTCTTCTGTTTATATGCATTTTAGGATATTGAAATCACACTTCAGTCTGTGTATAGTTTATACTCACCCACCACCAGAATCCCAGTGTCCTTTACCACCACTTTTTCCCCTCCTTCTTTCCCTTATGCCATCCCCCGACCCCAGCACAGTCTTGTGTACTATGGCTTTTGTTGTGATTTGTCTGTTCATTTGTTTTGTTTCTTTTTATTCCACATGAGTGAAACCATCCTATACTTCTCTTTTTCTTTCTGGCTTATTTACTTAGCATAATCCCCTCCAGTTCCATCCAGGTTATTGCAAAGGGTATGATTTCATCTTTTTAGTGACTGCATAGAATTCCATCAAGTATATAGACCACAAATTTAGATTGTTTCCATATCAAGGCTATTGTGAATTGTGCTGCAATGAACATAGAGATGCAGATATTTTTTCTGATGAGTATTTTTGTGTTCTCTGGGTACATTCCTAGAAGTAACATTGCTGGATCCAATGGGACAGCCATCTTTATTTTTTTAAGGAATCTCCATAATGCTTTCCAAAAAGATTGCACTAATTCACGTTCTCACCAGCAGTATAAACAGTTCCTTTTTCTTCACACCCCCTCAGCACTTCTTGTTTCTAGTCTGTTTGAGATAGGTCATTCACACTGGTGTGAGTTGGTATCAGATTATGGTTTTATTTACATTTATATAATGGTGATCAAACAGAGCATTGTTTCATGTGTCTGCAGGCCACCTTGTATCTTTGTCATAGATTAACTTCCCATTCCCATATGAATGTAATTTTATTTATGGGTTCTCAGTTTTATTTCACTGTTCTGTTTGTTTTGCTTCATTAACATACTGCTTTGATAACAATTGTTCTGTAGTATAGTTTGAAGTCAGAATGTGGTTCCTCCATTTTTCATCTTTTATCTAAGACAGTTTTGGCTATTTGAGGTCTTTTGTCGTTCCATAAAACTTCAGTATTGTTTGTTCAATTTCCTCAAAAAATGTCACAAGAATTTCAATGGAAATCACATTGAATTTATGTATTTTTTTTGGTAGGATGCTTTTAGCTATATCAGTTTTTTTTCAATTCATGAGCATGAAATATTCTTTCATCTCTTTATGTCTTCTATTTCTTTTGTAGTTTTATATGTACAGTAGTTTTGTAGTTTTATATGTACATTTCCTTTGTTAAATTTATTTCCAGAAGTTTTATCTGTTTTGGTGCAAATGTGAATGGGATTTCTTTCCTAATTTCTTTTCCTCTACTTTATTGGTTTAATATAGGAATGCTACTGATTTTATGTATTGATTTTATATCCTGCTATTTTTCTATAATCATTTGTTTCTAGCATTTTTTTAAAGGTGAATCCTTTAGAATTTTCTAAATATGATATCATGTCATCTGCAAATAATTATATTTCTATTTTTCCTTTTCTTATTTGGATTCCTTAATGTGATTTTCTTGCCTTATTGCTCTGACCAGGACTTCTAGAACTATGTTAAATAGTAGCGGTGATAGTGGGCAATCTTGTCTTTTTTCAGATCTTAAGGGAAAAGGTTTCAAGTTTTTGCCATTGAGTATAATTTTATCTGTGAGATTATCATATATGGCTTTTATTTGTTGAGGTGTTGCAAAGTAGCCAACGACATCAGAGAGGCATAGCAGAGTTAGAGAATTTAAGAGGGCAAAACAGTCCCAAATCATAATAATACAAGGTATTTATAGTTTAGCTTGTTTTCCAGGTGTGTCAAGGGTATATGGGTAAATGGTTTAACAAGTGAAGTGGTTTACATAAGTAGAGAGCACACCCTAAAGCAGAGGTCTCACCCTAAACATCTTAAGCTTCTTCCTGGATCTCAGCAGATTCACAGAAATCCCTCCAGCCAAGGTCTTACTAGGCTGATCTAAGGTTTCCAATTGATTTGTGTATGTTGAACCATTCTTCATCTATCCCTAAAATAAATCCCATTTGGTCATGCTGTATATGTTTTTTAATATGCTATTCAATTTGGTTTGTTGAGGATTTTTTTGCATCTATATTCATCAGTGATATTGGTCTCTTCTTTATTTTTTTGTGTGCTGCCCTTTTCTGATTTTGGAATCAGGGTAATGTTTGCCTCATAGAATCCATTTGGGAGTTTTCCCTCCTCCATGAATTTTGTGGAAGAGTTTAAAGAATGTAGAAATTAGCTCTTCTTTGATGTTTGGTTGAATTTGCTAGCAAAGTCACCAGTTCTGGGATTTGGGGTTTTTTGAAGGGGGAGGTTATTTGGAGACTTTGATTACTACTTTAGTGTCTGCACTTGTGATTGGTCTTTTCAAACTATCTGCATCATCCTGGTTCAGTCTTGGAGGGTTGTAGGATTCTAGAAATCTGTTTTTCAAGACTGACGAATTTGTTGCCACATAGGTGCTGATAAAAAGTCTCTTAAGATTACTTGTATTCAGAGAAGAACTTTTAAAATTTTAACTAAGTACCTCTGGGCAGTTTATTCAGGATTAGAAATGTTAACCAGTTATTACCCCTAGCATGTAGAAACACACACATGCACACACACACTCATATAACAGTATTTATGTTGAAATATTTTAAAGCAAATTAGACAACACAGGTAGCCAACATAATGATTTTTCAATTTAGTTGTACTAATATTATCAATAAGAGGATTTTATGAAAATGACTAAAGTAATATTGTTTGTAGAAAAATAAATCATCTAATTCATAGTTGATTTCAACAAGCTTATCTGTAACACAGACAGAAGACATAACATAAAAATTATTCCTGATATTCGACCCCAATTTTATTAAGAAGCATCACTACTGATCAAGGGAAATTATCTTTGTTCTGTCCAGAGATTCATTCTTCATCATCTGGGTTTATTTACTCACTCATTTTCTCATTTGATCAACATTCACTGAGCCACTACACTATGCTTTTAGACTGGGGTTACCAAGAGGAATGCAGAGGGTCACTGTCTTTGAGGAGCCCTATCCCACTAGAAACATCTGGCTTTTAAAAATGTGTCACAGTGGGGTTCCAAGGCCACACATGCAGGATAGCAAGAATCATCAAACAATTTTTGTAGAACTACATTATTTTATTTTTTTCTTACTTATATGCTTTCTTAAAACTTGCATATAATTTCAAAACAGGTAAAATTGAACAATATGGTAGATATATGAATATTCATAATATTATAATTAGACATATGTTAATATATAGCATATATATTTGTTTTATTATTTCACATCACTAAATGTTTTTCAGGATATTGAATTCATACCTCAATCTGCGCATTTTATACCAGGCTCACCACAAGAGTTCAAATTTCTTTTGCCACTCTTTATTTTCTTTTGTTTAGATTTTTGTTTTGATTTTTTTTCAGATCAAAAAAATATAATTTATCATTTTAAATACTTGTTTCAAAAGAATCTTAGGAGAGTAAATATATTGCATATTTCCAAAAAATTAAACTTTAAAATGAATATAGCAGAATTTATTAAAATTCATAATTAAACTTGAGTCACAATTCCTTAACTGAGAAGAGTTAAAAATTGGAATTATCAAGAAGGATAAGGTAGCTAAAAAGAAAAAAACTCAGCATGATGAAAGTATAAAAAATTTTGGATACCATTATCTTTCCGAATAAAATAATAACAGTAAAACTAAGCAAGATAAAATATTAAGCACACAGGATTTGGGCAATAAAGATAAATTTGAACTGTGACTCTGACACTTGCATACTGTATAACCTTAGGCAGATTTTTCAGCTTTGGTTTTCTCATTTATAAAATGGGATAATAAAATCTATATCATAGGCTTATCTTAAATAAGATAATATATGCCAAGTACTTGAATAGGCTCCACAGAATAATCACAAAGTGAAGAAATTGAAGAGGTGATCAAAAGTTTTCCTAAAAATAAAACCCAGGACCATATGGCTCTTCCAATGAGTTTCACCAAACCCCAGAGAACTGGTACATGTTCTACTCAAACTCTTCCAAAATATTGAAGAACAGGAATACTCACAAACACTCTCCATGAGGTCAATATCACACTGATACTAAAATCTGACAAATACATCACCAAGAAAGAAAATTACAAATATCTCTAATGAACATAGATGAATATGTCTAATAGACCTGGTTGTAAGTGGGGTTTCTTTACACTTTATATTGCATCTTTTAGTATTTTTTTGTAGAACTGGTTTTGTGGTGATAAATTCCTTTAACTTTTGCTTATTGGAAAAGCTGTTGATCATTCCTTCAGTTCTGAATGATAATCTCGCAGGGTATAGTATCCTAGATTAAAATTCTTTTCTTTCAATCTTTTCAATATGTTATTCCATTCCCTCCTGGCCTGTAGTGTTTCAGTTGAGATTTCTGCTGACAATCTTATGGTGATGCCCTTGTATGTGACTCATTTTTCTCTGAATGCTTTTAAGAATTTTTTGTTATCTTGTATTTTTGACATTTTAATGACAATGTATCTTTGTGTAGGCTTGCTTGGGTTTCTTTTATTAGGGACTCTTTGAACTTCCTGGGTCTGAAGGCTTGCTTCATTTTTCAAGTAAGGGAAGTTCTCAGCTATTGTGTCTTCAGATACAATTTTTGTCCCCTTTTCCCTCTCTTCTCCTTCTGGGACCCTTATAATGTGAATGTTGTTTCTTCGATGTTATCCCACAAATCTTGAATGCTTTTGTCATTTCTTTGATTTTTTAAATCTCTTTGATAGTTTGCTTGAGTGCATTCCTCTGCCCTATCTTCTAGCTCACTGATTCTATCAAAGGCTTAATCCATCCTATTCTTGAGTCCCTCTATTGAATTCTTTAGGTCAGTTTTTGTGTTCTTCATTTCTTTGACATCTGTTTTGAGCTGCCTCATTTCTTCTCTCTCTTTTTAGCTGTTCTCTTTTTTTTCCTATATTGCTTTCTTGATTTCCATGAGTATGTTTCTCACTGTTGCCCTAAAAGCATTCAGCTTTTCCCCTGGGTTTTTGATTGGATTCATCATTTCACAAAAATTTCTCTGTCTTCACTCTGTTTGGCATTTCATTTATGCTTCTGTGGATTAGGTTTTCCTGCAGTGATGACATTGTACAGGATATTGACTTGTGCTGAGTAAGCCTGGATCTTGGTTTGGACACTGGGATTTCTTGAGTTTTGTGGAGTCACCACTGGTTGGATTTATTGAAATTATTATGTGGGTCTTCTTTGCTGTCTGGAAGTTCAAGTCTATGTGGTTGGAGTTTTTGTGGGGGATGTGGAGCCTTTCTCCAGCGTCCCAGCTCCCAATTGCAATGATCGCCTTGTTGTTGACACACAATTGGCAATCAGGTTGCAGTTTCAGTGACACAAGGTGGCACTAGTGGGTAGCATTAATGGGTTCCTCCTCTGGGAGATTATTTTCTCCCTTTAAGCCTGAGAGCAGGACTTCCAGTTGGCGGGATTTCCAGTGGATGGGTCTTTCGATTCCAAGGCAATATGTTGATTCCCCTCGATGCCTTTCAGTTATGATGGTGCCCAGCACAGTTTTCTCACCGGGCCTCCTGTTCAAACAACTGGAGTACTGGTGCCTCTTCCACCCTGTGCCTAGATCCTCTCCCCCAGCCCCATGTCCAGGTGAGCAGGCTCTCTAAAATTTTTGCGATTCCTGGGAGGTCCGGTTCTTCCCACAGTTCTACCCTCTCCTCTGAGCCTGAGTCTTGTGTGTAGCACTGAACCCAGACACTTTTTCCTACCCTGTGTTGTCACAATTGCTGAAGTGTCTCTATAGTGTCTGTGTCTGATTTTCCTTGTTTTTTTCCCCCCTGGAAAATAGGTGAATTTCTAGTTGTTCTGTAGAGAAGATGTGAGTCTCATGCCTACTAGGTCACCATCTGGGCCAGAAGCTCAAACCTCATTATTTTCTATCATCATCTCTTATTATACTTACAGTGGGCAGTTAACTCCTTGCAAGTTCAGAGTCAGAAATAACCTTTGCCTTTCTCCCTAGACTGTATTTAGATTCAAGTTCACTAACCCCAGTGGGGGGACATCATTGGCTAATATGTGGGTGTCTGGCTCATCTGCTTTCCAGTTGCTAGTTCCTGTCAGTTTCTCATTCCTCATTGAAAGGCTCCTTCTAGTTCCCAACTCCTTCATTTCTCTTCTGGGTGTGGAATAATGTCAAAAGGAACAGCATTTATATTATAGGTGTCTCAGATGGAGATGCTCCCCAAGCATCCTGGGTCACTTTTCTCTTAGTCTCCCTTCCCCATCCTCATAGTTGCTCACCAGTGGTTTATTCTCTTGCTTCTCTCTCTCTTTTCTCTAGTTTCAGTTCATTGGATCTTCCAAATCCGTTGTTAGGGAATACACTTTGCACTGTAAGACATTCAGAATAAAGACTTTTGTATCTTTAAAATGTCCTACTTTAAATAATGAATTGCCAACTCAAGTCTCTTTTAGGAATCTCAAAAGCTGAAATTTTTATTCAACAACTTCCTCCAGAGGATAATGTGTATAGACTGTTCTTCTACACTAAATGGGAGAAAGTATAGGGGACTAGAAAATACCAAGGACAGAAATAGAGGACTTCTGTTTTCTTTTTAAAAATGCTCTCCCTTCATATGGACAATTCTAGTGGAGTGCTTAAAGGATTGATAGACTGTGTAGGGTGTAGTGAGCACACAGAAAAGGGGCACTTAACACTGAGAAGTTCAGGGAAGAGTTCTTGGAGGAAGGCGTTAGCTATGTGTATAAGGGAGCTTAATAGGCAGAGAAAGTAGCACAATAAAGGACTGTTGGTATGACAGAAGATATGTAACAATTAGGAATCTTCAAGCAACTTACTATGGCTGGAGTAGAACTGATGATAGGATGGGATGGAAATTCATAAAATAGGAAGTTGAACTGGAAAATTGGGCTCAGACATGAACTATGCCTCCTTAAAGGCCATGAGAGGCCACAGAAGGATTTTTTTAAAGAAGACTGATATTATCAATTATACACTGAACAGAGGTCAGTCTTCTAAAAGGGGGCATTCAGGGATACCAGTTCAAATGAACTTTCATGAGACAAGAGGGGATTATGAGGTTCTATAGTGATATAATAGCAAGTGGGGTGAGAAGAAAGGGACTCTCAGCCTACGGGGAAAAAGTGGCAGATGGGGGTGGAATCTTAGGGGAAACCAGGCCTCCTGGGAGTATCTCTGAAAGCAGAGAAAGTCTGTCCACGTGAACCAGGACATGCAGCCAGGATAGAGGATCTCAGTATATGGTGGAAGTAGGACCAGATCCTAGATGTCTGAGTGGAAACCCCGAAGGAAAATTACACAGGGCACTGTCATAACCAGAAAGCAAAAGGGGAGTCTCTATCTGTCATGCCCACTCCCACCATTTTGCTCCAGAGCACTAAAAATCGCACCATTGGCTTAAAGGTTGAGGAGAGTTTTCCATAAAGGGTGAAGAGAGTTTTGATAGCTACCCACAGCACCAGTCTGTGAGTGGAGACATACCTGCACACAATTGCTGATGGCCAACAACACGGTGGTTATTACTATTTAGATCTGAAACATTGGGAGAAAGTTTGAGGCCCCACAAAATCTCTAACCCCAGAGGCTGAAATTTTGGGCCCCGACACAGGGTGCTCCTCAGGAGTTCAACAATCCCAACCAGTGGTGATGCCACAAAACTCAAGAAATACCAGTGTTCAAACCAAGATCCAGGCTTTTCAGTGCAAATTGATACCATAAACAAGGCCATCACTGTAGGGAAACCTAATCCACAGAAACATAAACAGAATGCCAAATGGAACGAAGATATAGGAAGCCTATGTGAAATGATGAGTCAAATTAAAATCCCAAGGGAAAATATGAATAAAGCAGACATATGTAAGATAACTCAGGATGAATTTAAGCAACAGTGATAAACATACTCATGGAAACATGAAAACAAAAGAGAAAGAAAAAAGAATAACAAAAAAACAGAAGAAATTAAGCAAGATATCAAAGTAATGAAGAACATAATAGCAAAACTGGAAAACTCAATAGAGGTACTTAGGGGGAAGATGATTGAATCCTCCAATAGAATCAGTGGTCTAGAAGATAGAACAGAGGAATGCACTCAAGCAAACCAGCAAAGAGGAAAAAAATGAAGAGAAATGAAGAAAGCATTCATGACCTATGGGATAATATCAAAACAAACACCATCTGCATCATAAGGGTCCCAGAAAGAGAAGAGAAAAGGGGGCAGAAACTGTATTTGTAGAAATAATAAGCTGAGAATTTCCCTAACCTGAGGAATGAAGCAAACCTCTAGAACCAGGAAACTTAAAGAATTCCAAGTTAAAGAACCACAAACAGACCTACATCTGGACACTTTGTCATCAAAATGTCAAACATACAAGATAAAGAAAGACTCTTAAAAGCAGCTATAGAAAATCTAGTCACATACAAAGGAATCCCCAAAAGATTGTCAGCAGATTTCTCAATGAAAACTGCAAGCCAGAAAAGAATGGCATGATATATTCAAAGTTCTGAAAGAATAGGATTCTCAACACAGGAAACTATACCCTTTGAGATTATCATTTGGATATGAAGGAATGATAAAAAGCTTTTCAGATAAGGAGAAGTTAAAGGAATTTGTCACCATAAAACCAGTTGTACAAAAACTACAAGAGAAAGGTCTATAAAGTATAAAGAACCCCACTTAAAAATATTAAGAGATCAAAATATAAAAAGTGGGGAGGAAGACAGGAGAATAAAAATGTTGTTGGCTAAAATGAGTGTAAGACTAATGTGCTTTCAAATAAAAATAGGAAATATACATAGAATTCTAAATGCTAACCATAGGGTAACCTCAAACTCATCTCCAGGAAGAAAGCAAAAAAGAAAACAAAAAGGGACACCAGTCAAAACATTACTAAATGCAACCCACCTAAAGAGAGAAAGAGAATAACAAAGGCACTGTCTGGAACAATGTCCAGAAGACAAATTATAAAATGGCAATACAATGCTACATGTCAATCATCACCCTAAATGTTAATAGTTGAACTCACCAATCAAGTGACAGAGTTGCTAAATGGATTAAAAAGCAAAACCCAACGTTCTGCTGCATTCAAGAAAATAACCTTCTTCAAAAGATAAACAAAGGTTCAAAGTCAATGGTTGGAATACAATCCTTATAGTTGAGTGGCAACAAATAAAAAAGCAGGACTAGTCATGCATATATTGGATCAAAGAGACTTCTAACTAAAAAGCATAAAAAAGACAAAGTTAAACATTACGTAAAGATTAAGGGGTCAATCCAGAAAAAACCACAATGCTTATTAACATATATGCACCACATGAAAAAGCATCAACATACATTAAGCAACTATTTTAGAACTGACAAGAGACATCAGCAGCAATCAAATAATAGCAGGAGACTTCAACACCACACTTAAAACAATAGATGAACCAGGCAGAAAATTAACAGGGAAACAGCAGCTTTTAATGGCCATTTGACACAGTTAGGTATAATAGACATACACTGAACACCTCATCCTACGACTACAGATTTCATTTTCTTATCAAGTGCACATGGAACATTCTAAGGATAGATTGTATGTTGGGACACAAAACATGTCTCAACTAACTAGAAAGATTGAAATCATACCAAGCATATTCTCTGACCACAGTGGCTTAAAACTAGATATCAGCCACAAAAAAAGAATGCTGGAAGATACCAAATTAAATGGAGACTAAACAATATTCTTCAGAATGATTCTTGGGTAAGAGAGGAAATTGAAGAAGAATTTAAAAAGTACTTAGAGACCAGTGAGAAAGAACTCATGAGCTACCAAAATCTATAGGATGCAGCAAAAGCAGCACTAAGAGGGAAGTTCATTGTAACCTCAAGCCAACCTCAAGAAGCAAAAAAAAATCACAAATAAACAACTGAACCCTACATTTAAAGCAAGTAGAGAAAGAAAAATTAAAGCTAAAAATCAGTAGAAAAAGGGAAATGATAATAATGCAAACAGAAACAAAATAGAAAACACAAAGATAATTCAGAAGATGAATGAAGCCAAAAACTGATTCTTTGAAAAAATAAACAAAATTGAGAAAGCTTTGACTAAACTCACAAAGGAAAAAGAAAATTCTTACAAGAATCAGAAATGAAACAGAAGTTATGACCGACATGACAGAAATACAAAACATTCTAAGAGACGTCTATGAAAGTTCCATGCCATTAAAGTGAACAACCTGAAGGACAAAAACAGATTTTTAGAAAAATACAGTCTACCAGGTCTGAACCTGGAAGAATTGGAACAACTGAACAGTCACCAGCAAGGAAATTGAAGAGGTAATCAAAAGCCTCCCTTAAAAGCCCAGAACCTGATGGCTCTTCTAATGAGTTTTATCAAATCATCAGACAAGAATAAATACCTATTCTTTTCAAACTCTTCCAAAATATTGAAGAGTGGGAACACTTCCAAATAGTTTCTATGAGGCTGACATCACAGTGATACCACAAACTTAGAAGGTATCATGAAGAAAGAAAATTATAAACCAGTATCTCTAATGTACATAGGTGCAAAAATTCTCAATAAAATAGTACCCAAACAAATCCAACAATGCATCAAAAGGATCATCCACACGAACAAGCAAGATTTATCCCAGGGATGCGAGCTTGGTTCAACATATGTAAATCTATTTATTTAATACACCATGTCATCAAGAGAAAGGATTAAAACCACATGATAATAATAATAATATGCAGAGAAAGATTTTGACAAGGTCCAACACTCATTTATGATAACAATAGTTTGTGAAATGGGGATAGAAGATACATATGCCAACATATAAAGGCCATATAGGATAAACCCACAGCCAAAATCATAGTCAGTGGTGAAAATTGAAAGCATTTCATCTAAGATCAGGAATAAAGCAATTATATATGATTACATAAACCCTAAAAACTGTCAAAAAACCATGAGAACTAATCGACAAATGCAGTAAATGGCAGGTTACAAAATCAATGCACAAAAATCTGTCACATTCTTATATGCAAACAACACACTAGAAGAAAATGAAATCAAGAAAACCACATCATTTAAAATAGAAGTAAAAGGAATCAAGTATCTTCTGATAAACTTAACCAAGAAGGTAAAAGACTTGTGCAATGAAAGCTCTAAGTCCTTCTTAAAATAAATAGAGGAGGATAGAAAGAGAGAGAAAGACATCCCCCTGTTGGTAAGAATCAATATTGGTAAAGTGGTCATTTTACCTAAAGTAATATACAGATTTCATGCAATCCCCATTAAAAACCCATGGGCTTATTTCCAAGAAAAAGAACAAAAAAATCTTAACATTTGTATGGAAAAACAAAGGACCCCAAATAGCCAAATAAATTATGAGAAAAAAGAATGATCTGGAGGGATTACACCCCCAGACATTGAGCTATACGTCAAGTCAATAATGATCAAAATGGTAGAGTTCTGGAACAGTTACAGAGGTATACATCAGAGGTATAGAACTGAATCAACAGAAACTGACCCACTCACATACAACCAGTTAATCTGTGACAAAGTTGCCAAAAGCATAAGATGAAGAAAGGAAAGTCCTTTCAATAAATGGTATTAGGAAAACTGGGAAAAGAATGCACAAGAATGAAGCTATACTGCTCTCTAATTCCATTCACAAAATTTAACTCAAAATAGACTAAAGACTTGGACATAAGACTAGAAATCATAAAATTCTTGGAAGACAAATAGGAAAGACATTCTGTGACATCAGCATTAGAAAGGTCTTTGGGACTCAACTCCAGCATCAAAGGAATCAAGAAGAAAAACAACTGGGACTACATCAAACTAAAGAGCTTCTTCACATCGAAATGAAATATCACCATACAAAAAGAAAGCCTATTAACTGGGAAAATATATTTGCAATCCGTATTTCAGACAAGGGCTTAATGTCTAAAATATACAAAGAACAAATAAAATTCACTAACAGAAAAGCAGGCGATCCAATCAAAAAATGGGAAGAGGGATTGAAGAGACATTTTTCTGAAGAGGATATACACATGGGTAACAGGCACATGAAAACATATTCCTGCTCTCTGACTATTAGGAAAATGCAAATCAAAAGGACAATGAGATGTTACCTTACATCTGAGAAATTGTCCATTATCCAAAAGTCTAGAACAAAAAATGTTGGTGATGATCTTTAGAAAAGGGAACACTTTTACACTGTTGGTGGGAGTGAAAATTGGTGCAACCCTTATGGAGCATGGATATTTCAAAAAGTTGAATATATAAATCCCATATGATCCCACCTTCCCACTTTTAGTTATTTATCTGAAAGATACAAAAACACTAATTCACAGAGATTTATTCACTCCATGTTTATTGATGCCCTAATCACAATAACTAAGAACTGGAAACTACCTAAGTGCCATCGTCAGAGGAATGAATAAAGATGTGAGACGTATTTATATCTATATCTATCTATCTATATTATATCTATCTCTATATATAAACGACAGAGTACTACACAGCCCTTGAAGAGATGAAATACTGTCTTTTCATTGACAGGAATGGATCTTAAAGTTGTCATGTTAAGTGAAATAAATCAAAAGTAGAAATATATATACCAAGTGATCTTACTCATAGGTGGAATGTGAATAGACAAAACAGAGGAATGGATGAAACAAAACGAACCCTTGGACACTTTCATTAGGACTGAGGTTGCCAATAGGACATGGAGTGAGCAGCGGGGAGGAACAAGTGGTGGCAGAGCCCACTGGACAATGGTGAAGAACACTTGATTATTTGGTGGAGGGCAGTGTGTATTGATATATAGCTAAGGAATGAGGAAATTGCACATTAGGGAACCTACACGAGTTTATTTTAATTTTTAAAAGAAAGTTACTGCAATAAAATACTAAAAAATAAAGAGATTTGAGAAATGAGTGGTAGACTAGATGGGATTTAGTAATGGATTGAATATGTTTGAATAAGTCATACTTTTAAATGTTTTCTATGGATGGTGATGGCATGATCCAAGAATGTGAAGGGAAAACTGATCTGAGGATTGTGGGAGGATGCACAGCCACAGTTGCCCAGTAGGGTTGGGAGCTCAGGTAAAGAAAAAATACCTGGGCTGAAATTGGGAAATGGGATGCAGTTCAGAGAGAAAGTGGCTGAAGTCTGGAAAGTAAATTAAGATCAGAGAGAGAGAGTATACACATGATACAGAGAAGGACAATCAGTCCAGATTCTTAAGGATCAACAGCATTTCACTGTTCCTTTTATGCTTTCTCTTCTGTTTTCAAACTGGTTTGCATCAGAATAGCAGTTCTCTCCTTTCAGAATTCTACAAGAATTCTACTACAAGGATTCTGTTAACATTGTTTAAGAACCTGATTTTGAGAAGTGTCTTCAACAACTGTTTTCAGCCATTGCAGAGATCTAGTTGAGCATGGCTTTTCTCTCATTAAGTGTTTTGTCTATGAACTGTCTTAGCCTCTTGAACACTGGCCTATGTTATATCCTTCTCTAGTCTGTCCTGGGTTAGAGGAGAGGAGGAATGTTTTTAAGCCTCCAAATCTAGAGAAGACAACAATGTCCAGATCTGGGGTTGTGAAAAATAGCTCCATCTCTTCTCAGATGTTCCCAACTCTTGCACTTTGTATATTACATGTTGAAGGGCCTCCTGGTCAGTAGGAAAGCAGTTTTTAATGCTTTGATATCACAAAACATCAACTGATTGTATAGGCATATAAAATCTTTCTTTAAAAACTTTTTTCCCCTTATACCAGGGAAAATGGCCTATATTAAAAAGACAAAAAAACGAGTTGTTGGGAGTGTGTAGAGAAAGGAAGCCTCATACACTATTGATGGAAATGCAAATAAGTGCAACCTCTTTGTAACAGTGTGGATATACCTTAAAAATTAAAAATAGAATATTTGTATAATCCGGAAATCCCATTTATGGGAGCTATCTGAAGAAGAAAATATTAATTGGAAAAAGATGTATGTACTCCTCCTCTGTTTATTACAGCACTATTCACAACAGCCAAGATATAAAATAAACCAAAGTATCTATCAACACATGGCTGAATAAGGAAGACATATACACACAATGGAATGTCATAAAAAAATGACAGTCATAAAAAAATGACATCTTGTCATTTGAGACAACATGGAAGAAACTCAGGAGTATTTTGTTGAGAGAAATTAATCTGAAGGAGACAGACAATTTTTTAATGATTTCACCCATATCTTGAATATGAAGAAACTACACAAATGAAGTGATAAGATAAAATTAGAATGAACCTTTGAAAATTAGCAGCACAACTGATGTTACCAGAGGGGAGAAACTTGAGGGAGGGGTTAGGGTCATGTAGTAAAGGGGGTTTGATGTTTATTATATTATTTATTTTCCCTTTCCTCTTTCTTGTGGGGTTTTTTTTTTTTTGCTATTGTTTAACAGAAAAACTAATACTATTAAAATTTTTTTAATTTTGTGAGGGCAATAACAAAAACCCTAAAATAATACAGGATAGAAACAAAGTATTTGGTCTTGAAAGGTATTGAAATAAAATTGTTTTGATATTTACCACTCTTGTAATAAATGGTTATTTATCATAAGAACTGAAAGTCTTTTTCCATTTACTCCCAGCACATCTTCAGGTGACTCCTGGAACCCCCTTGTTCCAGGACATGCAGTATGAGAAACACTCTTATGTGGTGATTTAGTGGTGATCGTTCACATTTCTAAGGTCCCTGCAATTTCAAAAAGAGGGACAACCAAGAAAGCTGGTAGTTCTATCATTCAGTCTCTACTGTCCTTGTCCTTTGTGTCTGGGAGAGCCAGGTTCTGGCTCTGGAAGCCACAGAGAGACCTTGTAGAGCTGAGGATGATGCTTGGGTCCCAGCTGCAGCAGTGAGAGGCGTAGGAACTGTTCTTAGATCATCCAGTGGACTGGGCACCACTGCCGACAGCACCCAGCTTAATTAGCGACAGCCCAGTGCCTCACCCGAGAGGGTGAAGAGGAGAAAGGCGCCGAGTTCCTCTCTGGTAGGGCACCTACACCAGGGCAACAGCTGTCCAGCAGAGCCCAGTTGCTCCTAAGACTGTACATGTGAGACCTGTTGTGAAAGAAATGATTTAAAAAAAAGAAAAAAAAAAAAGGTAGTGAAGAAATTACTGAAATGGTGATGGTGAACTTAATATACTATAAACGGATGTTGATTTACAAAGATACACACCTGAAACCTATATAATGTTACATTGCGTTCCTTCAATACAATTAACTTTTAAAATGCTAAAATTAGGCTGTCCTGCAAATAACAAATGAACACAATTCAAATGCTGGTATATTCAGTAAATGAGGGAACCAGTGAGCGGTTACAACAATAAGAATTCCAAGGAAATAAGTTTAAGAAACATATTTAGTAATAGAGGCAAGATGTCCACACACAAAGGCAATAATCAACTAATTTGCATTTCTAGAGGTAAGAATTATCTGAATCATCTTCCTGCTCCAAAATTCAGAGGATTGAAAATAGCACAAAGGTGTGGAAAAATTGAGATTATCCAGATGGGCAAGCTGCTTAGAATAGCTTCTGGTTTATAGTCAGTGCAATGTAAGATTTAGCTGTTGTTCATTACTGCAAAAGTAGTGTGTTTGGAATCAAGCACAGGTTTGAATCTCATATTAGCCACTCACTAACTGGGTGAACTTGAACAAGGAAATTCATCTTTGTTAGCCCAATTTTCTTCCCAATATGTTGTTATTTGGGGACAAATGAGAAGTAGAATAATATTTGTAAAATACTCCGTATAGTGGTTAACAAAGAATAAACATTCAATTGTGACAGTGCTATTTTTAGTATTAAAATTGGTAAATTTAACAATGTTGAAATATGGGTTTATGTAACCAGTCTGTTGCTGTTTTCATTTTGGATATAAACAGCCAAAATTGCTTTTGGATAGAGTCAAAAATTTAATTTATAAATTGATAAATTAATGTTATCTCAAATATTGAGTCTGGCATAATGGTACTTAGTATTTCTATATTATTTCCAAAGTTAACTATTGAGTATGTCTTTGTTTTTGCCCTTCTTTCCTTTCTTTTGTTGAAAAGTTAGATCTAAGTGTACCCTTGGTCTAGACACGGAAGGGAGGTTGTCAAAGCTCCCCACAAACAGAGCACATAGCACAAAAACTTTCATCACGAATCAAACAGATCACTCAACTTCACTGGTCATTGTTGCTTCAAGAATCTTGATTCATAGAATCGTAACTGGAAACTTCAGCATCACCAATCCATCGATCCCTTTTTTAGGATTAGGAAACTATTGTTCAGAGATGTTAATTAATTATCCAATGCCACACAGCTAGCCACTAACAGAGCTGGGACCAGAACACAGATCTCCTTAATCCTCAGTTAATTTTCTCTGAATTTCCCCACATTATATCCATATCTAGTTGGTAATTGCTAAAAACAGAACTTCCAGCCTTTTTCTGTATATTGGGCTTGGGAAGTCATGGCCCACTAAAATGACATGCACACTTCCCTCCTGCGCCTGGGACAGATTGGTCGTGTCAAAGGAGGTTCCATTTGACTTGAGCTGAGCAGCCATTGTCCAGGCTGGAATGCACAGCCCACTCGTCTGCAGCACTCATGATTTATTAACTGCACTGGTGCCCATGAAATATTCATTCACTCTGTCCTGCAGTCACTGCTCCAGCACATCAATAAACCATTGCCCACCCCTTCTGCTTAGGTGTGCAGCTTAGAGAAGAAAAACTTCACACAAAATGAAAAAGAGGTCTCTCTTCATGTTTCTCTCAGAGGCAAGACACCAAATCACTTCGTGTATTTTTCTGCTTTTCCCAAAAGCACAGTCAGGGCTGTATACTGGGAGAAAGTACCACAGCTAGAGAGGAAAGGGAAGACTTCATACAGCTGGCTTGCTGGTTGTAATGTTCCCAGTTTCAGCCTGAGTGTATCCCTCCTGCTCTGCCCTAAAGGATAAAAGAGGGCACAAGGAGCCAAGGCTTGCCTGACATGGTGGCTTGCCTGCCTTCAGTGTTAAGCATTGAACCTGGGTTGCCCCAGTCAGCCTTTTTTGGAATGAATGTGTCACTCACCAGGGTCAGAAGAGAGAGTCCTAGAGCCCATTTTCTTCTTCTCACTTCTTTGGAGGTTCTTCGCAGGCTCTTCCTTGCATACACCTGAACTGGATTTCTTCCCCTGGAACCCTCTTTTCTTCTCACTGAGTATATTTTCCATGGGTGTTCATATCCACAATCATGCTTGCTTTCTCTATCAACAATCATTAGAAATCTCTAATCTCTAGATCTCTCTCTTTAGCTCCAGGTCCTTATGTACAGCTACATCACCTATCTCTACTGAGATAAATGTTGTCCCTCAAACTCGCTAGGTCTCCAACCAGACATTTTATTACTGTCCCATACCTCCTTCCTCCATTCTACTTTCCAAGTCTGCCCATCCTCTAAATCTCATTTTTCAGAAAGGAATCTCCATTGTGCTCTCCAAGACTAGTGATCTGGATTATCCTTGATTCTCCCCTCATTTTTACCTCCATGTTCCAGTTATCCATTACTAATTAACACAAAACTTAGTGATTTAAAACAAAAAACACTTATTTTGTCCATGAATTTATAATTTGGACAGGATTCAACAAAGATAACTCATCTCTGCTCCATGTGATGTCAGCTAGGATCTCTCAATTGAGGATCTATTTCCAAAATGCTTCATTGACATAGCTGGCAAGAGGTGCTGAATTCAATAGGAAACACAACCAAAGAATTTGGCCAGGGAACCTTACTTCCTCTTCATCTCGGCCTCTTCATGGGGTGCCTAGGACTTCCTCACAGCATGGTTGTTGTGTTCCCAGATTGTTCCAAGAGACAGAAACTAGACTATAGAGGTGTCTTGAGGATGGGGTCCAACAACTGTCAGAGTGTCACTTTTTCTGTATTCTATTGGTCAAGGAGTCACAGCGTCCACCCAGACACAAACATAAACCCTATGTCTTAAGAGGAGTATTTTCTTACTTTTTCATATGCTGTTCCTCTGGTCTTGAATGCATTACTCACCTGCCATATTATTGCTCTTTCTTCAAGGTTTTGTTCAAGAGCTATCTCCACAAATCTTCCTCAAGCCTACACCCTCCAAAGCTCTTTATGTCAGTATTTTAAAATCTATGTTTTAAGTATATATGAGTATGTCTTTCTCACAAGACAGTGAGAGCTATGAAGGCAGAGACAATCTAATTTATCTAATGCTTCCTCATTTGAAGCTCTCAGTGGTCCTGTAAGGTAGCAGAAATTGAGTATTATCTCCATTTATTACTGAACTTCCTTTTCCAGATAAAAATAAAGACACTTGCCAAAGAGTAATGACATTATCCAAGGTAACAATGCCAGGAAGATAATTCAAGATAATGAATAGAATGTCAGTTAAAATTATAGGTTGAAGGAAAAGGTTGAAAAGGCAATGAAAAAGCCTAAACATGAACAGACTCAGTTGTTTAGCAGAAAATGCTGCTGAAGTTACTAACTCTGTTCTATGTTTACTGGGAGAACTCAATGACCTTAAGTCCATGACCAAGAAATTAAAAACAGAAAAGAGATGGATGTCTATTGACTCTGTCAAAAAGAGAGTGGACATTGGTGTAGTGGTTTCTGCAGACAGGAAAAGTGGATCTAATGTAGATTCACAACATGTGGAAAAATCAGGGTTTGCTAGTAATTCTCATGTGACTCTTGAGAGCAGAGAGAGACAGCTATTATCAGAAATAGGGACCCGTGAGGTAGGGTCAGTTGGATAATTTATTGGAGTTAAAAGCTTAACTAAGATAAAACACCCTCAAGGACATGCAACATTTCTATGCTCTGATTTCATGCTTAACACATTTCTTTCATTCCCTAATTAGGTTTCCTACATATTTTTAATTAGTAAAAATATTCTCTTGGTAATAGAAATGGGTATTCCAGTCACTAGAATGAAAAAAAAAAACACCTCCTTCTTTTGTGAATTTTAAACTAGTTTCTCCTAAATTTGGTTAGTTGAGAGAAATTCCCTTGTACAATTGAATGGATTTTTTTTATTTGAGTTTTGATTGCCTTAGTTTTCAATCACATACATTAATTCATATATACTTTTTCATTGTAAGAGAGGCAAAAATTGAAGTAAAGTCTAGATGAAAGCCCCTCTTACCACCAGGCCTCTGCTACTCCCAGGTTCAGATAACTAACCATTCTTACAAATCCAAGGGGCTGCCTTCATTCCTTTTATATACATGGAGATATCTGTATTCACAGATTTATAAGTGTCCCTTCACTTTTATACAGATAAGACTATAATAAACATTTTCCTTTTTCACATAATGTTATCCTACGAGCCTCCTTCTACTTTGGCCCACAAAACTCTGCCTACTTTTTCTAATGGTTTCATATTGTTTCATAGGATGTTTCACTAGGGGTTCTCCAGAGAAACAGAAGCATTAGAATATGTATCTTTGAGAGTGAGAGAAATTGAGTATAAATAATTGGTTCATGGGATTATGGAAGCTGACCAGTCCCAAGAACTTCAGGGAGACTCAATAAACTAGACATCAATGATTTAGTTACAGTGTGAAGGTACAGGCTGGAGACCCAGGATGAGTAGATATTTCATATTGAGTCCAGAGGCAGGAAAAAATGGGTGTCCTTGTTATAAGGATGTTATGCAAGAATAATTCTCTTTTAGTAGCCAAAGGATGATACTTAGGCTTTTGACTTTGAGAGATGCCCACTCATATTAGAAACCTGTTTTACTCAATATTCCAACTTAGGTGTTAATAACATCCACATGCACAGAAACACCCAGAATAATGTTTGATCAAATGACTACGTATCCTGTGGCCCAGTCAACCCCATGAAATGAAATAGTACATAGAATTATGTCATTAAACTACCTTTGATGAATTAGATAGGCTTTTCCCCTTTTCCCTCCTTTTTAGCTTTTCCTCTTTTTTTTTTTTCAACCATTAGAAATACTACTGCAATAGAAGTCTTTGATACAAATAAAAATGTATGTGCCCATACATTTCTGGGAAAAATATGTGTTTTCTCTAGGGTAAACTCCTAGAAGTGGAATTTCTGGAAATGGTAGGTAGAACAATATCCTCACCCCAAAATGTCTACTTCCTAATACCTGGGATCAATTGGAGAGCAAAGGGAAACTAATGTTGCAGGTGGAATTCCTACCTTCACAAAAGGGAGATTTTTCTGTATGGGCCTTTTGTGGTCACCAAAGTCCTTGATGGTAGAAGTGATCAAGAACAGAACCAAAGAGCTAATGGAGTGCGCACTACTATGTCCGAAACTGCTGGCTTTAAAGATGGTGGAACAAAGGGTTCACAAGGATTATGAGAGCTCTCAGGAATTTAGAAAGGACAAAGAAACAGATTCTCCCCTAGAGACTCCAAAAAGAAACTTAATTCTGACAATACCTTGCTTTTAACTCCATGAGATTCATTCTTCTGAGCTACAGAACTATAAGATAATAAACTTGTTTGCTTTATACCAAGTTGGTAGTAAATTGAAATGGCAGTCACAGAAATATACCAGGTTCTCAAGAGTTCATATTCAAAATTTGATGGACAATAAAAATGGCTTTCACCAAAAAAAGGAGCTTCTTAAATTTACAATTCTATTATCAGTGTATGAGGGAACTTGCTTTTTAATACCTTCATTGGATTTTATCAGTCTTTTAAACTTTCAGTAAGTTAATTGGATGACTGCTTTATTATGGATATCAATAATATTTATGTGCTTACTTCCCTATTTACAAACTGAATATTTACCGTTCCTTAGTTTTATACAAGATTAATATTCTTTCTTAAGGACTTATAAATACTTTCTATATAGTATGGCTCTTCACCCTTTGCTTTTTATATGATAGATATTTTCTCTCAATCCATAATATCTCTATTAACCCCAAATTATGACTTCATTAGTCACATATATGAGCTATGAAAATGTAATCCAAACATCAACCTGCCTGCCCTCCCCTTTTCTCCACGAGACCCTTACTCTATTCGTTGGTTATTTCCCCCATGAACATGCAAGGAAACTAGAGGGCTTATGATCTGTTTTCCCTCCGATTCTAACTGCCACTGTCAGTTCTGCAATTGCCCAACATCCATCTCACTGCTTCCACTACCTGAAAATTTGGGACTAGGGTGGGTAAGAGTCGACTTCCTCAATGAAGGGGCTGGTGCAGACATGAATGGTAGAGAAGAAATTTCTTCAATATTTTCCCACCCCTCCCTTTATTCTATACAATGTCACTTCTCCAAGTATATAGAGTCTTCCACTTTACTGAAGCATGTAATTAAAAAAAATACAGAAGGGAAAATCATTAAAACTATAGACCACCCCTATGATTTTTACCTTGCTCTAAGGAGCAAGCACTTTCCTCCACTCCACCCTCATCCCCAGCTCAGATTCTGTTTTCTGTTCCCAAGTAAGTAACCAAGCAACATGGAGGAAAGGATATGCCCTCTCCCAGGAACAAAGATTTCCTTATCATAGTAATATTCTCTCTGATCTTGGTTTGACTCAAAAATGGAAAAAATATTGAACAGCATTTCCCAGACCAGGAGCTAACTAAGAGCATCAGCT
This sequence comes from Solenodon paradoxus, assembly GCA_004363575.1. Taxonomy (NCBI): domain Eukaryota; kingdom Metazoa; phylum Chordata; class Mammalia; order Eulipotyphla; family Solenodontidae; genus Solenodon; species Solenodon paradoxus. The sequence goes on along the minus strand of RJWH01000161.1, from coordinate 927,564 downwards.
GCTCACGCTTTACGAAATCCTTCCGGCCCAATGCAGTGTATTAAGCAGAACCCACTGCATTAACATTTGCCCCCTTTCTTGCTCTGTCCACACTTTTGACCTGACCTGCTGTATAAAGAGGCTCTTGAGAATCCCAAGCTCTGTGTGTGCTCAGCAGTGGAGACAGGAAACGACTGCCCTTTGTCACTGTCACTGCCTTTTGGGGCTGAAGTTCTGGTGGACCTTCCAACGAAAGTTGAGTTTGTTGACGCTATGAGTTGTTTATCACCCAGTTTCCCAGGACAAAGGCCCAATACAGTCTCTAGGACATCAGGACTGATGTGATTTCCTCTCTGTTCCCATTCCACATGGTTAAAAAGAGAAGCTGAGTCATTGCTGCATTGGCATAAAAATGTCCAACCTTACCTATGCAACATCTAACCCTTTAGGGTCACATGTAGAGGACAGGTGGGTAGAGAAACAATTGAAAACCCATTCAGAAATTTGTAAAAATAATCATAATACATTCACATGTGTTGTTTTATTTGACCTGAAATGAGGTAGCTATTTTTACCTTTATTTTAAAAATGAGAAAATTGGAGCTCAAAGGATTTAGAAACTTGATCAAAGTCACGCATCTCAGTGGGAAAGGGATTATGGCTTTATGTGATTCAAGCCCTAAATTTCTTCATAGTTTAGCTGGATGCTACTGTGTCTCTGGTCCTGGGAAGTCAGTGACTAGGTGCTGGTGATCTTTTGGTTTGGTTTTGAGGAAGGGGAACATGATACATACAAAGAGAAAGAAGTAATATTCATTTATGTGATGCAGGGTAGGGGATTATTAAACCTCAGGCACAATGTGCATTGGATTGTGAGGTAGAGTTAACATTAAGGAGCCTACCAAGGGGTTCTTCTGCATCCACATTGTTCTTGGGGCACGTTCCTGTCTCACCTGTGATCAGCTTAGCATTTTAGCCTCTGGCTTCATACATGGTGGCAACCTCCAGTTCCATTGGGAATTGGGAGCTGAAGAAAGGACTGAAATGGGCTGGAGGATGGAAGACTGGCCCCTTTCTCTTGGAGCTTAGAAGAGGTGCTCAGTCATAACCAGGAGCATCAGCTGGGCACCAAAGGGCTATTTGTAACTTGATAGTCTCTGCTGAATTATTGATGCTCCCACTACCTTGGGACTTCCCCCTTGTTAACAAATCCCACTCCATATTAAAATTTAAAGAGGCAAATGAGTGCAATCTCTCGCCCTATTATTCTTCTCTTCTTTTGCCATCTGAGCTCTCATTGTTAAGTCAATCAGCTTGAAAGGCTTTTCTTGGGAGATGGCTCAGTTCAGAGAGCTGAGCTCAGGACACCAAAACCAACAACCATGAGTTAGACAGTGACATGTGTCCTGGGTCAGTCAATGGGGTCTGAGCGACTCTTGCTGGGGCTGGGTGGGCACTAACTCTTAGAGTCACAGAAACACACAAGAATGGAATCCATGACAGCTGCCCAGGGACAGTTTGCTTAGTTTGCCACAACCCAATTTTTCCTAAAGCAGAACCTAAAAACCTGAAGTTTTATTTCAAATTTGGATGGCAGATGTAGAGTAGCATTATTTTTGTTACCAAAATAGTGCTCAAGTTTTAAAAATTAAGTTTTATGTAAATATCTGATTTTCTGACTTCTACAGAAAAGTCAGATGATGCAGGCTTTCCTCTTTGTATGCAATATACTTATGAGGTCAACAAAGTCTGCTTCTTTAAGTGGGGCAGAGCTTCTGCTATACAGCCACACGTTCCTACCACTTCTGATTAATATTTGAAGCTGTGACTCTTGGTTTCAAGGAAAATGGCAAAGATTTTCTCTGTGCCAACTCATGTCTATTAGTGAGCCTGTCCGTAGTGCTCAGTGGAGCTGTTCAACTCTAGCAGACTGCAGTCTGTCAGCACGTACTCCCTCCTGCCCTAGACGGTAGGCTATCTCTGACCGTGGCCATGTGACATGACCAAGGGTGGGTCATTCAAACAGAAGTTGTGAGAGGGATCACTGGGTATCTCCAGAGGTATGGTTCTTTTCCTCTGATGTCAAAACAGCATCCCCAAGATCCTTTCAGACTGGAACCCAGAAGAAAGAGGACACATACACCAGACTAGCAGCTGACCTTGAACCACACACTGGACTGAGCTGCCACCAAACTGCAACCTTCAGTGAGTCTCGTGAACAGTCAATGGGCTATAAGCACTAGGGCACTGGGAGTCATGGTACTTAGTAGAACTGACCAAAACAACAAGAGCAAGCTTGAAAAGAGAGGGTACTATGATAAAAAAGCAATATTTTCTTATTTTCAGAGGAGGAAAAGCAACGAAGGCATTTAAAGAACTCTTAAGCATTCATTTCAATTGTCTTGAATTTAAAATTAACTGTAGATGCTTCTGGAAAGATTATGACAGTGGCCTTGGACATCCTGAACTTGCTCTTAGTGACCATTGCTAAAAAGAAAATGTCAGGCCCAAAATGGAGATACCTATGCTAAACCCCACAAGATTTCCTACCTAACCTAAATGTGGTTTCAACTACCCCCAGGAATGTAGTCCTAACTGATAAGTATGGAATTTTCTAGTCAGTGCCAAGGAAGTAACGTTCGCCATTTCCCAAAGGAAGATGAGATCATCTGCCACAAGACCCTTCCCATCTCCCATAGCTAGGTTACCTGTGTCTGAAATGATGCCTTCTTCTTTATTTTGCCTTTTTCTGACTACAAAAACCTCCCATTTTGTACAGCTTTTCAGAGGTCAGTGCTACTTACTAGATGGGGCACTGCTCAATTCATGAATCATTTAGTAAATAAATAAAGTCAATTAGATCTTTAAAATAAACTTGATTGGATTTTTGCTATTTAAACCATGTCATAAAACTAATTTAGCATTTATTAAAGGTGGGATTATCTTTAAAAATTTTACATTTGCTTTCAGTCAATTTCGTTTTGCAAGAGAGCATGAAAATAATCACTATAGGAAGGTGTCTAGCATCAGATTAAGTCTGAACCATTGCCTTATGGTGAAGAGCAAATTGCTTAAAATATTTGAGAATGCTTTGTTGGCACTAGGCAATTACAAAGTTTAGTTTTTACTAAGTTTGTAGTGATGTGACATCTTTTCCCATTTTCTCCATTAGGAAGTCAGGCATTGCCTTCCCCATTTGACAGAGGAAGAAACTGAGGCAGAAGCAGTGGAGGATCTTGTCAGCTAATTAAAGGCAGAACAGAGGGAGGGTCCATTGATCACCAGTCTTCAGACCACCAGCAAACTATCCATTGCCTTTCACAAAAGGGGGCCAACCAGGGACTTTTAGACAATTTCTCTAATACACAGATGTCTAGTTGAATGTTGTTAGTCATAGTGAAATTTTACTTGTGCTGGTTTCTTGAAAATAGTCCAAACCTAATTAACCTCCATATTTACTTCCCTATTTACCTTTCACAGCCTTCGCCAATCACATTTCTTCTAATTTACATATTCCATTTATAATGTCAATATTCACCAGTCCCTTATAGGTCTTGATTAACGCAGTCTTCTGAGCCATCTGATGATAGGTGTTATATTATGATATCAAGATTAAATTTGTACCTAGATCTTATTAGTTTGAAACTATTCATAGTATACAAAGTCAAAATCCAAGAGAGTTGGGATTTTTTAGAATTTGGTATGATTCAATAATTTGCGCCTTATCATCTCTGACAACTCTGTGTTATTCTTTTGGACATCAAGGGCGTTTGAACCTATTTGGGATGCATCTCTATCCTGTGTCCATGAGTAGCCTGGTGCCAGTTGGTACACCCCCCTTTCAGGAGGTGCTGATTGGGGGAAGAACTGGGTTACTGATCATATTCCCTCCCCACCCCAGGATCTCCCAGCATCCATTGATGCACATGGTTGCTAGAATCCTCCAGGTTTGGGGAATGCCACATCACTTTCTCAGTGCTGAGGGTACATGGAATGGCACGGTATTTTCATAGTGGTAGCTTTCACTCCCTGACTTTCTTACTGACAGCGAAGTCAAAACCAAAATTAAAGAAAGCGCTCTTTCTTATACCTCCTCATTTTATTCCCTTCTTGCTAGAGGTAGGTGAGGACATAGGGAACCTCATTGCTTGGAGAAGGACTGTGGAGAGGCTGCAAATCAGCACAGGTGCATAAACACACACACTAATGACCTTATTCACATCACCAATAGGAAATGGGCTCTTTCCAGATGGATGGCCTGATTCAGCTTCCTTCTCAGGGTTCTGGCCTGCATTACATTCTGGCCTCTGGGACTGGCTTGCATCTTTCTCTAAGCCCCTGCAGCGATGGAGATGTTGAGACCACCAGGATCCTCACTTAATCCTACTTTCAGTTCTCATCTTCCTCCAACTGCTTTAGGGACTAATCTAATAGTGCCTCCTGTCAGCCCGCACACCCATTGCCCCATATTAGGGCCTGCAGTACTATAATCTACCTTAGAATAAAGAACCGACATGAGATTTATGTTTTTCAGTACCAGACAGTGGAAGAGAGAAGTGGAAGGAGACGGGGCTCTCAGGCCTGCAACTTGGCCTTGGAGAATCCAGAATGCACTTACTTTATTTTGCGACTCTTCCATAGCCCCCTCGCCGCCTTACCCTCAGGCTGCAGGAAAGTTAGGTATCCTCAAGCCCCTAGCAGAAGGATAACCCACTTGAGCTCTTACTTCTAGATCACATTGACCCCCTTCCCTTAGTGAGAGCCCCCGGGGCCTCCTCTCACTAAAAAGGAAGAGACATCTAACTGTCTGGAGTGACTTGCTCCAAGTTGCTGCGCGTAGGTCCTGAGTCAAGATCTCTACTGAACGCTGCTGATGGCAGGGTCTGACCTTCCCCTCAACCAGGGTCAAAAGTGTCTCCTTATACAGATTCTTTTCCCTGGCTCCGTGGACATTCCCTAACCTGTGTTTTTATATTTAATTTCTTCCCATGTAATCTGGTCTAGCAAACTCACCCTCAATTGCACCAGCACTTACAGCTTTCTTCAAGCACTTCCTAGAAAACATGTGTGCTCTATCATTTGGCAAGTAGTGTCATAAGAGAGAGATTTTTTGTGTCCATCTCCACTCTCATGTCATGACTCATATGAAATGAAGGTGTCACTAGAAACCACAGGTAAAAGAAACCATTTCATCTTTAGAGATGAGATTTCCACTTGCTCAGTGACTTGACCCCTGCAGGTCAAGGAGAATTCAGTGGAGACCATGCTGCCCTGGGGCACACCTGGATGTGCATCCCAATTGTCTTAGATGGAGGGGCACAGAGGTGAGAGCTGGTGAACAGGGACAGGTTGTGGAAGAAGGAGCTTTCACACAGGGAATGTCAAGGGACTTGGGCTCTTCCCTGCAGTGGATATTGTATAGGATATTGGACAAATCATGTTACTTTTCTGTGCTTTAGTTTCTTCTTTGGGTAAACAAAAAGGAAATTAATTTTAAATTGCTTGCATTTTCAGTAAATGCAAAATATTTGTCGTTTTAATGTCCAAGTAAGTCCTAGCATATGAGTAGAATGAGTTTAAATGGGTATAACCCAGGGAATTTGGCCAAATTATTTCATCTCACCAGTCCCAGTCCTTTCAACAACAACCAGGGGATGATAACTTGCACCTGTGTCATAGAGTTATGAGGCTTCAGTGAGTCAATATAATTATAACACTTAGCCTGTGTCTGGCATTTCTTTATTTTTTTCTGCCACTATAGAAACAATAGTCAGAGCAAAACTGAACTAACGCAGCTATCTAGAGTTTTAGGTCTGGTCTACACATTGCCTCAGAGCATCTGACAAGCTAATCTGGACTTTGATGTGGAATTATAAAGAACAAAGTAGTAGACTTGCTTCTTACAGTGTTCTAGTAATTCAGAGGGATGGTTCTGGTGCCCGTATACAAAGATTGACCATAGACTCAAACTTACCCAAAAGTATGTAGTGAACATTGACATGACAAAGCAGGAAAGGGATGTTCAATTGGTTACATTTATGGAGAAGAATAAAAGTACATCACAGAAAAATAATTCCAAGTGCATTAAAAATTTCTACATGAAAGTAAAATGTAATACTCCCAGAAAGAAATACAGAAAACATCTTTGACCTAAGAACTAATAAATGAATTATTAGAAAATGTATTAAAAACAAGGAAAATAGTAACAAAATTAACATGTTAACATTAAATTTAAACTTTATTTTAATGAAAGACACCATAAACAAAGGTAAACACAATATTAGGGGAAAATATTGGAAATACAGATGATTGATAAAGGCCTACTATCCAGAATTTTAAAAAGGACTACAACTCAATAAGAAAGAAACTAAAAAGAACAAACGATAGAAAAATAAGGCACAATATACATGATAGTCATCATCTACCAATAAATACATGTAAAGATACTCAAGATCCCTCTATAACAAATAAACTACAAATTAAGAACCATAAAATACCATTACTTGTTCATCACGTGGACCAAAATGCTGTAAGTCTAATATTAACAAGTGCAAATAAATAAGGACATGGATAGATGAAAAGTCTCCCATATTGCTTTAAACATAATTATAATCACTTTGAGCCAGAGATTCCATTTCTAGGCATCTAATCTAATGAAACTGTCACAGTATATAGATTTATAGATTTATAGATATGTAGATATGTATAGGTATGTATAGATATGTATAGATTTATAGAATAAGGTCAATTGCAATATATTAGTAAAAGAGCAAAAAACTACCTAGATATGCCTGGGTGACTCCGGCATTAAGCCCAGCTGCAGAGTAGTCCACAGGGCCAAGACCCAGGGCCAGGGGGACCAATAAAAAATGAATAACTAAATAAATAAAAACTGCTTCTTCCTCCTCTCTCTTCCCTCCTGCTTGTTTACTTGCCTTCATTCCTTCTTGCTTCCTTCCTCTAAAAACAAACTACCTCAATGACCATCATGCAGTGGATAAATATGGCATAATAATGCATTGGAATATTATGTAGAAATTATTATGAATTGACTAAAATTGCATGTATTAACATGAGTAAATCCAAGAAACATAATGTTGATTAAATAAAAAGAAAATTACAGAAGAATGGATGTTATAGGATACTATTGTAGAACGTTTAATATATAGAACAGTCCTATTCATTATTTATGGAGTTACACATAGACATATATATCAAGAGAAGTATAAAACATGAGTGGGAATGACAAACATCAAATCTAGGATGGTGGGCTGTGGGGTAAGTAAAAGAAGAATAGACAGGAGACTTAAATTATAATTTAATATTTAAAAAAATCTAAAGCAAACTAAATCAAATTATTAAGATTTGAGAAAGTTAGATGTTGGGCAGACAGGTGTTCATTATGCTGTTTTCTTTTTCTTTGCACAATTTTACAGAATTTTGTAATCTATTTCACTTTTAATTTTTTAATTTTTATTTAATAGAGGAAGGAAGAAAGAGGAGGAAGAAGCATTTGAAAGAAGGGAGGGAGGACAAGGAGAAGGAAATTCTTTCATTTATTTGTTTTGGTTGATCTCCCACCCGACCTGGCCCCAGGTCTCCAACCAGGGATCCTGGACTTTACACGGTCTACACCCCAGCCATACATAGGCTTAGCACCTGAGCCACCAGGGCCTGTCTATAATCTAGTCTGTAAACTTTTACGTTGGCTTTACTTTCAGCACAAAGGAAGGTACAATTCTGTCTGCTGTTCATGGGCTGATGTATGACCTGCCACCTCCTTCCAATAGCCCAGGACCCAGATTGGCTCCAAGCTTCATGAAAGCATGCAATACTTTAAGATGGAAAGAAGAGAAGTGGAATGCCCGAATGGATCTGCCTTGGGGCCTGTCATACGTGCACTATGTCCTTTCTAAATCGCACTTTGAGAGTCATTTCCTTCCCATCCATCTCACTCAGCCTGAGCTGCATCTAGTATAATAAATCAGGAATTGCATTTAGGCACCATTGCTTGCAGGACAGCATGGAGTTACAATTCAGTCCCAGCTGTGCTCTGAATTCATTAGTGGTTTTCCAGCATCGTGGGGTACTTCCAGGAATGACCCACTCTCAGAGTAGGGCATTTCTGCCTTCTGCATATTAGAGTAATAATAACAATCAAAAACAAACCCAGGAAGTAAAATCACCAGGGAGGCCTTCCTCTTTAATTAAGCAGTTCTAATGAGCCACAGTTCCAGCATGCCTGGGACTCATTTCTCCTTTAGAAATAGGAGATTGTTAATGTAGGGAGATTGGGGGTTTGGGGCTATTTTTATAGCTCTGCTGTTGTTTCTCCTTCATTTCTCTCTCTCGTTGCTTCTCTCTGCACATGCCTATAAACACAAGTGCAATATATGACAGAAAGAGGAGATCTGAGTCTCTTTATTCACCTGGCCAGCTCAACATTCTAAGATTAAATTTCATCCAAAGAGGTATAGTTTGGATCAAGTAGCTTAATTCTTGGGCGAATGGTGCTAATGAAGTGACATCTTAGGTTTCACCCTCCAAAATCCAGAATGAGTCAATCTGTTTAACATATGCAGAGAGACTCTCAAATCCTGGCAAACATAGCATTGCTTATATGGCGCGGAGGGTGCGGGGGTTAGATAAGGTGGCATGAATCATGTCAAATGCACCACCACCATTGGAGCCTAAATTCGTCCCCACCTCATGAGTCTGTTTGTGAGGAGAGGAGAGTATTTTACATGTGTACAAATGCTTAGCAATGGCTGATCTCATGTACAAATGATCAGCTGTGAAGTGGTCTGGGCTGAAATTCACATCTTTACTGCTAAAGAGTAGAAAATAAAAACTTGGTCATTCTCATTGTCATTCTGTGATTCTTCTGAATCTCTGGGAATATAATGAGAAAAAATGTGACAGATGGAAGTAAAGAGAAATTTGGGCTGAATCTCTAGGAAAAAAAATAATCATGGTGAAACCCATTAGACTGTGTAATAGTTTCCCAAGGGAAACCTCATAGCTGCCGTCATTTAAATTTAGACTGAACCATGCATTTGTGAGCAGACCCCAGGGAGCAATCCTGCATTGAAGGGGGAAGAGGGAAGGTGATGACCTAATAGATCTTTTTCAACTTAATTTCTGAGATTGTGGGATCCTAATTAAAATGAACTATATTGCCCATTATGAATCCATTACATTAATATTCTGTAAGGTCTCCAGGCAAGCCAAGGGGGTTTCAGTTTTTAGTTATTTTCTGTAGAGCCAGAGTCTATGTAGCTGCTGTTGATTTATTTGCTGATAATGCTTTAAAAGAAACTAGAGCACATTCTCTGAACTAGCATTTTATTCAAAGCCATCTAATGGAATGAGCAGCATGCTTTGATATCCTGGAGAAGTCCTGTGACCATAAATACCCCAACTAATCACAACAGTGAGCCAGCCCAGTGACAACGAGCCCTTTGCACTACTCAGGACTAAAATCTGCTTTCTCTGACACAGCCTTGAGTTTTCCCTTTAGTGTCAACTGATGTTTGAGATGGAATGTTGATAACTGAAGGCATCTTAACAGAGGTCCTGACAACATAAACTTGCCTCCTTCTCCACTAATGTTACCCTTTCTTCTTGGCTTCCCTGTACAGATTCCAGGGAGCAAGTCCAGAAAGGACTGGGCTGGTCAGAGCTGGTCTAAGAAACCAGCAAAGCAGTAGAGAGAATTTTAGACTAAATTTTAGCAGCAGTTTCAGGTAAGTAGAAGAGATTAGGGGCTCGCTGGCCCTGACTGAGGTTTTTAGGTGAATTTAACCAACCACTGGGTGAAAAGACAGAGTGGTGATGTTCAGCTGGTAAATTATCAACTTCATCCCACCCTGAGGACCCCCAAAAGGTTCTTGATGGACCACAGAATTCCTCTAGCAGGAACTAGACACTGGCAGGCATCAAAGAATGTCAAATCCTCCTTATTTTAAATTTATAAATTGGACTCTTAATGTACTTGCCAGGAGATTCCATGGAAATTGGTGACACCACTTTGCATCAGTAACAGAGTATGGGCATCAGGTAGGAGGAAGGACTGAAAAATCCCGATTCCTTCAGTTATAAGCTGTGTCACCTCACTAAAAACGTGTCTCTGACTCCTTTGGGCAATTCCCAGTGACAGTATTTCTGTAGGAGTTGTCGAGGTGCATCTCTCCTACAAACAGAGGTGAGACTTCCATTTCAGTTTCCTTTGCTGTACAGTTAGTTCTGGACACATAAGGCCTTGATTGGTAATTACAGAGATGACTTAAAATCTGGGTTTATTCTTCTGTAAAGTGGTATCATAGTACTAACACCAGTGGTTCTGATGATTAAATATAGAACAATAAAGTACTTGTCAGTGTCTAACACTTAAATAGCAGTAGCTCCTTTCTCTGCTTTTTTGGTATGGGGGAGGGTTATTTCTGGTTCTAATATTAGGCAAAAGGTGGGGTTTTTTTGAACAGCAAATAGATGTGCCCCAGTGGTGTAGTGGTTTAGTCTGCCCCTCTGGCCGACTGCAGTTCCACATATGTCCCAAGGACTCCGGGTCTGCACTCCAGGGCTAGGAGAAACAGCCAAAATTATCAACTAAATAAAATAAATAAAAATGCTCTCTCTTCTCTCTTTCTACCTGCCTGCTTACTTGCCTTCATTTCTGCCTGTACCTTTTGTTTAAAAATAATATACATAAATAAAAAAATCAAACAGCAAATAAACTAGAATGTCCCTCACTTGCATTTTGTGTGGTGATTTTTGGGGGGTTCCAGAATAGGTCAGTGTTGCGTTCCCTATAAGCCCAATAGATGTTCTACCAGCTCCAACCCAAATTCCTAGACATTCAACATTCTCATCAGTGCCTTGGCTAGGTACACAAATAAGTGAGTCTTCTGAGCTGTCCAGACCAGATTCTCTTGCAGAAATGAACTTGAAGAAGAGCAAGTAATAATCATCCGTGATGATAAAATGACTATTGGAAAGTGGTCCTGCCTGCTGGTCATCAGAACTGCACTGCTGCAGAAGACCCCCAGACCTTCCAGGGATACCCCTAGAGTTGACTTTTAACTCTTCTTTGCTGCTTTATTTCTACAAAGCAGAAAGTACCTGCAGAGTGACCTGTAAAGGAGGTTTATATGGACTAAGCACAGTGAGCAAGGGGCTGTGTCTGGAGGGCCAGCGGGCTGAGCTGTCAGGAACATGTTCATAGAACAGAACAGCCTGTTTTCAACCAAAGCTGGGTTCTGCTCCCCTAGCTCTATGTTATCCCTGCCAATGGTGCTCACTTCACTGCACAGCCTGCAAGTCCTCTGTTGGCCACACCAGAGAATAAGCAGGAGGAGAACCGTACCAGCACCCCATTATCACCTGAAGGCCTTTCCATGACTAATTCTGTATTGATCAGTGGAAAACCCATTACCTGGCAATGGATGGGGCTCTGCCACCCCAACCCCCATGCCCTTCCTGACCAGTTACCTCTGTCCTGCTCCACTCCATGTTCTTCCATGGACTCATCTACAAACTATTTGGAATCGGCCTTGCCCTAGAGTAAGGGATAGATTGACCATATGTACCATTTTTAATTGGACAGTACTATTTGTTTTCATATTTCCTGACTGCCAATTTTGCCTTATTTTTAATAAACCAGGGCCATCTGCTATGCAGAGAAAAAGGGGTAGTTGAGCTTCTCCCGGCCCAGTCTGTTGAGGGGGTCCAAAAGCCTTGTTCACTTTGTCTCAAGAAAATATGGTAAGCTTAGTCAGTGAGCCCTGCCTTTTCCATCTCCTGCTTTGGATTCCAGGCAAATTTCTGACTTCTGATACTGAATTCTCAAGATTGGAATTGCCCCCTGGAGGGTGGAACTCCCCCTTCTCCCACTCTACTGCCCCAACTGCCCTCTGCTGGCCATCGCGGGTACAGGGGTCAGCCTCAATCCCATGGAGTACATGGAACAGGAGCTGTATTTTTGCTCTTCCCTCTTTCTTATACTTCCACTTCCTCCTTAAAAAAAAAAAAATTGTAATGTCTCAGGGTTCTCCAATTCTCCAGTCAACACTGAAGCACTGTCTGATTACTGTCTCCAACAATCTCATACAACATATTAGTTAAGTTGATCCTTGGTGACAAAATGGGACATTGTTGAAATAGTTATGGAGTACTCTTTGGGACTTGTAGGTGTGGAGTGTATAAACTGGGGGGCTTTATATGAGAGCAGAATTTCTCAGACTTGGCTCCACTGACACTGCTGTGAGGGCTGCTCTGTGCATGGTAGGATGGCTAGCAGCCTCCCTGGCCTCCAGCCCCCAGATATCAGCAAGAGCTCACCTGAGGTAGTTATCCTCCCAGACAAGCAAAAATGCTTCTCCACACACTGCCAGGTGTCTCCTGGGAGGTAAAATACTCGGTGTAACTAGGGTGGTGGAGGGGACCACTTTCATTGGAAGGACTCCTAAGTGCTAGAAGGTTAGGCCTGTTCTCTGGGGCTTTGAAGAGCACCTGATTATTTTGGCATTTGACAGTCAGTTGATGGATAGGCAGGGGCAGAAAGAGGAGTTTTGAAAAAGGGCTTCTCTCACAGACTTTGGAAGCATCTCGTTTCCTGTCACTGTCAGATGCTGACTCCATTCCATCAGGTCTGGCTTTGAACTTCTGCATCTTTCTGGGTCTTCCTTCCCTGTTGTCAATGCCCTTTCTCTCACCATCCAACTTGGGTTCTCTAGGCTGTGACTTCCTCCCTCCTACCTCCCCTTGACCTCTTCTCCATCTGATTTTTTCCTTCTATGATTTGTTTGAAGTCTCTTGTCTGAAGATACTTCACCCCTTTTTATGCCATTGTGGGTTTATACTCACAACTTTATTCCATTATAATGATTGGCTGTACTCAATCCTGAGAGGTAAGAGAGAGAAAAGCTAGCCATGTAGAGTTAACCAGTCATCTTTAGCAGAAGTCATCCCTCCTGCCACATGTTGACTCCCCTCGTCTATCATCTGCAGCCCCCTGTACTGCCCTCTCCGCAGCATGGGACCCTAGAAGACTGACTCCCTCGTCACTCCTCCTGACATGACTGCAAGCAACTTGAACTCAAGCATGGTGTCTCGCTCATCCTTACCATCTCCAGAGCTGAGGAGAGACGTACTCAGGGCACATAGGACAGGCTCGGTGAAGAAAATCACATGGTAAACAACGCCAGTCTCAGAAAACTTTCCTTCCTTTCAAGGCAGCAGCAGTGATCTTTCTGAACATCAAGGGAACAGGATATGGGCTTTGATCTTCTTCTTTATCTCCTCATGGAGCAGAGTTATGCCTTCACTTCTCAGATCCTGATATCAGCCCATGGGTTTCACTGGGATCGGCACTAGAAAATTCCTGGTCTGTCCAGGCCCTGTGAGCTGTGCAGTGGGTGGAACACTCAGCCAGCCTGTGGGTGTCCCATGACACTGAGGCTGCAGATGAATGATGTGTCCTGACTAGAGATACTTTTTCCCCAGTTCTGACTATAGGGATATGGATGGCCTCCCCCTAGACAGTTACCTAAACAGAAATAAAGTAGGGAGAGCTCAGAGATTAAATTGCCAGTACTGTAACCGTTCCATAATGGTATCTGGGAAATTGCTCAGAAGAATCAGACAAGCTTCTCTTCCCAGGGCGCGCTGCTATTTGTGGAACCATCATCACTGTCAGCCTAGATGGCTGTTTTTGGTGTGTAGCACCATTTTATTAAGATTTACCCCACACTGTCAGCCAACTCTGTCTCTGCTCATTCACAGTGAGGGAACAGAGCTTCCGAGGGGTGGCGACTTGCTGATGGCCACCGGGCAAACACAGAGACAGTCTGAGACCAGGAGGCCCTGTCGTGATGATCCAGTGGCCTCACTGAAAAGCGCTTTTGCTCTGGGGTTGGCTTTCAGGGACGTGGGCACCCGGCAGACGAACTGAGCCCCTGGTGACTGTCCCTGATGCTCCCAAGAAGCAGGCTTTGGAAGTAAAGAGCGAGCCAGCTCATTTTCCTGACACATGTCACATCTCTCACTGAAGGGCGAGAGTTCCTGCCGCCTAGATTGTTCACTGGGGCATGTCACCGTCTAGATGGCATATGAGAGACAAAAAGCTCTCTTGTCATCTGCCTTTCACTCTGCAGAGACATGGCTGCTGTGTTGCCGCATCACATATTAATCAGGAGGAACATATGCAGCACTGCCAAGCCAGGGCAGAGGCTGTGGCTGCCGCGTGGAAGGCTGGGGACACAGGATTATCCGAGGAGATCTGGCCTAGGGCTAGCAGGAGGGTTCTAGGCTCAGACAGCGAGCCTGAACCCGTAAAACCATCTCACATGTTTCCACTCAGCGTCCGGGGCCACCTGCCTCCCTTCCGGTAGGTGCGCCTCTGCAGCCCACACCCCGAGCAAGGACGCATGCGCACAGCTGCCAGGCTCAAGCGCACGCCTGGACTCCTGCTGACTGAGACAGAGGGTGGCCCCACTTCTACCCACTCCTCTGCTCCGTGGACATGGCTTTCTGTGAGTGCTCACGAGAGGAAACTTCTCCGGGGTCAAGGACAAAAGTAAGAAGTCCCCCAGATTGCTGTCTGTGCTACTAGCTGTGCGGCCTTGGCCAAGTCCTTTAACCTTGGGAGGCTCGGGTGAGAATGATGCAGGGCCCAGGGAGGTGCTGAGTGTTGTCTAGAGACCATATCACAAATATGAATGAGGGGTGACACTGTATTCAGTGATGTCAGATTAAGATTTCATGCTGATATGAAGGGACACCATTAGGACTACACAGAAATGCTAAGACGAGATAATTTGCTGTCCTTCTGTGTCATCTTGCTGTCAGATGGAGGGCCTGGGGCACACTGATCCTTTACCCTAGCAGCTCTTTTCCTGTAAAAAGTGGAACCAGTACACACTTACCTAACAGATCAAGGCAACTGAGGGCTGTCTTGAAGGAGCACATGTTTGTGACTGAATGAACTGCACAGGCTGCCTTGTAACTACAGGAGTGGAGCCTCCTCGGGTCCTTTCTGGAAGTAAGCAGAGCATACGTTACTGAAACCGTGACTGGGTATTGCTTGTTTCCGAAGCCAGGAAGGTTGGATTGAATACCCTTTCAATAGTCATTTCCCCGGAGGAATGTCTTGCTTATTACATTTGGTGTGCATCATTCACTGGAACATGTCTTACTTACTTTCTACATGTTAAAAAAGCCTGTGAGTACAGGATTTGATAAATATTTTGAAGGCAGGAAAAAACCCAAATTGTGTCTTTGCAAGTCACAACCACCTTCTGGTGTGGAGAAATTGCCACTGGAAAAATCAACAATTTTGATTCTTGCTGGTATGATTAAAAACTGAATAAAAAGTGTTTATATTTTTTTCTTTTGATACAGAAGCACAAAACAATACTAAAGCCTATTGTTTCTACCTTGGGATAGGTTTTAAATTTCTAGAATGTGCTTTTCTTGAACTGTTTAATTTTTTTGAGGTAGACTTCTTTCATGTTTAATTTATATTTGTTAAAAAAATGAAAAAGAGTTAAAAATCCCCAAATCTGAATAACACAAACCAGAGCAAAAAAAATGGGCCTTCTACTTATTTGGATCTCAATCTTGGTGATTATTGAAAGAAAAACAATAAAATGTCTGCACTTGTTAGGAAAAAAGAAAAGATTATCTTGCAGAAGTGACTGAGCTTAAACAAATTAGAAGCACCTGATGTGAGAATCATTGACAGACACCAGCCTGTTGTTTGGATCACAGGTGTGGATGGCCAAACCTGTTCTTCTAATGATCTAGTAAGTCACAAACAGAAAAAATTAACAATAATAAGTACCCTAGATGGTTACAGTCTCAACCTATTACAATCTCAGACCTCACTCTAGCCAGAGCCAGCCAGTCACCAAATGCCCTGTCCTTTTATCTCCTTGTTCCCAAACCTTTCAAAGCTTGTCCCCACCCCAGGTCAGGGAGGCATGTGTGAGAGGTTTTGCCTTCTTTCTCCATGTTGGCTTAAACTCACAATAAAAACTCTTTTCTCAAAACCTGTGCCATAGTATATAGGCTTTATGCTCATTGGGCAGCAGACCCTTGTCTGGTAACATTACAAAAAGTATAAATGACCATGTTGGCTGAAAGCTAAGAGGTTAGAATAGACAGGAAATTTGCCACTGAATGTCCCTGATCACCTATACCACTCACAAAGCATCGGGTCATGTGAGGACATTACTATTTCAAAGTCAGTTGTTGATCATTTAATGTGTTTCCATTTATCCATTTGGGGTTTTGGTAAACATTTTTTGTATTTACATGAGACGCTAATGTGCTCCTTCTGTGAATTTGAAGATAGCTCCAAAGTGGGTATTTTCCGTCTTCTGGGGTCATTAGTTCTGAAAGCTGGCATGGACGCACTGCCTTCCCACCCTCCTTACACACCACACGACAGTCTCATTACAGACTCAGAAGAACCGTAAATCTGGTCATTTTCACTCTCATTTTATATCGAAAACTGAGGCTCAGAAAGGTTAAATAATTTGCCCAAGTTACACAGCAGGTACGTGGTGGATCTCAGCGAGGCTTGAACCCAGCTTCTCCGTTGGGGAGCCCATGCCTTCAGTGCATGAGTGCCCACCAGCTGACCTGGTTGTGGACCTTGCTTCCAGGAACCTCAGCTGAGCAGTCTGCCTCCCTACTTACAGCTGATGTTCAAGAAACTTTATTAAATTAGCTAAACACCTTCAAAGGTTCAGTCATTACAACTTCTTCCAAAACATGTGATTCTCATACACATAATTTGTCACTCTTGCCTCCCATCCACAGATTTTCTCTTTCCTGCCTCAGTTATTGGGTCTCTCTGAACCTTGTTTTCTCTTCTAAAAAAGTACCTTGTGAGCACATATTATGTAAAAAGCTCAGTTTTGCATGCTCTTTCTGCTTCTCATATCTAAATTTCCTAATTAAAACATACATATGTACATAATTGTTCATGATATATATATGAACACACATATATGTGCATGTACACACACATCCTTGAACAACTTTGGGGTTATGATTGCCTACAACTTGCAAAAAACCCACTTATAACTTTTAAATTCCCAGAAATTTAATTACTGATATCCTACTGCTGACCAGAAACTTTAAAGAGAACATAAACAATTAATGCATATTTTGTTTATGTATTATATACTGCATTCTTATAATAAAGTAATTCCCAGAAATTTAATTACTGATATCCTACTGCTGACCAGAAACTTTAAAGAGAACATAAACAATTAATGCATATTTTGTTTATGTATTATATACTGCATTCTTATAATAAAGTAAGTTAGATGAAAATATTATTCAGAAAATCATAAGGACCCTGCTCTGTGGCTCATGGCCAAAGCGTAGGCTATGAAAGTTGTGGACCTGGGTTCAAGACCTGAGACTAGGGGTAGCAAAAAAAAAAGGAAGGAAGGGACAGAGGGAGGGAGGGAGGGAGGAAGGAAGGGAAAAAGGAAAGAAGGGAGGGAGGGAGGAAGGAAGGAAAGAATGAAAGAAAATCATATGGAAGAGAAAATACATGTATACTGCTACAGCGCATATCTTGATATCTTACACTTGCGTCATCTATTTACAAGAAAGTCCAAGTATAAGTGGACCATACTATTCAAATCTGTATTTTTCAAGGGTCAGCTGAACATCAACACCCACTGTGCATTGGCCTCTCTCCACAGAGATGGTGAAAGATGAGTGATGACTCTTTTCTATGAACTCAGAGTCCAGCAGAGGAAATAAACCATAAAGTAAACAAGTCCCTGTCCAACAGTGTGGACTGGAGATAAATAATAGAGAAATATCTGGGTCCACAGGGCAGGGTATAGTGATTAAATCAAGGGCTCACGGGGACCTCACAGAGCTAACCCTGACAGCTCTCCAGCCCGAACTCAGTGCCAGCTGTGTCATGGGCATTCCCCACAGTTATAAACAAAATCACATTGACTGACTTCATTGTGGAGGGAACATGACATGGAATGTGGTTGGAGAGTTTATGGGGCTCAGTGGAGTTTTTTTCTGCCAGACAGTAGGAATCCTGAAGTTTGCATAGAAGAGCACAGAATCAGATGTGCTGAGTGTGAGGCTGGTCCAGTGATGTCAGCAAAGAAGAGGAAGGAGATGAATGTGTGGAATGAGTACTTTGCTTGCCAACCCAGTGCTGGGGACAGGAAGACTCGAGGAGGGACAGTAATGTGTGCCGTGCAGGGGACTAGAGTGGGGGGTTACATTCAGGGCCACTAACCCAACCTACTGGGCCTTGACTTCCTTTAGGACTTCTCTGACTTATGTATTTGGGTACTTATATTTTATCCTACTTTCTACATTTCAGACAGTTTGCACTCAAAGAAACATACATATGTGTCTTTGTAAATAAATAAATTAATTAATTAAATAAAATATACCAGAAATATTCAGTTATTACTCTTAATATAACTTATACGCATATAGTTGTATATAAATATTTGTAAATATATATACATATACATATCAGAAAGAGAACTGTTCTAAAACCACAGCCTTACCTCAGTGAAACTTTAGTTTTAAGATCTTTTTCAAAACTTTGGTTTTAAGCTTCCAAGAAGTCACAACAAAGAATGCAATGCAGTGTTGTTTAGTCCTCTTGGTTTTAAGGGAGACCAATATTTGTCCTGGTACTAAATTTTTTAATGTAATATTTTTATTAATTATTTTATTTACATTACTATATGCCTTTTAGGATATTAAATTCTCCCCTCAGTCTGTGTGCATTTCACACCACACCTGCCACTTGAGTCGCAGCACCCTTCACCCCCACCTTCTTCCCGCCTTCCTTCCTTCCCCCTCCCTCCCCCTGGCAGCCACAGTCCGGTGAATTTTGTTGAGATCTGTCTGCTCATTTGTTTTGTTTCTTTATAGTTCACATATGAGATAAACCACCCTGTACTTCTCTTTTTCTTTCAGGCTTATTTAGGTTAACATGATCCCTTCCAATTCCAATTCGTTTATTGCAAAGGACACAATTTTTTTTTTTTTCAGTTGCATAGAATCCCACTGAGTGTATAGGCCAGAGCTTCTTTATCCAGTCATCTGTTGATAGGCATTTAGGTCGTTTCCACATCTTAACTATTGTGAACTGTGTTTCTGTGAACATAGGAGGGCAGGTATTTTTTTCTGGTTGGAGATTTTGTATCCTCTGGGCAAATACCTAGTTATGGGATTACTGGATCAAATGGTAGATCCATCTTTACTTTTATAAGGAATCTTCATACTGTTTTCTAATGAGGTTGCACTGATTTACATTCCCACCAACAATGCAGGAGGGATCTTTTTTCTCCACATCCTATCTAAATATTTGTTGTGTCTATTCCTTTTAATATAGGTGATTCTGGAATTTCTCAAACTGAATCTGATTTCAGTGCTCACATGAAAACCGCTGCCATATTTCATTGAGAGCTATCCTCCAAGGCTGTCCCCTCTGAAGGTTCCTGTCTGGCCATTACCCCTGAAATTAGGCCCTGTACTCAAACAGCAGAAGAAATACGAGCTCCTGTTCTGCCCTGCATCTGAACCTGGGTTCTGGTGGTTAGGGTTTAAAATAATGTCCTCTCCTCCTATCAGAAATAGTGTGAACAATAGCTGAGAAAGGACCTTTCCGTTGTTGCTGGAAAACCGATACTGAAGACATTGTCCATTGTTCTTTCAGCAAATATTTCTGAGAACCCATTCTGAGTAGAATGCTATTTTAGGCAAAGAACATGCAGCAGGGAACCAAATAGATAAAGTTCTGGCCCTAGAGAGCCTATATTTTTGTGGAAGTATGGACAACATATAAACAAATACATTATGTCTGGTAGTGATAGGCACTGGGAAGAAAATAAAAGGGTTTCTGCCTGTGTGTCAGATGGTTGGCTCTGGAAGCCTTCGCTACAGGGATCTCAGACCTTACTATCTGACTGCATCACCTTTTTCTTAGCAACAGATTATATAGAATACACCTTTCAGATCCAAATGCCTTTCATCAAGTTCACCACTAAGGGTAGCAGGGACATGATCTGCTTCCTTGGATGTTCTGGTCCCTGCCAGTTGTTCATAACAAAAATAACTGTCCAACTGCTAGGTCAAGTGAATGGTAAGTCTCATCTGAACCTAAGCTACTGAGTCCAAACTCCTTCTGAATTTCTTCCCAGGTAGAAACATTTCTGTACCACCCCGACATATATTAACTCATGGAATGAGATTACTGGTAACCATGAAAGGAAACAGGCAATAGAGCAAGTCAAGAAGCTGGGCCCTGGAACCAGACTAGGTCTATATCTGACCCATAAGAATGCCAAGCTGGTGAGCTTAGGCAAACTATTTAACCCACCAAGAGTGATGTCCCTGTCTATAAAGTGAATGCTAATGGTAAGTACTTCAGAGAGTTATGTGAGGATTAAACTACCTAATACATGCATGACACTTAGAAATATCTGAAGCAATCAACAAGTGTTTATTCTTTTTATAACTACAATACAGATGAATATATTGAAAGTCTGAGTGGGTGGCAGATTCAGAATCCGTACTTAGGTATTTCTGACTCCAACATCTTGGTCTTCCTGCTCTGACCGGCCCCTGTCACTATTAATAGAAAGTCATGTTTCCAGTGACAAATCTAGATTAAAAGAACAATAGAAAACAGGAGCCCTCTTGAGAAACCTGGGTTATCAATTACACTGGTGAGTGGTTGGAAATATTTATCAAGTGTTATTGTGTCCAAGGCCTTCTAGTCAATAAACAATGGTAGCTCAAAGCAAAAGATTTTCCCTTTGCCTGTTTATTCACTTCATTCCTTCATGTGTTAATTTGTATAACATTTACCAAACTATCTGGGGCTCATGAGACAGAGACAATGATTCTGCTTTCAATCTAGGGAGAAAAAGGCAAGAAAGCATACACTAATGACAAAGCAGCAGAAATACTGACCAGAAGCTACAGGGGGATTGCAGTGAGAAGTAAGAGTGGGACAAGCAACAAAGACTTTGGTCTAGACACTGCAGGAAGTCAACATGAATTCACCTTGGGTTCTCTAAAGCAATGTGATTAAGACCTGGAAAGTGAAGGTGTTAAATAAAGTAACCTGCTAAAACATTACAAATTCAGTGCATGTTATGGAGATCATTCACTGTGGAGATCATTCACTGAAGCTTGTGTGTCTTCTCCACAATGGTAAAGTATTTTAAAATCCATCAGTGTTTGCGGGGAAAGAAATACGAATTAGACCTTTCCATGCTAAAGAATTTCTTTGATTCAACATCTGTCTTGGTCAAGGAGTGGTGAGCAAATGGAGCCACAAAGTTTTGTTTTGTTTTGCTTAAAGCAGGTAGGCATGAATAAAGGCAAATAGACATGTAGGCTAGAGGGGGGGAGGAAAAATAAGCATCTTTAAAAAAAAATTTTGTTTTATTTTTTTTTACATTTTTTTATTGCAGCAACTTTTATTTTACACATTAAAATAAACTGATATATATAGATATATAGATATATTCCCCACATTTGCAGTTTCCTCATATACTTAAACACACCCTGCCCTCCACCAAATCACCAAGTGTTCTTCACCATTTTCCAGTGTGCTCTGCCACCACTCCCCTGTGCCTGTTCCCTGCTCCCCAGCCCATTCCTACTGGAAACCTCAGTTTCTATTGCAGGTGTCCAAGGGTTTTTGTTTCATCTGTTCCTTTGTTTTGTCAGTTCACATTCTACCTATGAGTGAGGTCATCTGGTATCTAACTTCTTTCGATTTATTTCACTTAACATAATCTCGTCACATCCATCCATATTGATTCAAATGACAGGATTTCATCTCTTCTGAAGGCTGTGTAGTGCTCCATTTTGTATATATACCACATCTTCTTTATCTAGTCATCTGACTTTGGGCACTTAGGGAGTTTCCATTTCTTAGATATTGTGCATGGGGTTGCAATAAAAATGGGGATGCATAAATCTCTGCGAATTAGTGTTTCCCTATTTCTTGGGTAAACACCCAGAAATGGGATGGCTGGATCATATGGGATTTCCATCTGGAATCTCCAAACTGTTTTCAATAGGGGCTGCACCAATTTTCACTTCCACAATGTAAAATTGTTCTCTTTTCTCCACATCCTTGCCAACATTTGTGATTTCCAGACATTGGATAATTGTCTCTCTGGTGAAATGTGATATCTCATTTTGATTTTCATTTCCCTAATAGCCAGTGAGTAGGAACATCTTTTCATGTGCCTGTTGGGCATCTGAATATCATCTTTGGAAAAAATGTCTCTCCAATTCCTATTCCCATTTTTTGATTGGATTACCTGTTTTTCTGTTACTGAGTTTTATGAGTTCCTTGCATATCTTGGATATTAAGCCCTTGTCAGAAATTAGAATGCAAATATCTTCTCCCATTTAGCAGGTTGTCTTTTGTTTTTGTGGTGTTTTATTTTACCACAAAAAGTTTTTTTAGTTTGATGTAGTTCCAGTTGTTTATTTTTTTTGTTTGTTTCTCTTGAGGTAGTAATTGGGTCCCCAAAGGCTTCTGTAAGGCTAATGTCATGGAATGTCTTTCCTATGTTGTCTTCCAAGAATTTTATGGTTTCCAGTCTTATGTCCCAGTCTCTAGTTCATTTTGAGTTAATTTTTGTGAGTGATATTAGAGAGTAATCCAGCTTCATTCTTTTGCATGTGGCTGTTCACTTATCCCAACATCATTTATTTAAAAGATTTTCCATGCTCCATCATATGCTTTTGACTCCTTTCTCATAGATTAACTAACTATGCGAGTGGGTCAGTTTCTGGTGATTCAGTTCTATTTCACTGATCTGTGCCTCTTATTATTCGATTCCATTTTGATCACTACTGCTTTGTAGTATAGCTCAATGTCTGAAAGTGTAATCCTTTCAGATTCTTTCTTTTTTCTCATAATTACTTTGGCTATTTGAGGTCTTTTGTTCCATACAAATTTTAAGATTTTTTGATTCTCTTTTCTGGAAATTAGCCCATGGGATTTTCATGGGGATTGCATTAAATCTGTATATTGTTTTAGGTAAGATGACCTTTTTAACAGTGTTGATTCTTCCCAACCATGCACAAGGAATGTCTTTCATTCTTTGTATCCTCCTCTATTTCTTCTAAGAAGGACTTGTAATTTTCATTGTACAGCTCTTTCACCTCCTTTTTAAGGTGCATTCCAAAATATTTGATTCTTTTTACTTGCGTTTTTCTTGATTTCATTTTCTTCTAGCACAAGGTTTGCATATAAGAATGCCAGGGATTTCGTACATTGATTTTTTACCTTTCTACTTTACTGTGTTCAATGATTAGTTCCAGTAATTTTTGGCAGATATTTTAGGATTTTCAATATGTATAATCATGTCAGCTGCAAGAATGACAGTTTTACTTCCTCCTTTCCAATGTGGGTTGCTTTTATTTCTTTTTCTTGCCTAATTCCTCTGACTATGACCTCCAGTATGATGTTAAACAGCAGTAGTGAGAGTGGAAAGCCTTGCTTTGTTCCTGACCTTAGAGGTAATGCTTTCAATTTTTCACCATTGACTATGATGTCAGCTATAGGTTTGTTGAATATGACCTTTACTGTGTTGAGGTATATACCTTCTATCCCCATTTTAGTCAGGGTTTTTTTTTTTTTTAATCATAAATGGGCCTTTGATCTTTTCAAAAGCTCTCTCTGCATCTATTGATATCATCATGTGGTTTTTCTCTATGCTCTTCATGGTGGATTACATTAATAGATTTGCACATGTTGAGCTAAACTTGCATCACTGTGATAAATCCCACTTTGTCATGATGGATGATCTTTTTTTTGCACTGTTGGATTCGGCTTGCTATATTTTTTTTGAAAATTTTTACATCTATGTTTGTTAGAGATATTGGTCTGTAATTTTCTTTCTTGGTAAGGTCTCTATTGGCTTTTGATATCAGTGTGATGTTACTCTCATAGTGAGTATTTGGAAGTGTTTCCTGTTCTTCAATATTTTGGAAGAGTTTGAGAAGAATGGGTATTCTTCTCTGAAGCTTTGGTAAAACTTATTAGAAAAGCCATTTTGCCCTGTGCTTTTATTTTTTAGGGACTTTTTCATTTTTAGAGACTTTTGATTACCTCTTCAATTACTTTGCTTGTGATTATTCTCTTCAGGTTTTCCGGTTCTTCCAGGTTCAGTCTTGGTAAACTTTATTTTTCTAGAAATCTGTCCATGTCCTCAAGGTTGTTTACTTTGCTGGCATAGAGCTGCTCATAGTAGTCTCTGAAGATGTTTTGTAATATCTGTTGTGACTCTCATTTTGATTCTAGTTATGAAAGTTTTCTCTTTTTTCTTTGTATGTTAGCCAGTGGTTTGTCAATTTTTTTTTTTTTCAAGAACCAATTTTGGTTTCATTGATCTTCTGGACTGTCTTTTTTTTGTCTTGTTTTCTATTTGATTTATTTTCACTCAAATTTTTATTATTTCCTTTCTTCTACTTATTTTTGCTTTTAACTATTGTTCTTTTTCTAGTTGTTTTAAATGTAGGGTTAGGTTGTTAATTTGTGACTTTTTTCTTGTTTCTTGAGGTGAGCCTGTATTGCAATGAACTTCCCTCTTAGTATTGCTGCATCCAATAGATTTTGGTAGCTCATGTCATCATTCTCATTTGTCTCTAAGTATTCTATGTTCCTCTTTGATTTCCCCTTTTACCCAAGAGTCATTCAGAAGCATATTTTTTAGTCTCCAAATTATTTGTTGTCATTCAGCATTCTTTCTAGTGGTTGATTTCTAGTTTTAAGCCAATGTGATCAGAGGAGATTCTTGGTATGATTCCAGTCTTGTAAATGTGTTGAGACATATTTCATGTTCCTTGAGAATGTTCTATGCACAATTGAGAAGAAAGTGAAATCTGTAGTCGTTGGATGAAGTGTTTGGCATATTCTATTAGACCTAAGTGTTCCAAATGGTCATTAAATGCTGTTTCCCCGTTCATTTTCTGCCTGGTTGATCTATTCATTTTTGTAAGTGGGGTGTTGAAGTCTCCAACTATGACTGTGTTGCTATCAACACAGTTCTAATAACAGTTGCTTAGTATAGTTGATGTGCCTTCATTTGGTCATGTATATTATTATGCATTAAGTCTTCATGTTGGACTAACTGTTAATCATTATATAATGTCCATCTTTGTCTTTTGTTATCTTTTTAGCTGGAAGAGTGTTTTATCCAATATAAGTATGGTTATTCCTATATTTTTGTTTTTGCCATTTGACTGTAGGATTATCTTCCAACCATTAACTTTGACTCTGTTTTATCTTTTGAAAGAAGGTGGCTTCCTGAATGCAGCAGAAGGTTGGGTTAGGTTTTTTAATCCATTTGGCTACTCTGTCATTTGACTGGTGAGTCCGGTTCATTAATGTTTAGGGTGGTTATTGATATGTAGCTGTTTATTGCTATTTTGTAATTTTTTTCATCTTTATTTTGTTCCAGAGAGTGCCTTTGTTCTTCTCTTTTTCTTCTCCGGTGATTTGGGTGTACTTTTGTTTTGACTGGTTTCACTTTTTGTTTTCTTCTTTGTTTTTTTTACCCCTGCCACATGTGTTTTAAGGTTACCCTGAAGTTAGCATTTAGAATTCTTTGTTTATTTCCTATTTTCATTTGAAAGCAAATTAGTCTTACTCTCATTGTAACCATCCACATTTTTGTTCTCTTTTCCTCCCCACTTTTTATATTTGCTTCGTACTCTTTTTAAGTGGGGTTTCTTTACACTTTATAGAGCATCATTTATTATTTTTTGTACAGCTGGTTTTGTGGTGATAACTTCATTTAGCTTTTGCCTATCAGAAAAGCTTTTAATCAGTTGTTCAGTTCTGAGTGATAATCTCACAGGGTATTGTATTCTAGCATAAAAATCCTTCTCTTTCAGTATTTTGAATGTATTATGCCTTCCCTGCCGTCCAGTGGAGTTTCAACTGAGAAGTCCAGTGGCTATCTTGTGGACACTCCTTAGTTTGTGACTCATTTTTCTCTGGCTGCTTTTAATATTCTTTATGTTGTATTTTTGACATTTTGATCATGATTGTCTAGGTGTATGACTCTTTGGGTTTCTTTTATTAGGAAGTCTTTGAGTTTTCTGGCTATGGAATTTTGTTTCATTTTTCAGGTTAGGGAAATTTCTTGATACCATTTCTTCAAATACAGTTTCTGCCCCGTTTCTCTCTCTGTCCCTTCTAGGAGTCCTCTGATGTTCCTTTTGATGTTATCAGATATGTCTTGAATGCTGTCTTCTTTTCTTTTCATTCTTTTATCTGTTTGCTGGTTCGCTTGAGTGCATTCCTCTGCCCTATCTTTTAGCTCTCTGATTTTGTTGGAGGCTTCATCCATCCTTTTCATGAGTCCCTCTATTGAGTTCTTAGTTCAGATATCATATTCTTCACTTCTTTGATATCCTGCTTCATTTCTTCTCTGTTTTGTTCTCCTTTTCGTCCTCTATTACTTTCTTGATTTTCGTGAATGTACTTATCACTGTTGTCCTAAATTCATTCACAGGTAGCTTACGTAGTGTGTTGTATTCAGATTTTCCCCTGGGTTTTTTGTATTGTATCCATCATTTCATGTATGTTTCTCTGTGTCTTTGCTCTGTTTGGCATTCTGTTTATGTTTCTGTGAAATAGGTTTCTCTGCCGCGATGGCCTTGTGTAGGGTATGGATTTGCACCAAGTTAGCGTGGGTCTTGGTTTAAACACAGGGATTTCTTGAGATTTATGGCTTCACCACTGGTTAATTTGTTGAAGTTCTTATGTGGACCCTCTAACCTGCCTGAGAGTTTAGCTCATCGGGTTGTAGTTTGTGTGGGGGATGCAGAGCCAATGCTCCACCTTCTAACTTTAATGACCACCTTGCTGTTGGCCCTCTATCAGCAATCAGGTTACAGTTTTGATTTCTCCCACAGGGTGGCGCTAGTGAGTAGCTTTGTTGGTTCTCCATTTGGGAAACTTTTCTTCCTTTGAGCCTTGGGCAGAATTTCAGCTAGGCTGATCTTGTGACTCAGGATCAATATAGTAGGAGGACTTAGGGGGTGGGGGACTCCCCTATCTGCCTTAAAGTTATGGCATTGCCCTGTGTTATTTTCTCACTGGGCCACTGGTCCTAGTTCTGCCCTATGTCAAGAATCTCTTCCCCAGCTTCATGTCTCAGAACCCTGACATTTTCACCTAGACTTTGTAGTTGTAATTGCTGCTGTTCCTCTATAGTCTCTGCCTGCTTTTCCTCAGTGTTTATTTTTAGAGAATAGGTGAATTCCTAGCTGCCCTGTGGAGAGGATGTGGGTCTCACTCCTACCAGGCTGCCATCTTGACTGGAAGTTCCTGTTTTATTTTCATTTAGTTCTTCACACTGGTTGTCTCTCTCCAGAGCTGGGACTCAAACCCAGGCCTATGTGGCTTCCTCCTTTGGAGGTGATTTAACTAACTGTTACTTCACCAGGGCATGCAAAGCCAACTAGTTGTTTTTACTGAGTCATTTCATATGAAAAAATGGCTGGTGTGCCCTGATAGTTTAGTAGCTAAGTCTGCTGCCTCCAGCTGGCACAATCTATGTGTTTCCCAAGGATTCAGGTTTGTGACCCAAGTCAGGGATAACAACCAAGATGAACAACTAAATAAATTAAATGCTTCATCTTACTCTCAGTTGCTACCTGCTCTCTTTCATTCCTGCCTGCTACTTTCTTTTTAAAAACAGCAAAAACAAAACAAAACAAACCCAAACAAACAAAAACCCAATTGCTAAGCAGATAAAGTTGCTATGAATAACCGAAAATATAAAATGGGGACTCTACAGTATCATAGAGACAGCAATTGCAAGAGCAACTCCTACCGCCAAGCCTGGAGATCAAGGAAAGGAATTGGAATGATTAAAATTTGGAAACTTGGAACAGAGGGTGTAGAAATGGGACCTAGATCTCAGAGTGAGAAGTGCTGGTCCAGGAGGCTGCTTCTCCAAGGGTTAGAGAAATTACCGACTGGATCCAGCTACTCTGCAGGGTGACAGAAGCGTCACTGGATAGTGCTGCTCACAGAACAGGAAGTAGCAGACAAGAAGGAGCACATCTCTTTTTCTTCCCTGAGTCTTGCAACTTATCTCAGCACTCCCTTTGGCAGAGAGTAACATGGAACCACTTGGCAGTACAAATATGAATATAAGGATAAATATGACATCATTTCTCATCTTCAGCTCCAGAGGGAAGACAAGAATGAAAATCATAGATATGTATGTGTGGTGCCAAAAGATTGTCCAGATTTGAGGGAAATAATGATTTAGAAATGATTCTTCTGAAGGAAAAGGACAGAAAAGGGTTCATGGATAAGTCTTGAGCTGAGCCTTCAGACATAAACTTAGTTGGCCAGATAGACATGGTCACTAAAGAAACTATTACACACAGGAGCAGCCTGGACAAAGGCATAGAAGCAAGAAAGAATGGGGTGCATTCAGAGATCATAAAAATAATTCAGCCTAGTGAACTGTGGAGTAAGAAATAGAGGATGTGGTAAAGGATAATTTTCATGAGGTAGAAAAGTGTCAGAACATAAAAACCCTTTGGTGCTAGTTGAATTGTTTGAACCTTATCTTAGATACAGTGAGAGATTTAAACCAGGGTAATACATGAACAGAAATGTTTTTGAAGAATAATTCTCAATTTGTTATGGAGAATAGGTTACAGAAGAGAAAAGGAAGTCAGTTATAATATCCCAGATGAGCAATGGTGAGAACCTGATCAAAGGAACTAGCAATAGGGATAGAGTGGAGGGGACAGACAGAAGGTAAGCTAAAGCAGTGGAAATGAGAGAAGGAATGAAAGAAATGAGAGGATAACAAAGGAGTCTGAGCTATTGGCTTAGAGCATTGGGTAGATAGGCATGACATTTTCCATGATGGGATGTCAGTAGAGCTTTCCCTAGGGGTGAGGGAAAACTAGAGAGGAGAAAACCAAGATTTAAGCCTTATACACATGGCTTCAACATTTCACTTGATGATAATAGTGTTACCTTTAAGGCAGTTAAGTTGATGTTGGACTCACCTCCAATAGGGCTCTAACAGCCCAGATGACATAACAGTCACCTTCCTAAAGAAGTGTTGCTCATTAAAAAGATGGAAGCCCTTAAGGAATTCCATGAAGGATATTTAGAATCTTAGACACTTGGAGAAAATATTGTCATCATTTCCCATATCATCATGTTTTTCCCTGTGTTTACATCGTGATATTGAGTTCTATATTGGCAATATGGCAGATTTGACCACAAAGATTGCCATGTGAGTGGACTTGTCCTGATGCTTAATGATGCTGGAGCCAAGTGTTACATCTGAACGGAAACATCCTCCTAAAAAGATACTCAGAAAATTCTTTTCATATTCTGTCTGAAAAGAATTCAGATCCCAAGTGATGCTGTTACTGCTCTTCTTCAGTTCTTGGAAAA
This sequence comes from Solenodon paradoxus, assembly GCA_004363575.1. Lineage (NCBI taxonomy): Eukaryota > Metazoa > Chordata > Mammalia > Eulipotyphla > Solenodontidae > Solenodon > Solenodon paradoxus. The sequence continues at coordinate 898,098 of RJWH01000161.1, read as the reverse complement.
GTTGCTGTTGGGTGTTGCTAAAGACTACAGTCATGGTTATAGCCCAGATTTTAGTTTGTTTCCTAACTTCTGCAATAAAGATAGCAGTATATACACAGAAGTAATAGGAAGTAGTAATGAAAAGCCAGAACAAATTGTTCTTCTCAAGAATTTTTAGACAACCACTAAAACAAAAAGGCAACTAACAGAATCGGAGAAGCCATTCACACAATACACGTAAGATATGAGTTCAATCTCCAAAATATATAAAGAGCTCATATATCTCAACAATAAAAAAAAGCAAATGACCCACTCAAAAAATGGGCAGGACTGAATAGACACCTATATAAAGAAGACACACAGATGACCTACAGACACTTGAAAAAATGTTCTATATCACTCATCATCAGAGAAATTCAAATAAAACTATAATGAGATAGCACCTCACACCATTAGAATGGCCTGTATTAAAAAGACTGGAAATAGCAGATATTGAATGGGGTGTGGAGAAAAAGGAACCCTCCTACACTGTTGATGGGAGTATCAGTTGGTATAACCTCTTTGGAAAACAGTATGGAAACTCCAAAAAGGTGGATCTACCATTTGATCCAGCAGTTCTACTCCTAGGCATATACCCAGAGGATACAAAATATCTAATCTGAAAAATATCTTCACCTTTATTTCATAGCAGCACAGTTCATAATAGACAAGACATGCCAACAACCTAAATGCCCATCAACAGATTACTAGATAAAGAAGCTGTGGTATGTGTACTGAATGAAATTCTATGCAGCTATTAAAAGAGATGAAAATGTCCCCTCTGAAACAATTTGGGTAGAACTAGAGGACATCATGTTAAGCAAAATGTCAGAAAAAAAGAAATACATCATGGCCTCATTCATATGTGGACTATAATGACATGAAACAAATGAACACAAAACATCCAAACAAAATTAACAGGACACAGGACTATGGTTGTGGTTATGGTATGGGTGTGAGAGGGAGGAGAGAGAAGGAAAGAGGGAAAAGGTGGTGGTAAAGGACATTGAACTCTGGTGGTGGGTATGGTGTGCAATACAGACTGAGATGCAATTTCCATATTCTATAATGTACGTAGCATTGTGATTAAAGAAATAATAAGTGTTACTATAAATAAAGATTTTAAAAAATTTTATAAAACCTCTTTGGCACTTTATCTTTTTTTTTTTCTTTCATTCAAGTCATCTTTTACATACCACACTGTTGCATGAAAGGGAGAGATGAGGAAACTATTTGTGGATATTCAGTGTCCATAGATGTCCCAGAAGCAACATGGGGGTCCCCTCATCTGTTCTCTTGCTACTTCTCTGACTTCCCCTTCATACAACATCTTCACACATCCAATCATTAGGCAGCATATCCTCTGCAAAGTCCAACTCAAAACCACCTCTCTCCCCACTCCCCAAGCTTGCAACAATCCTCAGAGCTCCAGCAGCATCAGAACTGTGATTTCTTTGACCCTGAGGTGTAGATATTGGGCAAGTTCTACCCTCTTTCTAAGTATTTCTAAGTAGAATAAATATCTCAGGAGGGTAGAGACTCTCATCTATCTCTTTATGTACTTCATGCATAAATGATTTCAAAGGTAGTCCTGACCCAGGTTCTCCTGGACTAAGCTCTATAGGTCACAGATATTTGCTGGTGGTGAATCCCTGGTCTTTTTGATGTTTATAGTCTTGCCTCCGTGTGGCTTTAGAGGAGCTTGCCAGAGGCATCAGGTGAGCTGCTTTCTTTAATCACTCTGTTTATCTCATTTATTCTTCCCCATAGGTGAGTTCCTCCTTTAATCTATACCGTATGAAGTCACTATCTCTGAGGAATACACACATCTTGAGGTCACACAACCCGGATAAATGGGAGACACTGCTGCTCTCAGAAGTAAATCAGTTGCCATGAAAGTTAATGTTTTTAGCTCATAAAGAAAAAAATTCTCCCCACACCAGTGGGAGATTGGGTACTGGCATAAACACTTTACAACCTCATGTATTTGCCCGAATGGTGTCTTGTTTGATCTCTGAAATTTGTCTAGGATCGTTAGGAAAGGACTCTGGGTGTCACACACTGACAATGATATACCAGCATTGCACATAAGCCCTGAGAGTGATGACTAAAGAAAATGCAATCTTTATTTCTGCAATGTCATTTCATCTCTCCACCCAGCGAGCACCTAAGTTATTTCTTGAAAAGTTCATATGTGCAAATTTTCTAAGCATCTCAGTAGACTGTTTTAGTTCATTATTCCCACTTTGGAAAATGAAGCACAATGGCAGAAATAGCAAAATAGCAGAAAGGGGAAATTTGGGGGCACACTGGTTCCTTAGAAAAGTTATTATCACTGTCATGCCCTGGAGGAGTAGCATGTGGGTCCACCTCATGCATCCCAAGTGCAGTCCTTACACATCCCAAGGATGTCCATTCCTGTTCTGGGGCCAGGGTGAACAACCAAAATGAACAACTGAATATATTAAATAAAATACTTTTTCCTCCTCTCTCTTCCTGCCTGTCTTCCTCTGCTTGCCTTCATTCCTACTGCATCTTTCCTTTAAAAAAAGGTAACTATCAGAACTGTGCTCTACCAGCACATTATCAAATATTATTCTCCACTTTATGTAGTTCCTTCTTCCTTGAGAAATATGAGACAAGAATGCTCTCTATGCCCACTTGTGAGCAGCTGGCTGCCAGAAATTGAAAGAATTTGAAATATCATCTGATAAAATGTGAAAAAAATCTTTTTACTATCTGTTCTACCTTCTTAGGTGTTTTCCTCTCTGTCCTAGAGGGTGAATAGGAGAAATATACCCTGTAAGAACCCTCAAAAAGTTAAAAATAGAGCTACTTATGATCCAGCTATTCTACTATGTATCTGTTCAAAGAATATGAACACACTCATTCAAACAGATGTATGCACCCCATTTTCACTGCAGCACTATTTACAATAGCCAAGAAATGGAGACAGCCTAAGTGCCCATGACCTGGAGAGTGGATAAAGATATAGTCTATATATACAATGAATACTACTAAATCATAAAAAAAAGATGAAATCTTATTATTTGTGACAACATGGATGGAACATGAAGAGATGATGCTCAGTGAAATAAGTCGGAAGGAGCTACCTTGCAGATGTCCCATTATCTGATCTTTTGTGTCCCTCAGCCATGGTCAGCTCTGCTATGTTCTTAAACATCGCTGTCCATGGTGAACCCTTGGGCCACATCTCCTTCGAGCTATTTGCAAATTTCCAAAGTCAACAGAAAACTTTCATGCTCTGAGCACTGGAGAGAAAGGATTTGATCATAAAGTTTCTTGCTTTTGCAGGATTATTCCAGGATATATGTGTTAGGGTGGTGACTTCTCATGCCACGGTGGCACTGGTCTCAAGCCTATCTACGGGAGAAATTTGATGATGAGAATTTTATCCTGAAGCATATGGATCCTGGCGTTTTGTCCATGGCAAATGCTGGATCCAACACAAATGGTTCCCAGTTTTTTAAACTGTATCGCCATGACTGAGTGGTTGGATGGCTACCAGATAGCTTTTGGTCAATTGAAAGACAGCATAACTTTGCTGAAGCTATGGAACAGTTTGGGTCCAGAAATGACAAGACCAGCAAGAATATCACTATTGCAGACTGTGAACAAATCTGATAAATTTGACTTGTGTTTTAATTACGAGGTCATTCCTTCTCTAGTTTAGGAAAGTACCCCATTGCCTTCATCTGCTTAAAGTACCCTATCATCTGTGCACCAAAAACAGATGCTCCATATTTTAGAGTTGAATGCAAACTGACTTGTGTTTACACTTTAAAAATGGCTATGTTAATGTTTTTTCCTATTCATCACCTTTGCACCTAAAGTTTGACCAGCAGTAGCTCAAAATCTCCTTTTAACAAATAAGTAAATCAGTAAGAAACCAGGGGGTTGAATCTTGAATTCAGGAGCTTGAACCAAAACCACAAATCTCACAGTTAAATCTAGTCAATAAAAATAAAATGCAAGTTGAGGTATGTTTATTATCATGGTATTTAAGTATCCCTCAGGGGATGAGCTTCTTCTCTCAAGGTTGAAAGTATCTTACGTAGGATCTTTAAGTCCTCTAGGATTTGGTGAACAGATGTGAAAAGCTCTTTGGTAATTCTGAAACATGTTTTGGACATTAAAATTTCTCCTCCTTCTCCTTGTTCTTCTTTTCCTCTTTTTCTTCCTCCTCCTTTTTCTACTTCTTATTGTTATCATTAATTATTATTACTATTATTCTAGGAAATGTCCCCCCCACATTGTCCTCTGGTTTGGGATTGCTTCATTCAGTGAATTTTTCTTAAGAAATCTTTCTCATCATTCTAAAATAAGTTCTCTGAAAATCCTATTTTAAAGACATAGTTAGACATGATAGGAGTCAAGGAACCCATTAGAAAGAACAAATGGTTACTCTCTGTGAGAAACAAATACTTTGAAAACATCTTTTATTCAAAGCATTAACTAAGACAGACTGATGGAACCCATAGGAACTTCCGGAATCTCTGTCAGCTGGATATTATACATTACTGTTACCATATGTTAAAATGTTAATTACATAAAATTCCATGTTTAAAATATTTGTCTATTATAAATGATTATGGATGTGCTATAAAACAACATGTTGTATTTATAATTTGCCATTTTTCTTCTTGCTTAATTATTTAAAACGTTAAAACTTTGATATTTTGGATGTGATGCAAAATTGTACCTTATTTTTTAAAATTGTACTGAGATTTTATCCAATACCAACAAATTGAAGGTAATTTGTGTGGGAGTAAAATCCTTTAAATTACTTAACAGCTATGGTTGTTTGGAATTAGTTCTTTTCTCATAATGAGCTTCTTTAACAGCAAATAAAGACAGATTCTGGTTGAGATTTTTTTATGTAAAATTAATGATTAGCAAAAATGCAGGAATAAAGACAGAGAAGATACAGTCCAAATGTACAAAACAATGATAGCAACCAAATCTGTAGTTATCTGTAACTGTAGTTGGTCAATTCTACAAAAATTATTTAAAAGATAAGCCTATAGGAATAGAAGAAGTTGGTATTTACAGAGAAGAATAGTGCATCTGACAAAGGAAAAACCTCTGAAGGTCAAGATCATTTATATGAAGTAATACAGGGCAGGAGAATCATGATGAAATTCAAATCACTGGGCCTGTGGCAGCTGGGGAGTCTTTAGTTCAGGATTCAGAAGATGTGCAATTAACTTACAGCCTCCAGATGCAGTGTGAGTGGGCTCCACCAGCATCATAGACAAAGAACTTCTGCCCACTCTCCTTGTCCCCGCTATATCTTTCTTAGATGGTAGCCCAATATATGTCTTTATATAGCTTACTTTTTCTGTTTTTACTCTTCTAAAGAAGTTACAGAGCATCCTCTTCCTGCTCTATGAGTATACTATCTTCTCACTTCTGTCAGAATGTATTTTCTGTATCCTTTTAACACTCAGTCTGTCTCACAGGATGCATTACCTAGTATAGTGATCTCATAGGCTCAAATCACATTGTAGTACACTAAGGAGAAAAATATGCCATCAATACATCAAATAAAGTAAGGAAGGGGATTTCATGTGTCCATCCTCCCCCTTCCTCCCCCACACACTACATTTCCAAAGAGACAAATACTTTCTAATCATTATAAGAGATAAAATAAATTAACAGTTGTATGTGAAGGCACATCCTGTCAAATATGCTATTGCATAAAAATTTTAGATACTGTAGCAATATATACCATAGCCTCATTCAATGACCTGCAACAGGAATCATGTCGTATCTCACATGTTTATTTGTCCTAGTACTAGGCTGAGTCTTATCTAGCCACTGGATTTTAGGTTTGTATTCTCTGTAGTGCCTGAAAATACTAACAATACCAATAACTGCATTTTATTGTCTGCTAAATATGTGCCAGGTGAGGTGTACAAACTTTAGAGCCATGATTTCATTTAATCCCAATTTTATAGGTGGAAACAATAAATCACAAAGAAGTTCTGTAAGTGGTCCAAGTTCTCAGTCAGGATGAGATGCTCCCTCCTGAATCCAGAATCTGCATCTGTGCTCCTGTCCCATCACACACTGCCTCTGCCTGGGTCTGGTACCCAGGTTCTCCAAGAGCTTGAGTTACATGTACAAGTAGGCAATAAAAATCTTATTTAATATTCTAGAAGGTAGATCCTTTAGACCTGGATGGGGAAAGAAGTGTGTGAAGGGTGAACGAAGAGTTTTACTTTTTGAAATGGTCTTCTTAGGGGGAAGAGATCACATTGTTTATCCATATCAAATCTTATTTCATTTGAAGTTCTCTGAGCCTGGGGAGCTCTAAGAAGATGAAGCAATTTTTTAAGCTTTGAAAGACAAATGCTAATGAGACAACAGAATGATGGCCTTTCATTTTCCATTGTCTGTAGTTCAGGGCCACCTCTGTGGGAGAGAAGGTGAAGTATCATCATGGGCACACTTGTCCTCTTAGAAAAGACTAGCTCTATTTATCTGACTTCCTCCTCTTGCTCCTGGAGAAGTAATTAAACCAAATCATTGACCCCTTCTGGGAATAACTCATGAGTCAACTCCTTTATATGAAAGAAAGTCTTAGGAAAAAAGGAATGTCATTGATCCAGAGTCAGAATAAATAAATATATATATAAAATACACAGACACTTGAGGCATCTTTTGTCATCCCTTTGTTCCAATATTCAGAAACATGAGCTTTAGCAACAACAAATGTCACCCTTTTTTGTTACTGGAATTCCTGTGTGCATTCACATAGGTCATCAGGGATTGTGTGTTCTAACAGTTAAAATTTACCTCCATATTCAGCTGTTGGTTGGAAGGTTAGAGTTTATCCAGGAGTCAAATACAGGACACCTCTCTCTCCCTGGAAACAGCACAGTTCTTTGGAGGTAAACTTCATTTGTTTTCTTCCTAATCTTTCCGTCAACTTACAGTGTCACGCATGTGTATTGCTCCCCTTAATTCATCTCTTCAGAAGTGATCAGGAAGATTAGCAGTCACAATCCCAGATTATAAAGTAGTGACCCAATCTGTTGAGTGGAGCTGGAACATGGACAAGGGATTGGTATGCAAAGGTATATGAAAACTACAACTTGCTAATGACAGGGACCACTTCAGTTACAGCCAATCTGAGAATCTGTGGAAAACATCAGCTGATGCTCGCTCAACTCTACATGCTAATGTTGGACTTTACTTTTGAACTATAGAGAAATAAAGCAAACCAACAGATATGTCTCAACAAAATTCATAGGACACAGGACTGTGACTACCAGGAAGGTGGGAGCCGGGAGGGAAGGATGGAGGGAACAATGTGCTGGTTAAGGTGGTGGGTGTTATGTGAAATGCACATAGGCTAAGGTGAGAATTCAGTATCCTAGAATGCATACAGCAAGTAAAAAAAAAAGAAATCATAAAATTACTTTTTAAAAAAATGTCATGTTCACTTATCCAGAACTCATAGAAGTTTTGCTTTTTCTCAAACATGACTTAAGCAAGCAAGGCTTAAAAAAAACTAAAAGATCTGTATGAAAGGTGAATTAGATCTGAAGAGCAAGGAGATTGTTGCCTGATGATCTGAAATTCATTCATCTTACAAATATTTATCAATTTTTTTTCACCTTTAAGTCACTGGGCTGGATGGCAGGGATTGGGTGGAATAAGACAAATGTGATCACGGGCGTCATGAACAGTGGCAAACAGATGATCATATCAATACATATGAATAAAGGTTTTGGTAGGTCCTAAAAGGAAAGCTGTGGGAGCTATGAGAATGAGTAACACAAAATATCACTGGTTGGGAATGGAGACATGAAGTTCTTCTCTGAGAACTTAGCTTCCATGCTGATGTGAGCTGGAGCTAGCCAGTGAATAGCAGTTGCACCTGCATGAAAGCCCAGACATGAGAGGAGCCCCAGAGTCCATGTCTTCAGAGCAGGTCTGAAGGGCTTTTCTCGGGGCCCCAGGTACTCTCCGAGGTGCAGACTTCTCCAACCACCTGCTGTTATGAAGCACCTGCATGAATGCAGTATCCTCAGGCAATAAAAGGCTGTTGCCTTTGTCAAGATGCCACAGCACAGCATGCTGCTGAGAGGTGTCTCCCACAGACACTCCTGCACATACATGACAGGATGTGTAGCCAGGATATTCATTGCAACCTTGTCTGTCTAAGCGAAAGAGCAGAAGACACATGGTGTCTCTCAGAAGGAACTGGTTCAATAAGATACAGCCACACAATAGAATAGTATGCAAATGAAAAAGGAATAATGAAGTCTTCACATAGGCACATTAAAAGATCTCCAACATATAAATGAGGAGAAAAAAACCAAGATTTAGAAAATTACATACCAAGTGCTAATCACTTACCTATTAAGAGAAAATGTCAGGAAGGAATTGGGGGCAAACCAGGTAAAAGAGGTCAACACATTTCTTTTAAAAAAGTAAAAATGTAGAGAACATTAAGAGAATAGTAAGTCACAGAAAATAGAATATATTTGTGAAAGGTATTTCTGATAAAGTACTGTTATCAAAAATATACAGAGAACTTTTAAAACTCAGCAATAAGAATATAAGTAACCCAATTAAACACTGGACCCACATCATCCACATGGATGTACAGATGGCAAGTGAGCATAGGAAGAGATTTGCAATGTCATATGTCATTAGGGGATTGCAAATTAAAACAGTAATTAAGAAAAGCACACAATAAATAAGAATGTGAACCATCCCAGGAGTAGATCTCCATGAGGAATTGGAAGCAAGATTTTGTAGTAATCACCATGTTTTAAAAATGAGATATGCTGTCATTCACAATGACATGGAGGAACCAGAGGGAACTACCTTATCAATATAGGTCAGAAGGAGAAAGACAAACACCATATGATTTCATGCAGAAGTGGTATATAGATAAACCAATCAAATGAATGAACCACATCAAGTAAAAATAGACTTTTTGTTTATAGAATCAAACTTGTGATTAAGCAGAAAGGAAGGGGAAGGACAGTAGAGAAATCAGGTATAAGGGGACAATTTTATTGTCAACTTAGTGCGTTATAGACAGATGTGAATTTACTATGATGTACATCTTAAACCTATATAATGTTATGATGCAATGTTCCTTCAACAAAATTGTTTTAATGAGGTATGCTGTGAATGCATGTCCTATAGGCATTCTTTTCCTTCACTGTTCTCCCTTGGCATCTGGTGTGTAAAATTAATTAACTGATTAATTAAATTTATAGCCTAAAACAAATACATTAAAAGGCAAAAATCTAAAATACCCACAATACGAAATCCTGATGAGAACATAGAGCAACAGGAATTCTCATTCATTGTGGCTTGTATGCAAAATAAGACTGCAACTTGAGAAGACAGTTTGGGGATTTCTTAGAAAATTAAATACATGCTTCCCTTATGATCCAACAATTTTCCTCCTTGACATTTACTCAAATGAGCTGAAAGCTTCCACCCACATAAAAACCTGCGCATGGATGTTTTTTAGCAGCTTTAGCTACTATTGCTAAAGCTGGAACACTACCAAGATGCCTTTGCATAGGTGACTATATAAATAACTGTGGTCACCCAGACAGTAGATTATCATTCAGTGCTAAATACAAATGAGTCATGGAACCATGAAAATACATGTAGAAACTTAGGTGTATATTATTAAGTGAAAGAAGCCAATCTGAAAAGGGAAACTATGGAGGCAGGAAAAGATCAGTGGTTGTCAGGGTGCTTTTGGGAGAGATAGCAGAACAAAGGGGGTTTTTAGGGCAGTGAAACTACTCTGTATGATACTGTAATGACAGATACATATCATCATGTAGTTGTCCAAATCTGTAGAATGCTTGACACCAAGGGTGAGCCCTAAGATAAACCATGGCCCCTCAGCAAGGATAATGTATTAATGTTGGCTCATCAACTCTAACACATGTACCATGAGTAGAGATGTTGCTAATGGAAGAGGCTGTGTGTGTCTGTGGAAGGGGAACATGGGAGCTCTCCATATTTTCCACTCAATTTCACTGGAAACTAATACTGCTCTAGAAAATAAAATGTATCTAAAAATGCAAAATAAAAATAAGCAAATTTAAGAATATATTTGTATTTGCCTATATTTATAAAAGAAACTTTTGTGTACCCCCTACACTAATAAAAGTGTGTACTTATGACAGTGGACACAGGCAGATGATGATGGAGATGGGAATTCAATCTTACATTATATACCTTTTTACAGTCTTTTGTGAGACAATTGAATTATTTGACATGGATGCACTACAGTCAAGCAGTCTGGCTATAACTACTGATGCCCCATTTATTAACTGGGTCACATTGTAATGTTACCTAAATCAGTACCTGACTTTCCTCATGTGCAAAAGGGGGTTAATAATAGTTCCTACAGCTGTGCCCTGATGGCTGAGCTGTTAAACATGCAACTTAGAAATGACATAGTCCACACACATCCCAAGGACTGGTGGAACACCCTAGGACTGGGGGAACAATGAAGATGAACAATTAAATGAAATAAATAAATGCTTCTTCCTCTTCTTTCTTCCTGCCTGCCTGCCTGCTCACCTTCAGTCCTGCCTGAAACTTTACAAAAAAAAGTTTTATCACATAGGAGTGTTCTGAGGATTAAATGAAGTAATTACTTACATGTAAAGCCATTAGTCATTGTCCAACACATAGTAAGTGCTCAATAGCTCATGAAGCTATGCACACTGCAGGAGCCCCAGACATATATGTTTTCTGATGATATGTGTGGCTTTCTCTGATTTTTGGAATTATTAGTAGAATTATGGATGAATTGTATTTTCTTTGTTCTGATTAAAATATTTCATTAATTTTCTAAAAAGAAAAGGTATGAGAAAAATCAATATCTTTCTTAATAGAGTGGTAAGAACACTTTGTAGGAGAGCTACTCTCTTAGTTTTTATGATCACAACACAGTGTGATTACCTATAGGACAATGTTGGACAGCAGATCTCTAGAGCTTAATCATCTGGCATAATTGAAACTTGACACCGGTTGAATAACAACTTCCCTTCCTACCCACCTCCCAGCTTCAGGCAAACACTGTTCTATCCTCCATGTCCACATGTTTGCTATATCATCCTGTGGAATCACATAGTATTTGCCCTTCTGTGACTGACTTATTTCAATGGCATAATATTCTCCAGACACAACTAAGTTGTTGCAAATGGCAGAATTTCCTTCTTTTTTAGGTTTGAATAATATATCATCATGTGGCTATGCCACATTTTCTTTATTAATTTGTCCACTCCTCAGACACTTTGGTTATTTCCACATATCAACTAGTGTGAATAATGCTGCAAAGAACATGGCGTGCATATATATCCAAGATTTTGGTTTCAAATCTTTTGGATAAGTATAGTCATGACATTTTGGTCACCAATGAACCACACATACAACAGTGGTCCCAGTAGGCTACACCATATGCCTAAGTGTGAAATAGGCTATACCACCTAGGTTGGTATTATACTCTATGACATTCACAAAAGGGTGAAATTGCCTTACAATGCATTTCTCAAAATGTATCACCATCATTAAGTAATGTGTGACTATACTCAGAAGTGGAATTGCTGGATCCTGTGAGTTTCTATTAATTTTTTAGATACCTCCATAATATTTTCTATCTTGTCTGTGCAATTTTACCTTCCTACAACAACAATATACAAGGGTTCCCTTCTCCCACAGTATCATCAACATTTAATATCTTTTGGCTTATTGATCATAGTCATCCTAACAGGTGAAAGGTGATATCTTAGTTTTGATTTGCATTTCCATGATCAGTAGTGACCTTGGGCAACTTTCCATGTACCTGTTGTCTATTTGCATGTTTTGGGAAAATGTCTGATCAAGTACTTTGCTCATTTTCAGTTGGATTATACGGGTTTATTTGCTTTTGAATTGAAGGAGTTCCATATATATGTACACATACATATATATATTGTATTATATTAACCCCTTATCAGATATATGCTATTTGTAAATATTTTTCCCATTCTGTAGGTTGCATCTCCTTCTATTAATTGTTCCTTGTGCATTACAGAGGTTTTTTAGTTTGAGTTCATCTCACTTGCCTATTTTTGCTTTTGTTGTCTTAGCCAAGAAATTATTGCCAAAACCAATAACTTAAAATTTTTCCTTTATGTTTTTTTCAAGGAGTTTTGCAGCTCCAGGTCTTATATTTAAGTCTTTCATCCATTTTGAGTTGATTTCTGTGTACAGTGCTCAATATATTTCTTTTTGAAAAGAACTAAAAGCAGCTCATTCACAGTCTTAAACACCTGCCCACAGGTTTTGCCTTCACTTCTGTAGTTTTGACTCTTTAAGGCAGCCTGATCCACTAACTAACTGGCATTCTCTACCTTTTGAGATAATTACTCCTCCAGACCACACCCTTTTTCTTGACTTACTATTGCCTCACAGAAGTCCCCCTCCTGACTTTCAGACCCTAACTTCAGCCCTACTTCTGATCTAGAAAACTTACATTTGCATTTGTTTACCATTTGAACCTTTATTTTACTTGAACTGGGAATGAATTTCATTCTCATGTAGTTCCTGGGAAACTACCCCTGACAAAGCACACTTGCCTGTCATTGGGCTACACCAAAGCTGATAATCTCCAATCCTAGGGGAGGGGTTGGAGAGTAGGAAGTTAAGATCATTCATCTCATTCATATGTGGAATGTAAATAAACAAAGAAAAGATCAAACAAAAAACAAGAAGCAACCTTTAGATATTGACAATAAAACTGAAGTTACCAATGGGGAAGGTGGGTGAGGGCAGGAGAAAGTGATGATAGGGTTCATTGAACAGTGATAGAGGACTTCTGGCAACTTGGTGGTGGGTGTGGTGTATTGTCACAGATTTGATGAATGATGAACCTGTATAGCCCAGCTTATATCATTTTGTAAGTCAAAATTACCTCAATAAACATTTTAAAAAATAATTGGCCAAATAAAGTCTGTATTTCAATTCTCTAGTCTTTCATTATTTTATGAATGTCTTTATATTTATGCAAATGTTATACTGTCTTGATTATTATAGCTTTAAATTAAACTATGAATTTAAGAAAAAAAGATAATTCACATTTTAGGCAGAAGGTACATTATTGGCATGGTAAAAGATGTAGCATCTGGGCATGATTTCCAACAAAGTATAGAATTGATAAGAGAACCGTTGTACTTTCTAATGTGACATGATAAGCAAGCCTTTTTGTAAAAGCATTTAATAGAAAAACAATTAAACGAAGCTGACAGTAAAGACAAATCTATGAACATCTATGGGAGCTGGTCTGGGCAGCATTCAAGGATTTCATGATTTGGAAAAACAAGTGATAAGAAGTAGGTTTAATAAGGATGAGTTACACACTAATATTTAGAGGTAATTTTAAGGTAAGAAGAGCAGTGGGTGCACTGCATAGTAGGCTTCCATCTGTCAAGGACATTGACTTTGACAATCAGGGGGAGCGCATCCTACCCAAGATCTCTGTGCTCTGTATATTGGCATTTCCAAGAGGTGGGGAAATGAAGTGTTATATGTCTTATGTTTAACTATCAAAGGCAGAATTTGTACTCAGACCAGCACTTCACATTTGAAACAGTTCCCTTCGTGTTGACGTAAGAAAGAGGAGTGAAAAGGTAAAACAAAAAACAAACATTTCTGCCAGCTGGGAGACATCTATAGTCTGCAATTTCTAGTCACCGCATTGAAATATTGACCTTTGTATTCCTGAGTATCATGTTTATGCTTATAGAAGTTTCTAGAGAATGCTTACATTCAAACTGGTAATGGTATTTTATTTTCCTATAGATGCATTTCCCTCTAGTATACATGCAAACCCAGTCATGATAACTAAAATTGCATGTTTTCATTTCTCCTCCTCCTCCCCCTTCTTTTTCATGAGCTGTACAAAAATTAGTGAAAAATGTGCTTAATATAGGCAATCATGATCAAGAGAAAGCAAAATCACATAAGTTCAATTTTGAAACTCAACTAATAATGAAACAAGGAACTAGAAAAACTTCATTTTTGCTGGGTTACTCTGTAAACCACAAAGCCCTGAGGCCCCCACTTTCTAGATAATCCTCTGGCAGTAAAACAGAAACCTTAGACCCACCCAGTAAGACCTTGGCTGGAGGGGTTTCTGTTAATCTGCTGAGATCTAGGAAGAAGCTAAATGTCAAACAAGATAGTTTAAGACATTTGGGGTGTGACCTCTATTTACCTTTGGGGTGTGACCTCTACTTCTGTAAACCCCTAATGTTTAGGGTGTGCTGTAAACCCGCTTATGATAATTTGTTAAACTATTTACGCACATACCCCAGGACACCCGGGAAAAACTAACTTATAAATACCCTGTGCTTTTTGGGTTCCAGGCTGCTTTCCCCTTGCAGCCGCCGGCTGATAAACTCCACTCAAACTAACCTCTGGTCTGTGTCTCTGATCTCACCTGAGAGAAAACATTGTAACAATACTAACAGTAGCAATTAACAGTTACAAAGTGCTCTGTAAATTCCCTACATGATACTTGTATTTGAATGGGGTAGTTAACTTTTCTTTACAACTGTGTCCAAAGAATTCTCAATAAAAAAAGAACCACAAAAGAGAAGAGGAAAGGAACTAACATTTACCAAGGACCCTGTCCTAGATGTGTTATGTATCTCAACTGTTTTATCCTCCCCAGGGGCCTATAAGACAGTTGCTTGTATACCAATGATGATGCCCATGGTGGTGGTGGTGATGATGGCTACAATTATTGAGACATCCTGTGTGTCTGGCACAATACTAACTTTACCCAATCTGTATTCATTCAAAATACATGTATTAGTGACCAGGCACTATCCAAGGCACTTAAGATTACCAACATACAAAACAGACAAAAATCTTGCTGTCTTTGAAGGTACTTTTGGGGGTCAGAGTGCCAGTGGAGACCCCCAGGAAGTATGCATATATATATGGAAGCAGAGACTATGCTAGAAGGGTATAAATACTTTGGAAAAGAATACAGTGGATTAGGATTGTGGATTGAAACCAGTTGTGTAGTGGTGGCGATGGGGGTGGCGACGGGGGTGGTGGAGGAGGTGGTAGTAGGGATGATAATGGTGGTGGTGTTGGCAGTTTTGGTGGCGCCAGCTGGCAATCATAGCGATGGTGGCAGTGGTATTGGTGCTGAGAAGGCCTTACTGAGGTGACACTTGCAGCCACTACGAGGCTGGCCACAGGGGGATTTTGGAGAAGAGGGCTCCGGGCAGAAGCAATAGCCAGTGCAGAGGCCCTAGGCAAGTGGGTGCTTGGGGTGTTCAATGAGCAGCAGAGAAGTCAGTGGTTGAGCAGAGTAGGGCAGTGACTGGGGACCTTACAGGCCCATGAAAGGAACCTGACTTTAATCTGAGTGAAATAATAAATTATTGGAAAAATCTGAGCAGTATGTGAACCATTAAAGAATCATTAAGGTTGCTGTGTTGAGAACAGCACATGAACTTATCTCATTTGATGCAACAACAGTTTTTTGAGGTTCTTAGAATACCTGTTTCCAAACAAGAAGCTAAGGAGTGGAAAAATCAAGTAACCTTTGTATGAGTAGCAGAGCCAGGAACCAAATCCAAAGCCAGCATTACCCAACACCCTGGGGCCTGGGGACCTTTCATGCCCCTCCCCCCTTGAAGGAAAGCTTCAAGGTTCACACTACATGGAGGCTACAACAGAGATCTCAAGTATAAGAAGAAGCAGTGTGTTCTGTCTGGCATGATAGAGAGATGAAAGGCAATAATAATAATAATAATAATAAATTTATGGATTAATTCAGTCCAGTTAACTCACTGACTACTAGATTCCTATTATGTTTACGGATCTTGTGAATAATTGCAGGGATAAAGCCAGCATTTAAAAAGGTATTTATGTTTTAAAAGGGGAGCTATGGATGTTAACAATTATATGCAAAAAATTTTTTCTGGCATCATTTAAAAAGAACTATAGTTGCAGGAGGGGATGAGGTACAGTGGACAGTGGGTAGAGGTGGCCCTCTGCCGTTGGCAAAATTCTGTCTCACATCTAATGTTTTGCAATGTCTACTTGTTCACTGACTCTGAGTTTTGTTCAAATAACTTGAAAAGAAAGATTTTTTTTCCATTGTGCTTTTTAGGAAAAAAGCTTCCTCTCAGGGTCCTGCCACTGACTAGTTTTGCAATTTCAATTTATTGACTTAGTCTGTCGGGGACATATTGCAGACTGTTGGAAATCCAGAAAACAGAAGGAACAGAAGTCTGTCTATGCTTTTGATGTCAGTGGATTCTGTTTTGTGTCTTTGTGCATACTTGTGTGTATGTGTGTGTGTGTGTGTGTGTGTGTGTGTATCACATTTCTGGAGAGCCTCCCAGGGCCAGACCCCCATTGTGGACCTCCCTAAGGGGATGTTTTGTTTAAGAAGCTTAATCAATGTGGCATCACCACAGTGGAGCTTTTGTTTTACAAAGCATTCCTGTTACCTTTCCAATTATCCCCAGGTGATCTTGATGCTGCTCCTTTTCCATCCTGCTCCTTGGGAATCCCTGGGGCCCCGTGTGAGTCCTCAGAGAGGCAAGTCATGAAATGGAAACACGATGGTCTAGGGGACACTGGGTTATGCTGCATTCAATTCCCAATTCTGCAATTTACTAAACTTTGTGAGCTTGGGAAATACCTGTCCCTTCCTTACCTGCCACATGGATACAAGCCCCTGCTTGATGTATTATGTAAGGAAACCCATTTCTGATCCTGGCTCAGGACAACTGCTTGAAGAGGGTTGGCTAGTTGTAGGATTATTTTAGATAATATGATCTTCTCACATAAGAATTTGCAGCCGTGTAAACTCTGGGTCACGGCTTTGGCCAACAACAGCCATCTGTCCCTTTGGGGTTGGACTCCAAGGGCTGACTTTTCTTATGTCCCTGCTGGATGGGAGGGGACAGAAGGCTGAGGCCTCACAGCCATCTGCTGAGATGTCTCTGGTTGCTTCCATCAGTAGCTTCTCCCCAGGGATTATGGAAATATTTTGTGTTCTCTGAACCTCCGTCCGGGCATCATCCCAAGGAGCTCACTGTTTCCAATGCTATGAGCTTAACAGCCTTTCTTCAGACTCCATGAAATGAGGGAAAGTGCCATACAGCAGCTCCTGGGAGTCACTCGAGGTAGGGTGTCACTGTCACCAGCTCCATTAGTAACCATTAGGTGAGTTCTTTCTCTGGGCAGGTTGCTGGGCGCTGAGATCACTGGATCTTTGGAGTTGGGTGAGCCCCAACTGATTCCCTGTTCGGTGGTCACAATTGCTAACATCCCATCCCATGCCCCTGTGGTCTGAAACAATGGGACAGTCATCAGCCCCAAATGTCAAACTTGTAATGCAGTTGGCCACAAATTCATGGGCTTGAGGATGAAACAGAGTTTACACTGCCCATCAGAGCCCACCAGGTCCTCTGTTTCCCTGGGACCCACCTAGGGAAGCAGAGGGGTAACCCTCACAGGGGTCAGGGTCTACAGAAGGGGCTTCTTTGGGACATCCACCCATTTCACAAACAAGTGAGGAGCAAGCCCCTGGGCAGGCCTGTGAGCCTTGGAGCAGCTGAAGCGGGAGCAGGAGACACCAGACTATTTGGTGACAGAAAATTCTGTGCCAAGTGGCCAGGGGCTCAGTGGAGGGGTCATTCACCCTGACCCCACCTCAGTGTGTCTAAAAACCCTGTTTATAGGAATGTGGCTTGGTTGGAGCTAAAAGTAAATAGATCCCCAGGTCTGATTTTAAATTGCTGAATTGTAAACACCTGCAAGAATAAGGAGTAGGCATCCTACGGCTTTGTACCCCAGTTGCCTGGAGCAGAAAGTCTGTGAGCATGGAACCTTGTGGAAAAGTTGCAGCATGAAAGAAAGAGACCTTTGCTGCCAGTTGTGGGCAGGTGGAGGTGAGGGGAATCCTAAGTGTGGACAGATTGAGTCCGTGTGAACTAGGGTCAAGCCACTTCTCTGCTTTCCAGAACAGTTTGCAGATGAGATTTTTCAGGCTCACACCTGGCATGGATCTGTGAATCCACAAAGTTGGAGGCAGCCAACCTCCCAACAGAAGCATCAAGGAAGTTGATGGTCTCAGGAAGGTACTTCTGTTTTCCAGAAAGGTGTTTTGAATGTTTGAGGACTTGTCATTTGCAGGGTGTGACTCAGAGCCACGTAAGATGAGCTCCCACACAGCTGCGATAGACTGGAGGGTCAAGGTCAGAAGGAAAGCCTGGGAAGCAGCAGTATCAGAATGCAAATCCAGAAGGCAGGACACTAGGGCCGTCTTCCCTTCATACTGGGCTAGTCGGGACCCTCTGGGGTCATCTTTCTATTCCAGGAGGCTCAGCTGATAACGGCAGTAAAATTTGAACAGACTTCAGGGGATGATTGGAGATTCAAGATGATTGAAGGGCTGGAAAATAAACCTTACAAGAGGAGCTTAAAGAAGATGGGTCTGGTTCCAATTATCTGTGCGGCTTTAGACGAGACACTACAATTCCCAGGTGCTCAGTTCCTCATCTTAACATGGGGGAGGGGGATTCAGGATGAACCCTTGGATCATCCCAGAGCTCACCAGCTGAGAAAGAGTCCAGAGGAAGAATAATCTCAGCAGTCACTTTTCATCCACTAAAATTAAGTCTTCCCTATGGGAGACAGAATCAGAGAACAAAGGCTGAGACAGTAGATTAGGATGTTTTGTTGAATCAAAAAGAGCTTTTCCCAAATAGAGTACAATTCCAACAATTAAATGTACAACACTTTAAACTTTTTGTTCAAAATATTCCTGTTCTCAAGTCTTCAGAAAGTTCACATCTGCTCTCCCAGAGAACTTCCCCTGTCCCATCCATCTGTCAGGAGTTTTCTCCACCTGGTTCAGGTGAGCTGGGAATTATAATTTCTCTGCCCCCAAAGTGGTGTCAGTCATCGATGCTGCATGTTCCAACTAAGTGTCATCTCAGGCCTGAATTTCTGTGCCCATACAGGGGAGAGATGCCAGTAGGATTGCCGTGCATCTGTGGCAGATACTGCCTACCAGCTGCAGTTGGAATGTCCTCAAGAGTCCCCAAAGGGTGACTTGCACCTGGTGGCACTAGCCTCAGAGTTCTACACCCACCTTCCTATTCTCCACCTCCCGGAGAAGCCACAGAGTGTAGCGGAATCGTGGAACAATCTGAGACAAAAGTTGGGAGCCAGAATTCTGAGCCTTTGGCTATCATTCACCAACACCTGAGAGGTGACAGGAACCTGGTTAAGGGACAGGGTCTGTGCATTGAGTGTGGGAGTTCAGGGTCATGTCTCTCAGCTAACACCCTATGACCACATGTCACCTTCTAGTGGGGCTCTTGATCATAAATGGTTCCCCATCTTGGCTGCACTTTGCCATTGACAGGAAGCTTTTAAAGAACACTGATAACACTGTTGGCGGGAGTGTAAATTGGTACAACCTCTATGGAAAGTATGGAAATGCCTCCAAAATTTGAGAATGGCTATCCCATATAATCCCATCATCCCACTTTTGGGTATTTACCAAAAAACACTAATTCTAAGAAATCTGTGTGCTCTCATATTTAAGGCAGCATTATTTACAATAATCTAGAATTGAGAGTTACCTAAGTTCCCATCATCAGATAAATAGATAAAGAAGACATGGTATCTACACAATAGAATACTACACGGCCCTAAAAAAGGCGAAACCTTATCATTTGTGACATGGATGGAACTTGAGGTTATTGTGCTAAGTGAAATAAATCAGAAGGAGAAAGATAAATACTGGATGATATAACTCATATGTGAAATATAAAGTGACAAAACAAAGGAATAGACAAAATAAAAACTGACCTTTAGACATGGACAGGAGAACTGAGGTTTCCAGTGGAGAAGGGGCTAGTGAGAGCAGTTGAGGATTCAATGGACTGTAGAGAAGGACATTTGGCAATCTGATGTGGCGTGGTGTGTTGTCATATATTTGAGGAATGGGGGACCTACACATACAGGTTCATATTATTTTGTAAATCAAAGCTACCTCAATAAATATAAATTTTAAAAACTAAAATGAAGAAACACTGATGATTAGGTCACATCTGAGATTAATTAAAGCAGGATCTCTAGGGTCCCAGGCGGAATTTCCTTGTGCTGTAGACTATACCATAAACCACTATATGTTCCTGGGAGCAGATAAACTTAAAACACCCAGAACATTAGAAGAATCAGAAAGCTCGAATACCAGGTCCTAATGTACATGATCCTCCATAGGAAATCCTCTTCTTATAAAAATTCTTTTTGTCTATGCTAAGCATTCCTCTGTGTAATACCCTATAATTACCTTTGATTACCTGATGTACCTGAAGAACATCTGCCCTCAATGAGTTGTCTGCAAAAGCAAATAAACTAAAAGGTTGCAGATTACCTTTGACATCCTCTTAGCCTATTTCTCTTTCTCCCAACCAATGTGATTTTGTCTTAGTGCCTGGTGCTTAGTAGGACTTTAATATGTTGTGATCACTGATGGCAATCCCTGATCTTGTGCCTGGAATTTTCAGCCCACTCTGTGCTTACAGTAATTTATTCAAAACTCAGAACAGTGGTAGTACTCAATCAATATGTTGTATACACAGGGGCTACTAGTTGTAGTGTAAACTTCCAGAATTGCATTTCCATCTACAGAGTCTTGCCCAACTCCATCTGTCAGATGAAGCACAGGCATTTGCATTCTCACTGCAAGATGGTTTCACTTTGTCTGTATATGCATCATTAAATAGTTCAGAATCAATTGCAGAAGAGATAAAGGGCAATCCTGTCCACTGTTTATAGCAAGTTTCAGACCTGTATTTGTTGATACTGCTTAAACTTGGGTGGTTGTTATTGTTATTGTTTAGCTTTCCTTTGCAGTTCTCCTTTAGGTTCTAAATAACAAATGGGGCCAGAGTGTAAAATATCAAGCACGTGCTGACAAACAAAACCCACTGTCCAGTCACCGGGACCCACCCAAAACCCCTTATTCTCAGCACTACTCATCTTTGTTCATCTGTTCATGTGTCTCTACCAAAAAGACTTCATTCTCTACTACCTTCTTCAATTCACCACCTCTTGGTCATTTCTCAGGAAACATTCTTCATAAAATCTCCCTTAAATCCTTGGTGTTCTGAATATGTCTATGGTTTCTCCGTAGGACCACCCCCACCACTGAATTTGAAAACCTGGTGAATGGAAAATGTGTGTATTTTCTTTTGAATGCACAACACTTAACAGATTATAACATTTGACATGATTTTGATCAATATATGAACTCCATATATTATGGTCCAACCATCTTCCAAAGATATCATTTTTTCAGAAAACAAAAACATTGTCTCCCTCTCCCCTAGAGAAAAAGACAAGTCAATATTCTTTGCTATGGACATTTCCAGCAGCAACTGTGGCTCTTGTTTGCCCCCCACCCACTATCGTGAGTGCCTCCTCCCTGTGGATGGCTGTGCTGCTGTCCTGCAACCTCCATGTGCTTCCCTTCTGTTCTAGACCTCTACTCTTTACCTCTTTCTTACAACACAGTAGCAGTCTCCTCATTTGCCTCCCCCTTAGTCATCTATCTTATCTTCAATCAATTTTGTAATTAGCCCCCATGCTTGTCTTCCTAGAGGAAAAAGCTTCTCACACTTTCTCAAGAGCTATACTGGCTCCCTATTGTTGTTTTCTCCCCCTAAAATGTCTCTTTTATTCACTGTCTGACCTCATCCAAACTACACATTCTAAATCTATTTGTCACTCTTACTCCACCCATCAAACAAGACAGCCCACTCCAGTTCAGTCTGTCAGTTCCTTTCCATCCCATCAACATGTCCACACCCCTCCCACTCCACTGACCCCAACATGTCAATGTGCAGTTCTGATCACATTCTCCAACAGCAGACAGTACGCTCACCCTACACCTTATGCCTGATCTATCCCAAATCAAAGCTCCTTCTACTACTTCTCTTCCAGGGCATCTAGCCCTGCCACTCCATTCCCATTCATCTTTTCTTCTCTGGTTTCCTTTGACATTATTAGCTGGTACAGTACTGCATGTTGTTCCCTAAATATTGCATCTATTTTAGTGTGTTTTCTCCATCGTAATTGTGAGCCTAAGACAGTACGTAACGTTCCTTTTGCATTGTCCACTTCGTCTTTCATAGCACCTCTCACAGAATTGTTAATTTCTTCAGAAGGAAAACACACCTAATTTACTGTGATTGATAGAAATGTTATGAAAGGCTTGTTTTTAAGGGTATGAAATACCAAGAAACATGCTCTGAATTAATGGAGGGAAAATAGAACAGTCCATGTGGAAGCATCGTATATGTGATCATTTTAATAAAGTTTAAATATCAAGTAGAACACTTATTTTGATGATTCGAATGATGATGATAATAATAACAATAAGCTGTAAATATTATTTTCATTCTACTCAGCACATAGGAGATAACTTAATGAGTGTGCTCTGTGTGCCAGCCTCCGGGGATATAGAGTTGAAGGGTCTCAAAATGAATATCTATAAGTAAATAATAGCATCACTAGATTGACTGTGGGCAATATTATAAAATGATAGAAAGACTTTCACTGTTTTCCTTATGGTTTCTAAAAGGAATCAGAGTCTTGTCATAGGGTACGAGATTTTTAAAGGGAGAGTTTAGAGTTTTTTGGGGATATTTATAGGGAAGCAGGAAGGGTAGAGTAGAGTAATTTATGCTAAGAGAAGCAAATTACATGGGATTTGGAAGTACAGGATATCTTTTAGAAAATAGTTATATGCTATAAGGTTATTATAAGATAAGAAGGTATTGGAAAAAAGGAGGGAGTAGAAGGAATGTGAAATGGTAAAGAGTTCATTGGTACCAGGTCATGTAGACTTCACAAGCTTAGACTTCTCGTGTAAGAAAGAAGAAATTATTAAAAGATTTGCAGAAAAGTCCTAATAGTAAATCATTGCAGAATCCTGTGGTATAATTTCCTTTAGGATATTGGGAATTCAAAACTTGGCCTAAGACAGCCTATTTCTTATTTGCTTGAAATGTTAGACTTGAAAGAAATATGCTAAATAAACCTGAATACTGTTGACCATCCCAGGCAGTAAGGAGCTTGCTCTCTAATGTGTGAGATTTTGTTAAAATGCATAATATTTGCATGTCTCAAGGGTTGTCATTGAAGCACAGGGCAGATTTTTAGAATGCTGGCCTCTTCTATTGTTTCCTGGCAAGTAGAGGATATATTTTTATCTAGAGCATTGGATTTGAAGTCCTAACTGGGGTGCGCTAGGACCTTCCAGAATATAGTTGGAGGTGAAGGGTGACCATCAACTCCAACATGACCCACTTTTTTCAACCTTTATCCAGAGGAGTCTCTAATGAAAAAGTAAACTAGAGAGGCTAAAATCAAAAGGAATTCCATTTCACCAGCAATGTCACTTGCATTGATTTATTCACAATGAATATATCCTGGAAGTGGAAAGTGGGTTAATTTTTTTTAGATCATTAAAATGTGCTCATATTAATCCAAAAACAAAACCAGCTATGTTCAGATGGCAATGAGAAACAGGCTCAGCAATAATTACATCACCTCAGTTCTGTAATGTTTCACAAAAACTCAAGACAATCCTGTCATTGGAGGGAAATAGACAAGGAGTCTGTGTTTCCATCCTTCAAAAGTATCTCAACAGCTCCCCCAAACTGGTGGAAATAATAGAACAACGTTATTATCATAAAGGAGAACATTAAAAAAAATTTTGGCTATGGTTTCTGAAAGTACTCCATAAGCAAGACCTTTAAACAGATACAGAATTTTGACAGGAAGAGGTAGGACCTTGAGAATATTAAGGAATGAGGAAAAGGATGTAGCAGCAATACTGAAAGGAGTAAATTGCATGAACTTTGAAAGCTTAGGATAAAATCAGCAATTATATGTCAAGCAAATGTGTTATTGCTGTCCAGTTTTAAGCATGTATACGTTAAATTTTATGGAAGATTGGATTCCTATAAATGATGCTTTGAGGGCTATTTGTGAGAGAACTCTCATAACTGAAAACAAAATTGAAGGACTCTTAACTAGGCAAGGAGTTGAGGGAAGGAATCAGAGATGGCTGAGTTTCTCAAGTTCAAATCTGATGAGAGACAAGTGCTTTTTCACAATAGTCACTGAATCCTTCAATGCAGATTGCCAATATCCTTGTAGGAGGTGTTCAGATAAGCTTGATGAACAAAACTTCACAGATTCTTAAACCTCACACATTGCACTTAATTTGGACTTAACTAAAGAGATCTCCATGTATGGAGAAGATACCAGCCCAATTTCCAAATAAGGTATACTGAAGCTGACAGAGAGTCTCTCTTTGTTGATTTATTCAGTTACCCATTTTTTGAATGTTTGCTTTAATGCTTGTGTTTTTTAAGTAAAAGATGAATTGATTGAAAACTTTAAATACAAACTTCCTTTAGCCAGGAGTAAGTCCATTCTTCCAAGTGTAAAACACTATTATTAGTTTTAGCTGTGCTCGAAAACTCTTCTCCCTAATATATTGCTTCTAGTGGACAATGGAAAATTCCTAGCCCTAAATAATCAATATCAAAGTCCAGAAAGAATCAAGAATCCAGAAAAGTATCATGAGAATGTCTATATAGATGACAACAGACACATGAAAAGATGCTCCTCCTCTCTGGTTATCAGGGAGATGCAAATCAAAATGACAAAGAGATGTCACCTCACAACTGTGAGAATGGTTATCATCCAAAAGATAAGAAACAACAAATGTTTAGAAGGATGCAGGGATGTTGGTGGGAGTGGAAATTGCTGCAGTCATTATGAAAAGCAGAAGAGAAATTCCTTCCAAAAATGAGAATTTATTTTCCATATTATTCAGTTGTTTGATGTCTTGGTGCTTACCTTAAGAATACAAAACCACTGATTTAAAGAGATATATGCACACCATGTTAATTGCAGCTTTATATGCAGTAATCAAGACCTGGAAATAACCTGAGCACCATCAGTAGACAATGAATAAAGACTGAATAAAGAAGATGGGGTATATATATATATATATATATATATATATATATGTTTGTATACACAATGGAATGCTACTCAGCTTGAATCCTGCCATTTGTAGCAACAGGGATGGACCTAGAGAAGATTATGCTAAATGAAAAAACTCAGATAGAGAAAAGCAAACTCCATATTATTTCATTCATATGTAGTATGTAGAGAAACAAACAAATGAATGAACTAAATAAAATGAAATTAACTTTTAGACTGCAAATCCAGATTAGTGATTATCAGAAGGGAAGGGGGATGGAGAGGGTAGTAAATAAAGTTAAAGGTATCAAGTTCCCCCTGCACTGGAGAGCTGCAGTGAGTATTATCCCTCAGGGATAAGGGACTTTGACCTTGCTTCCTGACTGATGAGCTGTCGAGAAAGAGAATCCAGCTCCCATCATCTCAAGACAATTCAATCTTTGTGATTAGTGGAGCACATGGTACCTGCCTAGGGTTGTCCAGGTGCTGGAGAGCAGTGAGGAGGAAGATCCATGCCTTTAATCTTCAAAGCATACAGGGGACAAAAGCAACCTTGCTCCCCAGGAGCTGCAGGGAGCAAGAACCTGGTCCCCATCACCCAAGGAACCTCGGGTTACTGTGTTCAGGAGAACATGGAGGACCTACCTGGGAATCTCTTGCCTCTTGCACTGGACAGCTGTGGTGAGTGAGTACCATCCCCTCAGGGATCAGCGGAGCTCAAAGGGGCAGACTTTAAACTTGCTGCCTGACTGGGGTGCTGTAGAGTGGGGAAATTCAGCCCTTATGATCAGAAGACACCTCAATCTTTGTGCTTAGTATAGCACAGGGGACCTACCTGGGATCATATGAGTGTTGGAGACAGGTAGGGAGTGAGCCCCATCTCCCCAGATTTAGCACCTAGAAACTGCTGCCTCAGAACTCCACAGAACTCATAACATCTGCCTGTGCAGTGAGTCCTTAAATTGGAGAGCTTCCTATCAGTGGCGCATAAGAGAATTACCCCCTCTCCACACAAGCCAGTGGAAACAAATGAAACAGTATTCTAAAAAAGGGAACAGTTTACTCCTCCTTACAGAAGCCAAGTGTGACTGGTACCAGCCACACCAGGACTCAACATACCACTGAGGAAGAAATCTAAAATGAAATAAAAAAAAAGGTTATGGTACTAGAGCTAAGACAGAATGACACCAAAAAGAAATGTGAATGATCCCAAAAGAGGAAGATGCCAGGACATGCCAAGAGAAGAATTCCATTGACATTGGATGGAACAAGCTAACATAGAGTGAGTTCAAACTAATAGTTATAAAAAAGCTGAATGAGATGCAAGAGGCACATACAACCATCCAAAGACAATTGGAAGACCTCAAAAAAGAAGTGATAGATCAAAGGGAGTACTTCACCAAGGAGATTGAGGTCATGAAGAAAGTCCTAGCAGAAATGGTAGAAATAAAATAGTCAAAGAATTGAAGATAAACATGGAAGTCTACATAAACAGGCTTAATCTTGCAGAGGAGCGAATCTCAGAAATTAAATACAAGATCACAGAGGGCCCTCAAAGAAAAGGGGAGAGTAACAAGATTGAGGAAAATGAAGAAATCCTATGGGAAATATCAGACACCATGAAAAGAACAAAGAGAAGAATCATAGTATCACAGAAGTAGAGGAGAAGGAAAAGAGGAGCAGAAAACCTAATCAAAGAAATAACGGCAGAGAATTCCTCCATATCTGTCTTCAAAATTAACCACAGAGGTCCAAGAAGCAGATAGAACACCGAAATTTCTAAATATAAAAAGACCTACTCTAGATAATCATAGTAAAACTAGCAAAAATCAATGACAAGTAAAAACTACTCAAAGCTTCTAGAGAAAAAAGAAAGATAACCTACAAAGGTATACCCACCGGGCTATCATCAAACTTCTCAGCAGAAACCCTATAAGCCACAATAGAGTGGAACAACATATTCAAAAATACTGAAAAATAAAAACTACCAGCTAAGAATATTCTACCCTTCAAAACTCATTCAAAAACGATACTGGTTTTCAATGATAAACAACACAATGATTTTTTCCACCACCACACCTGCCATTCAAGAAATCCTAAAGGGGGTCCTACAGCAGGGAAAACATGAAAGCAAACATCCACCAAATCCTGAAAATAATGATAAAAAGGAAGACAAATGTAGAAACAAAGAGAGAACCAACAGGAGAGAACAAAAATCACCAATGGGGGGAATAAAACTATGGAATTCACATGTACATAAAATATGACATGACAACAGTTCATAGAGCTGTGAAGATAGTGATAGTCCATATGATGGCCACAAACCCTAACCTTAAAGAGATACATAGCTGGGAAGTAGATGAAACTGAAAGAACTGATAACGAAAACTAAAAGGAAAAAAGTAAATAAAAATAAATGGAAAATGATGCAACAGACACAGAAAATGAAGGCTCAAATGACAGCAATAAAGCCCTATATATCATTTACCACTCTGTGAATGGACTGAACACACCAATCAAAAGACACAGAGTCATTGAATAAATAGAAACCAGGATCCATCATTATTAGCTTGCAAGAAACTCCTATCAGATCCGAAGAAAATATAGGTTGAAAGTCAAGCTATGGAAAAATATACCAAAACAACAGAGATGAAAAGGAATCAGGAACTGCAATATTAATTTCAAACAAGAAAAACTTCCACCTGAAATGTATATCATGAGGCAAGGAATGTCACTACATTATGATCAAGGAGGTAATTCATCAAGAAGAAGTAAACTATTACTAGCATATATACACCCAATGCTGGACCATCTAAATATATAAAACAAACACTGACAGAGTTAAAGGCAGACATTGACAGTAATATAATGATAGTAGGGAATTTCAATACTCCTCTTACATCAATAGGCAGAAAATAAAAAAAAGATAAAAGGCTCTTGATAAATCAATAGATCATATGGACTTAACAGATAGACAGGGTGTTCTACTCCCACCCCCAAAAGAATATACATTCTTCACAAGTACATGGAACATTATCAAGAATAGACTATATCTTGGAATACAAAATGAGTCTCAGTAAATTTTGCAGGATTAGAACTATAGAAAGCATCTTCTCTGATCAGAAGTGGGTGAAACTACAAATGAACTAGATTTTAAAACTGCAAGAACCACAAAAGAGTGGAGACTGAACGATGTGCTTCTAAACTACTCATGAATCATCAATGAAATTTAAACTTATCTGGAAACAAATGAAAATAAAGTGACAAGCTATCAGAACATGTGGGATGTGGCAAAGGCAACTTGAGAGGAAAGTTTATAGCCGTACAGGCACACATCAAAAACCGAGAGTCAAAATTAAATCTCTAACATCACACCTGAGGGAACTAGAAAGGGAGAACAATCAAAATGAAAAACCAGCAGAAGAAATAAATAATAAAACTTAGAGCATAAGTAAGTGAAATTTAAAATAAAATATCACCCAAAAGATCAATGAAATCAAGAACTGTTACTTAAAAAAATAAACAAAATTGATAGACTCCCCAAGCAAGATTCACAAATAAGAACAGAGAAAGTCCTCATAGCAAAGATCAGAATAAAAGAGGTGAGATTAGAATTTACAGTATAGAAACACAAAGGATCATGAGAGAATATTACTAGCAATTATATGGCAAAAAAATGATCAATCATGAAGAAATGAACAGATTTCTAGAATCCTATAACCTTCCATAACCGAACCAGGAAGACATGGACAACTTGAACAGACCAATCACAAGCACATAGAGTGAAGCAGTAATCAAAAATATCCTGAACAACAAGAGCCCAGGTCCAGATGGCTTCACTGGTGAAGTCTACAAAACATTTAAAGAAAAGATAATCTGCATCTCCCTTAAACTCTTAAAGAGGATAGAAAACTCCCAAACATATTCTTGGAGGCCAATATTACCCTGATCCCTAATCTAGACAAAGACAGCACCAACCCCCAGCCCCTAAAACAAGCAAAAAAACTATAGCATATCATATCACTGATGAATATAGAAGGAAAAATTTTCAACAAAATCCTGGCAAATAGAATTCAACAGCACATTAGAAATAATAATACACTTCAATCAAGTGGGATTTATTCCAGGAATGCAAGAGCAATTCAGCATACAAAAATCAATCGGTGTGATACACCACATCTACAAACAGAACATCAAAAATCACATGATCATATCAATAGATGCAGAAAAAGCATTTGACAAAATTCAGCACCATTCACGATTTAAAAAAAAAATCCTCACCAAAATAAGACTAGATGGAACATGCCTTAACATAATAAAAGCAAATATGTGATTATCCCATAGTCAAATTATAATCAATGGTGAAAAATAGAAAGCCTTTCCCCTAAGATCTGAAACAAGACAAGATTGCCTTCTCTCATCACTACAATTTATCATAGTCTGGATGTCATGGCCAGAGCAATAAGGCAAAAAATAAAACAAAACAAAAAACATATTAAAAGAAACCAAATTGGAAATGAAGTAATAAAACTATCATTATTTGCAGATTGTGTGGTAAAAAAAATACTGGAAGCAATAAATGAGTATAGCGAAGTGACAGGATATAAAATCAACACACAAAAATCAGTAGCATTCCTATATGCAAACAATGAAGCAGAAGGAAAAGAAATTAAAATAAATTCCATTCTTAATAGCATTAAGAAAGATCAAATACCTGGGAATAAGCCTAACAAAGAAGGTGAAAGACCTCTACAATTAAAACTATTAAGACTGTAACAAAAGAAACAGAAGAAGACATGAAGAGACTGAAGAATATTCCATGCTCATGATTGGAAGAATTAATTAAAATGACCATTCTACCCAAAGTGATATACAGATTTAATGCAATTACCATCAAAATTCCAAAGGCATTTTTCAAGGAAATAGAGTGAATAATATTGGTCTGTTTGATATTACAAAAGGTCTCGAATAGCCAAAGCTATTCTGAGAAAGAAAGGAAAAAAAAAAGAACAGTAGAGGAATCACATGTCCCAACTTTAAACTGTATTGCAGAGTGATCATCATCAAAACAGAATGTTTCTGGAACAAAAACAGACACACAGATCAATGAACTAAAACTAAGAGTCCAGAAATAAAGCCATGCCTATATGGATAGTAAACCTTTGACAAAAGAAGTCAAGAGCATACAATGGAAGAAGGAAAGTCTATTAACAAATGGTGTTGGGACAACTTGACAGAAAACTGCAAAAAATGAAAGTAGCATCATACATTAGCATTATACATAAGGGTAACTCAAAATGGGCCAAAGACCTGGACCTGATACCCAAAACCAAAAAATACTTAGAAGAAAATGTGGGGGAAGACTCCCCAACCTCAACCTCAGAGAATTTTTGGAAATAAGGACAGCTACAGCAAAAGAAACCAAAGTAAAACTAAATAATTGGGACTACAGCAAACTAAAAGTGAGAGTAACCACCACAAACTCCCCAGTTTAAGAAAATATTCACACAATACACACTAGGTAAGCTTAACATCTAAAATTAATAAAGCGCTCATACATCTCAACAAAAAAGTAAATGATCCACTCAAAAAATGGGCAAAAGAATTAAATCGACAGCTACAAAGAAGACACAAATGGTCTATAGACACATGAGACAGATGCAAATAAAAGTCATAGTGAGATACCACCTCACACCAGTGAAAACGGTCTATATCAAAGTGAGTAGAAATAACAAGTGTTGGAGGGAGTATAGAGGAAAAAGGAAACTTCCTACACTGTCTGTAGGAATGTTAATTAATATAACCTCTCTGGGAAAAAGTATGGAAATTCCTCTAAAAAGTAAAGATGCATCTACCATTGAATCCAACAATCCCATTTCTAGGCATATACCCAGAGGATACCAAATATTTAATCAGGAAAATATTTGCAATGCTATTTATATCTAGCATCACAGCTCACAATAACCAAGATACAGAAACAATCTAAATACTGATCAACGGATGACTGAATAAAGAAGCTATGGTACATATTACTCAATGGAATTCTATGCCACGACTAAAAAAAATGAAATCGTGTCCTTTGCACAATTTGCATAGAATGGAGCTGGAGGGGATGACGTTAAGCAAAATAAGGTAGAAAGAAAAAGAGAAATGCAGTATGGCTTCACTATGAAACTGAAGCATACAAACACATGAATCCCAGCAAAATTCACAGGACACATGATGATGGCTGCCAGAGAGTTGGGAAGGAGGAGAGAAGCAAAGAGGGGAATAGGTGGCAGTAAAGAACACTGACACTCTGGTGTTGGTGTTATGTGTAATAAGCATAGAGTGAGAAGTGATTTCAATATCTTAAAATAAGTATGGCTTTATAAACAAAAGAAGTAATTATTATTTATTATTTTATAATAAATTGTATTGTTATTTTAGAAATTAAAAAATAGTATAGTGACAGATAGTATTGAACTTTTAAGGGTGAGCTTGATATACCATATCCATTTGTTGATGTATTAATGATATACACCTGAAATTAATGCAGCACAGAGTATAATGCATCTTAGTGCAATGTTACTTTAATAAAACAAAACATATTATAATAGGAATGTCTGAAAAACTTTGTTCTTTTGAGGAAATTGGCTAATCAAAAAGAGATTGAGGCATATTTTGAATATTTTAGAGGGATAGTTACTTCATCTCTCAGGACTGGGGTTTCTTCATCAGTAAAGCAGTTACACTAAAAGTGCTGTGAGGTTTCAAT
This sequence comes from Solenodon paradoxus, assembly GCA_004363575.1. NCBI lineage: Eukaryota > Metazoa > Chordata > Mammalia > Eulipotyphla > Solenodontidae > Solenodon > Solenodon paradoxus. The sequence continues at coordinate 866,208 of RJWH01000161.1, read as the reverse complement.
GCATTATTACATGTAAATTCTAAGAAATGAACCCAGCATATATAAGTTCTCAGTTAATTCCAGCTTTTATTATGTTTAGTAACATTAATTTCTTCTAAATTTGTAAAATAAACTTATACCATTTACTATTACAATCTACTATCCTCGGAAATTTAGAAATTAATGCCCACCATTTATTGGGCATTTATTATATCCTGGTCATATGGCACAGATCTCATTTAATCCTCATGATAATTCTGTGAGAAAAGTACTACTTCCTCAGTTTTAGCCAAGAAACTAAACAGTTCGACCACATCTATTAAATGACTGAGCCCGGGGACTGGAGTTCAGGTGGGAGTGACTTGAAAACCCATTTCTCTACTCTCCTGCTCCACTTTTCTAAGATGCTAAGGAAACTGCTTTGTATCCCAACGTGAAGCTGGACCGTTAAAAATAAGCACAAAGTCTGAAGATTTCTCTCCCAGGGTAGATCAGAGGCTCAGACCTCTCTGACAATTTCAGATTAAACCCCTAAAATGAGTTAGTCTGCTTCTCCGCCAGGAAGGTCTCTTTCATTCAAGTCACATGTTGGGCATTTTCACTCCATCACATCATTTCTAAATCTGATGGTGTGTCACAAAGGCCCAACTTAAAACCCCGGAAAGAACTAGAGCAGTGACTGCTCCCCAGCAGAAACATCCTTGGAAGCTTATCGGAACAGAAGGCCCGTCTGAAACCTTGGAGGCTCGCCCAGGCCTGGCTTCCTGTCTAACTGAAAGCAGAGAGGCCCTCACGAGGAGCCAAGAGGTTCACACTTGTGGGATCAGCAATCTCAATTTGAGGATTTGGAATGGTGTGGCCCAATGTAACCAGGAGCCAGTGCCTACCAGTGTCCCGGCATCCAGTGCCAGGACAAAGTGACAAGGAGAAGGAAAGTGTTCTAAATGAAGAAGCAGACCAACCAACAGGGAGGGGGTCAGGTCCCTGGTTCTTTTTATAGAATGCCCCGCTACCCTTGGCATGCAGAAAGAACCCCTGGCTCTGCGATAATGTTACCTAGATGTAACTGGCATTTACCATGTTTTGTGGCACTGTGTCATGTCGGGTGAGCAGTTAGAAGCAGTCACTGAAAGGCAAACATGCATTCAGGGTTTCCCTGGAGTTTCATTTTGGCAAAATCTTGACTGACAAGGAGCCACTTCCATTTTCAGGGCTGTACCCTTCCTTCTGCTGCCCAACTGAAGGCCACCTAGCGTCAGGATACTCTTTAGTCACTGTGCATGACCACAATGCAGGGTGACCCATCTCCTTGGGAAGTAGACGCTGGTACAACCCAGCTCCTTCAGCGGGGGCTTCCATCTCCCTGGGGGCTTCCTGCTCTGGCTACACCTGAACCCAAGACCAGATGGCACCTCTCTCTCCCCTGCTGCAAACCTCCTACTTGGAGGAGAGGGACAACAACTGTGGGAAGAAAGGGAATCATCTCTCATGAGCTCAGGAGGGAGACAGCTTTCCTGAAACCCCACTAGGGGCCACCTGGCTCCTTGGCCAGAATTTGGTCATGAACGCATTTCTACGTCCAACTTTCTCACAGGCTATGGCCTCCAGTGGGGGTGGGAGTGCAGAGAGAACGAGGGAAGGAAGGAGGGAACAAGGTGGTGAAAGGTTCTGGGTCTCTGAGGGTGTGGTGTTATGTGTACATGGGCTGAGGTGCGATTTCAATATCCTAAAATCACATAGCACTGTAAATGAGAGAAATAATGAAACAAAAATAATAATAAGTAGATAAAAAGAAGAGTAAATTAATTCAACTTCATAGGAACATGACTGCCATCATAACCTCAGCCTCACTAGATGTGCCCTGAGGAGTGGGGATGGCGCTGAGTTCCCCAGAATGGTCTGAGCAGAAGTTGACACTTGAATAAATGGAGGGAAAGCCAGGAAGGTCACTGTGTGTGAGACAGTCCCCACATGTCACAGGTGGGGTTTCCTAAACTGAGACTCTCCTGCCCACTCTGGCCCTGATGGACTTTCTTCCATAGTGCCTCTCCAGGGCAGGGTCTGCCATTCTCACTGGAAGGAAACCAGTCCTTCCTCATGTTCCAGTGCCATTCTGATCTACCTCTTGTAGTTGCTCTTCATTTCCTGCAGATATCATTTTTTAAATTATTGAGGTAACATTGATTTACAACACCATGTAAGTTTTAATGTGCAGGTTCACTCTTCATCAAATTTATATCACTTTACATCACCACATCTAATAGTTTCCATCACTGTCCACTGGACCCATTACCTTTTGCTCTCGCTTCCACCCATTTCCGGTCTGGTAACCTCAGTTCCGTTGTCAGAGCCCCAGGGTGAATTTTTGTTTTGTTCTGTCTGCTCATTTGCTTTGTTTCTTTATATTCTACTTATGAGTGAGATCACCCAGTATTTGTCATGCTCTTTCCGACTTATCTCACGTAGCATAATCCCCTCTTGTTTCATCCATGTTGTCCCAAATGGCAGGATTTTGTCCCTTTTAAGGCTATGTAGTATTCCACGGTGCATATAGACCACGTCTTCCTTAATCACTCACCTTTGATGGACTTTAGATTGTTTCTGTTTCTTCACTACTTTGAATAGTACTGTAGTGAACAATAAACAAGAGAGTGCAGAGATCTTTTCAAATTAGTGGGCAAATATCTTCTTTTTGCACATGTCTCTTCTAATCATAGAGACCACATATTACTAACTGTTGTATTCCCAGCACCTGGCATAATTCATGAAATAAAGTAGGTGCTCAATAAATCTTGGACTAAAATCACTTTCAGTTTTTTTACGAAGGTCTACGTCAGCATCTCCTTAGAATGGGGAGTAGGGGAAATGCTGCAGCTTTGGTTTAAAAGTGGGAGAGAAAGAATGACTTTTTAATTTTTAACCTGCCTAAATTTAAAGAGGACATTAAGTATCAATAGTTGGATATAGTGCTTAATGGATCCTTCCTGAGCTCCACAGAGTGTAGATCCAGACCTCATCCTCCTGAGTCCCAGTTCAAAGACAGACAAGTCCCCCAACTTGCCCCAGGCTCTGGAAGGGACACTCAGATCTTCCCTAGGGTTATGCAAGTGCAGACATCACCAGCTGGCTTTCAGCAACCTGGAAGGAGCCATCTGTTTTCCCAGCCCATGTACAAATATGCACACTAAAGGTGCAAATCAGCAAATCTACATGTTCCCAGGGGCCCAGCTGGGATGCACCCCCTTGGGGGACTTCTGAAAGTTAAATACATTCTGAAAGCAGAGGCCAGCTGCCGGAGAAGGATCTAAGGATGCAGACACCACTTGTCCCTTTCTGTCTTTGCCTAGAATAGAGTCCATCTGGCTCCCTGGGCGCAGGCCACCATGCTGGTTCCAGAGGTGCTGCCGAGTGCCCGGAAAATTACCAGCACCTCCACCCTCTCACTGGCACCCCAGGGGCAGAGAACTTCCTCTCTGGCACCCCTAGGTCATCTGGCCCCATAGCCAGCTCTGAGTTCTCATGCAGGAAGCTGGTGAGCCCAGGTGGTCGGGAATAGAGGGGCTTTGTGTACTGGTCTTAGAGAAGAGAGTGCCTTGGCTTTTCCCACATCCCTCCTTCCCAGGCTGCAGATTGTCCACATCACAGAAGGGAATTGAGAGCCTGCTTGGCTCTCCCACTAAGACTGAGGACTGTAGGTTCCACATGAAACATGGAATAAAAAGGGGGTGCTGTTAGTCGGCCACCCAGGTGCAGATGGCTTTTGGCAGCCCGAGACTGGGCGGTGATTTAGAAGGGTCTGCCTTAAAGTCATTACAGTTAATTGTCACAGAGTTACAGACCTCACAGTGGGCAAACAGCCAGCTCAGCTTCCAGAGGGAATTTCAGATGGATTAATAAACAGAGTGCTGCGTGTCTCTGTAAGTGGAGTCTCTGTAAGAAATTATTTCAATATCTCTTTCTTCCCTGCTCCTGGGTCCAGTGCCTATTGTATGCTCCTTATCTTGGGAGACTTCTGTCCAATAGAACTCTGGGTCAGAGGGCATTATTTTGCTTCTTGTTTTTAATCTAGCAACACAGACACTTTCACTGGGGACTGTACATTTGTCATGACTTCTGGTAAAATCTCAGAAGGATGCATCTCAACCTGGCCATCAACTTGACTCAGGGGAATAGCTGTTAAACAGCAATCTGCAGAGAAACACAGATGCAATCTCAACAGTGGCAGCCACAGCATCACGGTCATGCATGCAGGGAAGCACTGGCCACTGAAGGTAGAGCAGCTTAGCTGACAGCAGAAACAAATGAGAGGTCTGTTCAGTAGAGTCAGTGCTGATAAAAAAAGAAGCAGAAGACCTGTTTTGATGATTATTTCCTTCTCCAGTTTCTTTTCTTTGATGTTTATGTTGTAGCCTCTTGAGAAGCAGGAACTGTCTCAGAAATATACTGCTCTTTGGCATAAATGTCCACTATTCCCCAAAACCCTGTGAGTCCACTTGGAAGAAGAGAGACAGGTATGCCCTCCATCACCCTCAATCTGTGCCTGGACTCACTTATCTTTGCTGCTTGTGACTTTTCTTGTCCACTATGCCTTCTTAACATTATACGATTCCAAGAAAGACAGGTGAAGGAGAAAATGAAGCGCTAGACTGTAAATGAAGAGAAGAATGCATTCTCTCACAAACCAGAAACTGCTAAATATCTTTGTGGGGGTGGGGAGAAGACAAATTTTTCTGAGCTGAGAGTAATGATTTCATTACCAACTTCACTACTTGCAGATACTCATTTTTTGCTCTCACTTGCTAGTTCCTGATCAAATTTTCTCAGCCCAGTGGCTGAGTCCAGCATCCAGAGTCTAAGTTTCCAGGATTTAAAATTGCATGAAAATAATGCAGAAAATAATTGGATAGTGTCTATTCCTCCCCAGCATGCAAACTGGCCAGGCAAGTCTCTTAGGAGTAGCGTTTGACAGCAGGAATTGGCCTGCACGTAGATACTTGGTGTTTTGTGAGCCACACAGGCTCTGTGGCCACTGTCCACCTTTGTTGTTGTGGGACAAAAATAGTATCAGAAAATTTGGAAACTAATGAGGAGATGAAGAATATGGTAATTGAAAGACAGGCTGTGGACTAGATTTGACTCATAAGTCGTCGTTTGCCGATCTCTGCTTTGACATACAGTCGTAATAATTTCTTTGACTAAATCATGAGCTAGAGTTTACAACACCAAAGTCATTACCATACCCTCCCCGGCCCATGAGTGGTGGTTAGTTCACAGTAACTGGGTTGGTTTCCTTTACTTTCTAAAACTAATTATAACTGACAATTTGTCATCTTTTTTCATCCTGCAAAGTGTGTATTATCTATCTAGTTGAAATCCAAATTCTGTGCCATATTCACAAAACACAGGTTATTTATTATCTGGAACCAGCAGGTAAGTGACCCAGACCCACTAGCCTACTGAAAATAACCAGAACTTCTGAAAATAGTAAGCAAAGCATCTACCTAACAGCACCTAAGAGCCAGCCAAGTAGAAAGAATCCATCTGAATGGAGGGAAAATATTAAACAAGCACAAGAGCAGCTTTCACCCCGATGGTATTGGCTGCTCTTGGAAAAATGGAACTCATTTTAGTGACTTCATGGGATGTTGGAGATAGATATCAAAGTCTAGGACCTGTTGGAGCTAGTGTCTACTGAAAATTCACCCCTAGAATAAAATTGAGTCTCCAGAGAATAACCCCAAAGAACAACAGTCAGGAGAGAAGTCACATTTGTGCAAATAGCAGGTGGACTACGTATCTCCCATGGATCAAGGACCCCCCAGTCTTGAACTTGATCTAAGGTCCTGGAGACATCTTTTGGAACCAAGTATCCAGCCTCTGAAGAAGGTACATCTAATAACTCCTATGAATAATTTCCCAAGCACAGGGAACTAGCACATAGTCAAAACTTTAGGCACACAGCTAAAGTATACTGATGTCACCAAAAACAGATTTGTAAATACTTTAGTTATTTGAATGATCAGACACTGGGTATAGAGCAAGAATGTTTACTATTCTTAAAGAGAAAAGAGTAGAAAACCATAAAAATTACAGCATTGTTTTCTCTAAAGAACCAATAGATCTTCTAGGAAGCGGAAATGAAACAACCAAAACTTGAAAATGTAATGGTTGTTCTTTATAGCTGACAAGACACACCCCATCAGAGAAATAGATATTGAGAGCCCCATTTTTGGAGCAGAGGTGCCCAATATCCCACAACTAGCAAGTACCCAAAAATGAAAAGCTTACTTCTTTGGATCTAAAGTCTCACAAACTTTTCAATTCCTGGCCAACTTTGTGGTAATATGTGCTTATGTTGCTAACGGAGAGGAAAACGTATCTTCTTGTCTTCCCTGCATTTCACTGATAATTGCAGCTCTGCAAACCACACGCTCCCTCCTAACGACAGACTCCCAATCAGAGGACACTGATACCTTCAACCTATCTAAGAATTTTGGTCTTGTGACCAAATTCACTGGATCTGCCACAATGGAATTCAAATTCTTGCCTTTAGTTTCAGTTTGTTGTAGATAATGAAAAAGAACAGCCTGCTCCTGATCAAAGAGCCCTGTGTTTAACAACCAAACATGAACAATGTTGAGAAAAAAGGAAAAGAATAAAACAATGAAAAAAGGGCTAATAAAAATATTTCTTTATCTAAAATTATTTAAATCCTATCAAAATTTCATAGACTCAGTCAACAAGTACGGGATTTCATTCTGTTAACACTCTTATTTTCCTCATTTCTTAATTATTAGAGATTTTTTTCTTTTTCTAGGATAAAGTGAAGCAAGAAGGTATCCTTTGGAAAAGCATTTTTTTGCAAATATTCTAATTTAACAATCTTTATTTTTTATGACATATTGCAATTAAATCATACAAAGTCTGCAAACCTATAATAAAATTTCCTCTAAAAGAAAAAAATTCTAAACATGAGAATGTTAGTTTCACTGTTCATCCTGCTGCTCAGAGATTGGTCTGTATAATTGTGTTTCTCACACAGTGCAGCCCTTAGCCTGATAATCCTCACAGCTCCCAAGGCCCCCACACATTTGTAACTAACTTCACTTTGAGCTCTGTCCAAATACCTTCACAAGGACCTAGAGGGCTGGCTTGATCAATTAAATAGGGGTTTGTTTTGCTTTGTTTCTGCTTCCTATAATAGACAATCCAGTTGACATCACTGTCCTAATTTTGTGTTATGTTTTTCATACATATTAATTCTCCCTATACGTTAAGTTCCACAGACCATCAATATAAGCCTTAGACTGACCATGTACTCTTTCTACTGCTTTTCATTCTGGCCTGGATTTCCAAGATTCCTGCCTAACCGAAGAATCCCCTTTAGCCTTTCTTTGAGTGCAGACCCCTCTGGTGATGAATTCTGTTTCTGTTCACCTAGAAAATGTTTATTTCACTTTCATATTTGCAGGATATTTTCACTAAACAAGCAGTTCTAGGCTGGCATTGTTTTTTCTTTTGTCACTTTAAAGATGTCATTGCACTATCTCCTGGTTTTGATTTCTCTTTTGAGAAAACAGCTATCAGTTTAATTGATGTTCCTGAAAAGATAATGTGTCCATTATCTCTGGATGCTTTCAGGATTTTGATTTGCAGAAAATTTACAACCATGAGCTTGTTGTGGTTTTCTTTGTATTTATTTAGCTTGGAGTTTATAGCACATCTTTGATATTTCTTATCAGCTTTGGGAAAAAAACTCATTTATTATATTTTTAAATATTGCTAAATATTGCTTCTGCATATTATCTCTCTCTAGTTTATCTTTTAGTTCAATTATATGTATGTTGGACCTTTTTTCCATGTTCAACACAGTATCTTTTATGTGACTTTCTATATTTTTCATTCTTTTGTTCCCTGTATTTCAGTATTTTAAGTGATTTATCATCCAGTTAACAAATCCTCTTTTTGATCCTTTCTTGAGACCCTAATCCAACATTCTTCAGTTCTAGAAGTTCCATTTGATGCATTTATAGACTTTATTTAGAGCAAAATTCTCTCTCTTGATATCTATTTTTCCTGAACATATTGATCATTTTTTTAAAAATTCATGCCTTGGTGCATCCTCGTGGAGCAGCAGTTAGGTCAATCACCTCTGAAAGAATAGGCCACATACCCTTGAGTTTGTCTTGGGCACAGGGTGGAAGCAACCAGTGTAAACAACTAAATAAGAATAAAAATAAAGATGCTTCTTCCCCCTCTTTCATTCTGCCTGCATGCTTATTCACCTTCATTCCTGCCTGCACCTTTCCTTTAAAAAGAAAATTCATGCCTCATAATCCTAACATCTGGGTTAATAATGGGTCTATTTCTATTGTTGATCTTTATTTTTAATTCATAATAAAAATGTGCAACATTTTTATGGAAAAGTATATTTGTTCCAGATAATATTATCTTTCTCCAGAGAGGATTTGCCTCATTCTCTGACAGACAACAAATAGTAAAAAAGATGACCTCAGTAAGAAACTTGTCATTTCTGTGAAGGTCTGTCTACCTTTGGCATGTCAATGAAGCATCTAAGATTTTTTAGACTCCTCCTTGGCAGATCCCAAGCTCCTGTTTTTATGTTCTCTCCCCCGTGATATTTCTCTAAACCCATTTTTGCTTCTCACCTGTGTAAAAGAGTGAAAAATCTGCCACACCCAAAATCTGTCTTTCTGGGATAAGCAATATTTCATAGGGAGGGCTCTGAAGGCTAGCGGAGATTGATATTTGTAAAAGACACATGTATAAAGAAAAATTTCTCTGTAAGTGTATCTCCCTCACCATAAATCCCTTTAACTTATCAGTGGAGAAAGCAGAACAGAATTCTGCATAATCATCATGACCTGCTTTACTGACCCTTCTGATGACCTTCTTCCCCATCCTCAATGATCTTTGTCTTTAGCTGAAGATACTTAAGGTGAAGATGAAACCATATATATGGTGAGTTACTCAATCTTATTGGACTTCCTTATATATAAGATATATACATGTTATTACTAAACATTATTTTTAGTCTTTTTTTTCTCTTTATCAATATGTCTCATAATTATTTTCATCGGAGGGGGTACCTGGTCTCTGCTTGACTTTTTCAGCTTCTGCCTGTACAACTTAATTTAACAAAGACCTGGTGGTAAAAACCAGAACACATTCCACTGCAGTCAAGAATCCGACTCCTTAGTCTATCTCCTTTGACTTTTTTGAAATTCCCTTTCTCTTCCTCTTAGCATCCACTTTCTAACTAATTTTCAATTTTTCCTTCCTTGCTCCAAATTGGCTCACCTTAGTGACCAGGAATTTGGTCCCTCAATTTCTGGATATCTTGGTTGTTCTTAGATGTCTTAGAAAAATATGTGTTTTGGGTTTTATATGGATTTCAGGTGTTTTCAACAGGAGACTTGTCCACCATGAGATATTCAATTATAATCAGTTAGGATAAGCTTCTTGTAATAGAAACGTGAATTTTTTATTTTAATCTCTCAGCTTCCATCTCTCTTCTTTAGCCACAAAATTTTTTTTGATTCTAGGTCCCTTCATTCAGAAACACGACTATCTTCTTCCAAAATCACTTAAATGCCTTATGTCTTCATTAAGGCTAAGCCTGCCTAGTTCATATGTCTGATCATGACTAGACACAGAGTAAGAGAATATGACTATCACCTGTTTGCTGTGAGCTGGGCTTCTAGTCCTTATCTGGGAGAATGTGTTTTCTTAATCTTTGTTTTCAAGCACTGCTAATTTCTAAATTCCTCAAGTTTATTGTTTCTTCTCGCTATTCAGAGATGGGGTTTTCTTATTTCTTCTGCAACCATTTATTTGGCTCCGATAATTTCTTGATCTTTTCTTTTTTGAACATTTTAATTCAAAATATGAGACAATTCTATGTAAATCTGCTCATATGCCCATTGCTGTCTTTCCCTTTCTTTTGGCTTTAAAAAAATATCTCTGACTATATTTATAATTCATCTAATGATACCATTTATTATAATCCCATTAGGCATTATTAAATCAATTAAATATATTATTCTGTAGCCATTGCATTGAGCCTAATTTAAAATGAGTATGTCAGAGCCCTAATGGATCACATTGTTGTCAGATACAGTGATTCTTCATCTGTTGCTGATAAAGATGAAACTGTTTTTTGAAAAGTAAAAGCCATCTGCAGCTGCTTTGAAAGTCAATTGACATTTTGTCAATTAGCATCTATTTACAGTAGTTGAATAACAATATCAAAGTACAATAAGGTATGAGCAGTTAACATTAAAAAATTAAATTTCATCATTTGGCATCTAGTTAAAGATGGCATCTAGTTATTTTCAAAAAGTTGAAGGGGAATCATCAAAGTCTGTTCAAATGTAAAATAAACTGGAAAAGAGAATGAGTAGCCCCTGAGAGGTGAGGAGAGGTGTCTTAGGGTTGCAAAGATGATCAAACCACTAGTTAAGTGGCCAGTTAAGCAAAAGGAGAAGGTAAAAACAAGTAGATAGCCATGCCTTGGTTGAGTAGTGGTTAGATCTGCTGTCTCTTGCTGAGCACAGTCTACATACATCCTAAGGACAAGGTTTACATCCTAGGACTAGGGAGAGCAACTCAGATGAACAAATAAACACAAATAAATAAATAAAAGTGCTCTTCTTCCTCTCTCTTCCTGTCTTCCTACTTGCCTTCATTCTTGCCTGTACTTTTCCTTTAAAAAAAAAAGTAGATAAAATTAGGCATAGTCTCCTGCTCACCCAGGCCAAGCTACACTGAATGACCAACTCTGACCAGGAGATCAAATCTGATTTTTTTTTTAATTTATTGCAGTAACTTTGATTTTATACATTAAAATAAACTCACATGTGTAGGTTCCCTGTAAGTGCAGCTTCCCCATTCCTCAGATATATGGCAACTCACCTGGCCCTCTGCCAAATCACCAAGTATTTTTCACCATTGTCCAGTGGGCTACAACACCACTTTTCCTCTCCCCCACAATCCTATTCTCTATTGATAACCTCATTTCTATTGCAAATGTCCAGGTTTGGTTTTTGTTTCATCTGTCCCTTTGTTTTTTTCTATTCATATTCCACCTATGAGTGAAATAATCTGGTATTTATATTCTTTTGACTTATTCATTAGCATAATCCCCTCTAGATACATCCATTGTGATTCAAATGACAAGATTTCATCTCTTCTAAGGGTTGTATAGTATTCTATTGTGTATATATACCACATCTTCTTTATCCATTCATCTGACTTCGGACACTTGGTTAGTTTTCTGTTTTTAGCAATTGTGAGTAGGGCTGCAAAAAAAAATGGGGGTGCATAAATCTCTATGAATTAGTGTTTTTGTACATTAGGGTAAAAACCCAGAAGTGGGATGGATGGATATTATGGGATCTCCATATTCAACTTTTTGAGAAATCTCCATGTTGAAAAATTGATTTTTAAACCACCCTCATTACTGAAAAACAAATCTGGTAGAAACCATAAAGGCTAGTTTTCAGAGCATTTTCCCTCCACTGAAGCCAATAATTGTACTTAGAAAGAAGTGTTGGCTTTATATTTTAATTATTCATCTCACTTTCAGCAGATGTTTTGAATCTGCCTACTGCCCATGAGCTCAAGTGAACTATTTCCCTTGCTCTGCATGTGGAAAGCTATTAGATTAAATATTTGCACTGTAAAGTATTTCTCTGTATAATTAGTTAATACCAATAAGCTTTCCTAAAGAGTTTATGTGGGAAGATTTTTTTTAAATAACCTGCTTATAATGTGGTGCCTGGGTGCTGTGGGATTGACCTACCACCACAACAAAAATGTTTGGACAGGCTTCTGCCAGCATTTGTCACCTTGGTATGTAGAGCTAAAGGTCAATCAAGTCCCTGCAGGTCTCAAGTGAAATGTTACCAGTACCTTAAAGAATGAAGATTACCTAGATACAGGGTCATCTCCAAAAAGAACCTTTAGTACTAAAGAAACTTACCTTAAAACAGAGCAAACATCTAGAGACAAATTTTGTCAAATGAGGTCATTCCTTCATGTGAGATGCCCCCTTTCTCTCTGATGCCCCAGGTCCCCTCTCTCATTCCTTTGCTTTTGGTATAAATTCTCAGTTTTTCCTATTTACCCTGGAATTTGAAGACATCTAAGTGCTCCACACGTATGCTATTACATTTGGTCTTTTCCAACTAATCTGTCTCTTGTTAATTTGTTTGCTCTACCAGCCTAAGAACCCAGGGTGATGAGGGTGTTTCCCCACAGCCTTCCAGCACCCTCTCATCTGCTATTAGCATTCATCCAGTTACCCTTTTTCCTCAAAGCATGGAAATGTTTAATTTTTATTAAACATTTTCCTTCCTTACCAGTAACTTAATTTGAGATCAAGATAGGCCTGAATTTGTTCCAACACACAGAAGATCAGTCACTTGAAAAACAAATTATCTTTCTAATGCTGAACTATCAGTCATTTCATATGAAGTCAAAACTTGCCTAGCTCTCCAACTTAAATCTTCTTTAATGTAATTCGGTCCTTCAACCTTCTGAATTAGGCATTGCTATTCTGATTTTATGCATTAGGAAACTGAGACCTGCAGAGATTGAGAGAGAAGTTTAGAGTGACACAATTAAAAAGCAGCTAATGAAAGAGTATATGTCATTCTTATGACTCCAGGGCTAGTATTCTAAATGGGACAATTTCTTCGTTTTATCAGAAAGACTGTCGATAGTGTTATATCAGTGCCCTGATCTATAAGTATTTAATTCAACTTAGAGTTATATTGTCTTTTATTTCAAAAAGTTCTCTTTTAATCTTAAAAATCAAAACTAATGCAAAATCTTCCAGGAAAAGGTTGACTTAGTCTCATATTTTACCTTTTTCCATGTAAGGAATAAACTAAATATCTGCTATTGAGCTTTCAGATGCAAAAGTCAAAGAATGGGTGTTCATAGCAGCACAGTTCAGAATAGCAAAGACATGGAAACAACCTAAAAGTCCATCAACAGAAGTTGTGGTGTATATATTCAATAGAATTTTATACATTTGCTTTTAAAAAGTTGAAATTGTACCCTTTGTAACAAACTGGATGGCACTGAAGAGACTCATGTTAAGCAAAATAAGATGAAGAAAAAGAAAAGCACAAGGTAGTTTCACTCATATGTGGAATATAGTAAAATGACACAAACAAACAACCCCCCTAAAATGCACGTGACTTAAGATGCGGGTTGGGGCATGGAGCAGGATGGAAGAGAGAAGGAAGGAGGAAACAAGGTGATGATAAAGGACACTGGAACTCTGGTTGTGGGAAGGCTGTAAAATTCAGACTGAAATATTATTTCAATAACATGAATATAGCAATGTAAACAAAGAAATGATGGAATTACTATAAAAATGTCAAAGGAAATAAGAAACCCCAATGATGTCTAGAAGTTAACAGGAACTTTTCTATCCTGTCATAGATTACCTGTCTTTCTCCTTTTGTTAGGATTCTTTTTTCCTACTTTCTCTTCCCATAACTGAGCACTGTTTTCATTTTCTTAAATGTTCCTATATGTGAAGTTTTGTGCTTCCATAGTTCATACTAAGTGAAAACTAGCCCTTGAAAGTAAGTGCATTGGGAGAATGTGGTCTTCGTCACAGACATGAAATCAAATTCTATATGACACCTCATGATGCAAGAATAAGCAAGCTAGTAACCACTGAGCTTTGGTTTCCTGATGATAGTTGCCCTGTAGAGACTTTGCTGAACAAGATAACGTTAGCAATATCAGAGAGAGCAGGAAGCTTTTACAGTAAAAAGCATTCCCTGTCTCTCTTCTTCCCTCATTTTCTATAAAGCAATTTTCATCATTGCTGCTCTTTCTGGCCTGGACAGTTAATTTATCATTATTGTTATTATTATTATCGTTATTATTATTTTAATTGTGATGAAATAGATATAATTTTACCATTTTTAAAGCAAATGCGCAGGTAGAAATGACGGTGAGGAGAGGCAGGCGGCAGGCATGTAGGAAGAGAGAGGAGGAACAAATGTTTATTTTATTTAGCTGCTTATCTTGTTTTTTTCCCTTGGCCCCGAGTCTCTAACCTGGGTCCTTTGGGTGTACATAGACTATGTCCAGTGGCCTTATTTGCTAGACAATGTGGACATACCATTTCAGCAATTTTTAAGTATCAGTTCAACAGATTTATGGGGTCCACTCACACTATTGTGTAACCATCGCCACCATCCATATCCAGATTTTCTTTGTCTTCCCCAACTGAAACTCTGCACCCATTAACACAAAACCCCATTTTCTCTTCTCCTTAGCCCTTCTATCTTCTTTCTCTATGAATTTGACTATTCTAGACACCTCATTGTATGGAAGAGAATGACTCACCTCCATTTTGAATGGCACCATCTTAGACCCATTATGGCCGCCTCTCCTCTTCCAGGTATTTAATACAGAGCTAGTTCCTGGAACTTTTGGCCCATTTCTCTCCACAACCTCCAAGACTAATCATTTCTGCTTAATCTTTAGAAGACAAAGGGCCTGAAATGTCTCTCCAAGATACTGGGTCAAGACTCTTGTGCTAATCTTTTAGGTAAATCGATAAACACATAGTTTGAGCACGGATGAGTATTTCCTCAAGGAGAGCAGCACCCACCACCTCCATCTTAAGGACCCCCAAAGTAAGTTAGCCAATAAAATTGCTATTGCATCTCATGGCTGTGCTATCTCATTCTACAGATGCAAACTTCCTTGTCAGTTGAGGGAAATACATTCCCATAGCTGAGCACTTTTATAAAAGGAATCATAGAAATTGTCTTTTTGTTGCTGGCATGGTTCCTTCAGCAGCATCTTCAGTGTTCACTCATGTTTTAGCATGTATCAGAATGTCCTTCCTTTTCAAAACTAAATAAAAGGTCACGGGCAAACCAGGTAATAAGGGTCAATTAGATGGTGGAAGACAGAAATGAACTATTGGTAGTGAAATTAATGTTTTATATACAGATTTTGATGTAAATGAAGCATACCTTAATCCTGTATAATGTTATGATACAACGTTCTTTCAATTAAATTTTAAAAATAAGCAAAGCATATTGCTAAAAATAAAAAAAGTAACTGAGACTATCTTTCTTCAGAATGAACTTTTATACCTCATTTTGGGGGTTGAAGAACTTGGGGAACAGAAGGCAAACCCACTGCAGGAAAACTTGGCACTAAATTGACAATGTTTTGTTGGTACTTCATTTTTTCTTGTGTGATCCAGTCTTTGTTGTTGATTACTTTTTCCTTTGTCTGTATTGGGTGTATTATTTACATAGCAATGATTTAGACCAAATCCTAAATAGAAACTTTCATTCTGATAGTCAGTTAAGTAATCACCCAGAGTGAGGAGATCAATCCTATTTGCTGTGAGTTTAGAAATTGTCCCTGAGCAAAGCTTGGGTATTGGTGGTTCAGTGTTTATGCCTTTGAAACTATTCTACTCATTCACCTGTTTTTCCATTTCCTCTCTCTCTTCCCTCTCTTCATTTCTCTCCCTTTCCCACTTTCATTTCCCATGTTTGTGATGCTTCCTTGGTTGCCATGATATATTTGAGTCTATGTGCTTTCCCTAAAAGGGGACCAAGGAAATACTGCATCAACTTAACTAAATAATTTTCTATTTTAAAAGAAGTATTTCCAGAAAGAAATGGTCTATCTTTTGTTCATTTTAGTTTATATCCCTGAGTCTCCAGATCTCAGGAAGAGAATAGTGAGACAATAAATATCAAGTGCAATCTTGTGTCATTCAGGGAGAAGTTTAAATAATGGAAAATCTGTTGAAAAAATTCAAGTCACCTGCATTAAACTTCCAGGCTAGTTTTCAAGATATATATCTTTTTGAAGAATTGCTTCAAGCCTAAATCCACTGTAGATGGAAAGAGCACATGGAGTGTTCATCTTTCTCTTTAAAAAATGAAGAACTAGAAATCCATCTCTTTTCTTGCCTTGGGAACAGTGTGAAAGATCACCATGGAACTGTATGTTCTTTCCAGTCTAGGCAGTTTTCTAATTTCCTCATTAAGAAATGGTGATGAGTGATTTTTATTAGCAGTTATCTAAAACCCAAGTCCCAAAGCAAAAAAATTTTTAGAGCCAAACTGTCCTTAGAAACACTTTGACTATGAATCCTGGATGCTCTGGTGCCATAAAAAAAAATCTGTTGAATTCTAGAGATGGAAGGATCTCAGGCCAAACATATAAACAGATGCTTCTCCTCTAGTTCCCAAAGTGGAATATGCATCCCAGAAATGATAAGGACTGTGGACTTTATGACCCATTATCATTGTAAGATGCAGACAAGAGGATTGATGCATTTGGGCAGCATGAAACTGGAAGGAAATAAGAGAAAGGAAGGAGAAAGAAAAGTAAAGAGAGGCAGGAAGGGAGCAGGCAAGCAGAGACAGTAAGATGAGCAGCATGTATTGCACATGTAAAAATATGTATTATAAGAGTATTTTTACTGCTTAGACTGTTTAAATCATCTTAGCAAACCACTAATAAAGATATTAATGTTCAACATTTAGAGTTGAAGAATCTGAAGTTCAAAGAACATCAATTCATATATTTTAGCACATTAGAGGAAGGAGACATTGATAAGAGAGACAGAATTTTTCTTGAAGGGTGGGGCAGAGTGAGGGAAAAGGATATAGATAGTGTGTGATGGAGTGATGTTTATTAAATGCTTCCTACCCTTGATCATGGCACCATAATGAAGAAACCATCTCTATGCTCATGAGTTACTTAGACCCTGGATTGATACTGACAAAAGTTATTTTCTTCCTTGTTTCTTAGAGAAGACAAAGGAAATAGTGAGAGTAGGATTTAGAGTGTTGTCCTTTTTTGGAGTTCTATTCAATCATTAATGTCTCCTCCAACCCCTCAACAACTATGAGACATGGTAGATTCTAGACACATAGTGGGAAATAGCCTAAGACCAGCATGTCATGCTAAGAAGTGAAAAATATCTCTTTGCTTGAAGCAGCGTTTGTACCACAAGATATGGGGTTTGATTACTTCGATTCCCTGGTGTTGGAACATCTAGAACATTGTGTTATGACTGATTGGGCTCGTAGTGGATCCTGGAAGGAAAAACTCTTGTCAGAGGTTGGTATGCAGGACTTTGCCGACACATTATTTAAATAATTTAGAGAAAATGAAGACTTCTCAAGTTCATCAGAGTCTCTTGTCTCCAGACACACAGGTCTCTTTTTGAAATCTCAGATGTGGCACTCTGAGGTTTCATGCAGACTTCTCTGGCAAATCACTAAGCTCTTTGTGTCTGTTTCTTCCACAGTAAAATGAGGAAGCTGGACTTTATTTAAGGCACATAGCAGCTCAGTCTTCTCGATTTCTATCACTCCTGGAGGTCTGTATATGTATTGCTGTATTCACTCTTGATTTTTCTGCAGCAATGCAAAAGGACTTATACACAAATTTTTATCAACATTATCCCAGGAATCTTCTCAGAATATATGTTCTATGCTAAGAATCACATGTCTATTATTTTCCTTCCTCACTGTATTCCTTGGGGTGAACATCTTTATTCTCCAATATACTGATGAATAAAGTGCCTGAAACTTGTTGAATATTGGGGACTAACTTAAAGGTGGGTTCTAGAAGATATTATCAAAGCTGATTTACAAAAAACAGTTTTTGCTTGTTTGTTTTGTTTAGTATTATTTTTGCTTACTTTGTTTATTTTATTTAGGATTATTCCCAGAGGCAAAATTCATAAGAGAATGATTTTATGTTCAAAGATATGAAAGCGAACTCTTTTTCTTTTTCTTTTTTGAATCGCTGGCTATATCATTTGCTGACAATACTAGGTGAGTTTTAAGAATGTAGACTGACACCTCCATCATGTGCCTGTCGCATGGAACCCACCACCAGAGTTCTATGCCTGTCACTACTGCAACTTTTTACAATTTGAACCCCAGGTTCTCTCCCCACCGCCGACTCCTTCCACCCTCATTAGCACAGTATTAAGATCATAGTTCTGAGAGCTGTGTTTGGGTTTGTCAGTTCATTTGTTTTGATTTATTCTATTCCACACATGAGTGAAACCACGTTGTTTTTCTTTGCTTATTCATTTAGCATAATCACTTCCACTTCCATCCAGATTATTGCAAATGGCAAGGTTTCGTCTTTTTAATAGCTAAGTAGAATTCCATTCAGCAAATATACAACCATTTCTTTATGCAGTCATCCATTGACAGGCATTTAGCTTGTTTGCCTGTCATAGATATTGTGACTTGTGTTGCTATGAACATAGGAGTGCAGATATCTTCTAACTAGTGTTTCTAAAGTCTTCAGATATATACCTAGATGCATGTTAGCTGGGTCAAGTGGTAGATTCGCTTTTAATTTTTAAAGAATCGCCATACTGCTCTCCATAGAGATTGCCCTAATTTATATTCCAACCAATGATATAAGAGGGAAAATGACCTCTTTTTCAATGAGCACAATTCTCACTCCATCTATCAGTAGCTCCTGAACTTATATCCCCACAAACAGAGTGAACCCTTCCTTTCTTGGTGTCCTTTATGAACTCTCAACATCCTTTTTTTACTGTGAACATATTTCTATCACAGCACCTATAAAACTTTGTCATATTTAATCATCACCTGCCTATCTTCCTTTTCCAGATTCTACCTGTGAATTCCCAAGACTTTTGCTCTTATCTTTATTGGGGGAGAATTTCCTTTATCTTTATTATTCCATCAGTTAAATAATGCCTGATATTCAGTAAGCACATCTTGAATAAAAGAATGGATGTTGATAAATTAGCTTTCACAGTATCGCGTACATTTAAACTGCAAACAAAAATGTTCGCATGTGTTTTATCTTTTATGTGTTCCAATCAGCATGGTGGGTGGGCAGGGAAAATACTCAGGCATTTTTTCCTTACCTAGTTCTCTATAAAGATGTCAGAATGAAGTTTCTGCTTCATCCTTGCCCCGTGTTCTCTTTCGCTTGTACCTTCAATATGCACAGTCAGTTGGATGGCTTAGCATTGCTCTATAGTTTCCATTGGTGGAAACATTGGAGATGGACATACTTTCTTTATGGTATAATTACTTTCACATTTACTTTCTGATATTCAGCTTCTACCATATTTCTTAATCAATCAACATTAGTGTTGGATGTTATTGCCTCTCTGCTAAAAGTGACCTATGATTTACTTGGTGTCCCTCCTTCTCCCCATGTACTTGGATGGTTAATTTAATGTGATGGACCATGGGCTATCCAGATATCCAATTAGACTTTATTCCTGGGCGTGTCTCTGAGGCTGTTTTTGGAAGAGATAACATTTTAATTGGTGGACTGAATTAAGCAGATGACCTTTTCCATTATGGCTGAGCATCATCTAATCTCCTGAAGTCCAGAATACCACAAAGGGACTCAGGAAGGTTGGGTGTTCACCCTCCCTATGCATGAGTGCTGGGTCTGATTCTCAGGCCTCAAACCACACCATCAACTCTCCCAGGACTCCAGATAGTAGCCGGCCAATTCTGGGACTATCAGCCTCCAAAATAGCATGAGCCAATAGCATGTAATAAGTCTTTTTCTAGATATAGAGCACCTATTGATTCTGTTTCTCTGGAGAACCCTAATACAAAATTTATTTTTATTTCTCTGTTGGATACACTTAAACTTAATTTTCTAACTGCACTCATTCTTAATACATAACCTCAATTTATTAAGGAACACATTTTGAAATAATGTACTAAGAAGTTAGCATGTGAAGGTAGATTTTCAATGGCCTGGTAAATACGTTTTATTATGGGATTGATCATTTGGTTAAGCATTATATTATAGATTGAAATATATTTCATCATACTTCTAAGATATCTTTTAGCATTCACTGCTGTTGTTGAAAACTTTGATGCCAATCTGAGTTCATTCTTTTGTTTAGGACTTTTCCCCAACCTCCACCCCGGCTGCTACTACTGGAAACCTGTGGTCTCACATCCAGAATTACACACAGATATGTCTAGAAATGTATAACCATTCTTTTACATCTTTCGGCATCTATTAGGCTCTTTTCTGTAGAAAGGTCATGGTTCTTCAGTTTCTTTGCACAAGTATTACCATCTGAGGACTTCTTTGACCACCCAATTTAAGCTGCTCATCTGCCCCAGCATCCAATCTGTCTTCCTTCCCTGACTTATTTTCATCCATAGCATGTATTAACATACAAATTACCAAGTAACTCACTTACATTTTTTACCCTTCTTCCATCACTAGAATGTGCTCTGAAAGAGGGCAATTTTTTGTGTCTGTTCTGTTCACTATTGTACACCAAAATATCTGTCTAGCATCTCACAGGCATTTAATACGTACTTGTTAAATCTTTGTTTAATATTTAAGAAAGAGGCAAGAAAACCTCCATCTGCCTGTGTCAGACTTGTCAACTGTCCAACTTCAGCTTAGATGTATGGGTGTATGGGCAGCTGTCCTGAGGAGAGCCATGACACGGAGGATGCTCAGATGAGAACGGGAGACTATAGGTGGGTGCCAACATCCCAGTTCTCTCCAGGGAGTTCATTCTGAAAATCGATTGAGACACAAAATTTTATTTAGAATTATGAGTAAATATTTTTAAAAATAACATGTGTGAGGAGGATGTGGAAAGAAAAGAGAAATCAGGAGGAACTCCACTTAAATAGAGGGTAGGCTGATTAGTAGTTATTTTTTAATCTTTGTATTATCCCAGATCTTGAAGACTTTTCAATTTATTATAGAAATTTGCAGAAATTAGCAAAATATGTTTTTCCAGATGCTCCTGTGAGGATTACCCCAGTGGTTGCTGTCTAATGTGAACTGCTCATACAAATATCGATTTAGCATTGCTATTAAAGTCCTGCTGGAGCCATTCAGCTTTCCCTATATACTTTTAACTATCATCATTTGGAAATGCCATTGTAATTTAAGCATAGATTTATTTAGAAATCTTATATCTGGTATAGTTGTTAACATCTCTGCTACCTAGGCAACAAAGTATGGTTCTGTTGCTAGCATCTTTTCATTTTTAGCAAGTGAAATCTGAAACTCTTTTTAACAGCAAACTTGTAAAAATAAAAGCTAAACTTAAATATATCACTTTATATTAAAGAGAAAAAGAAGGAGGAGGATAAGAATAAAGGGATGCATAGTATGAAGATTCATAAAAAAAGAGACTGGAAATCCCATATAATCCTGTCATCCAACTTTTGGGTATTTACCCCCAGATCACAAAAACAGTAATTTGCAGAAATATATGTACTTTCGTGCTTATTAAAGCCTCATGTACAATAGCCAAGAATTGGAATCTGCATAAGTGCCATAGACAGATTCAATGGGGTATGTATAAAATGGAATACTGCACAGTTCTTAAAAATAGTGAAATCCTGTCATTTGTGACATGGATGAAACTACAGGTCATTATGCTAAGATGTTAAGTGAAATAACTGAAGAGAAACACAAATACCAGATGATCTCACCTATATGTGGAATATAAAGAAACAAAAAAGAGGAATAGACAAAGCAAAAACCAGTCCTCGGATACTGGCAGTAGAATTGAGGTTACCAGTAGAAGAAGGGGAGCAAGTGGTGATGGGGTCCAATGGATAGTGGTGAAGGAGTTCTGATAATTTGGTGGTGGATATAGTGTATTGTCTTAAAGTTGATGAGTGGTAAACCTGCACATATAAGCTTATATCATTATATAAATCAAAGTTACCTCACAAATATTACAAATTTTAAAAAAGAATATAAGACTGTATATATGCCTGTTTCTTGGAGAAAGCAGCACACATTTTGGATAGAGGTTAAAAAGAAGAGTATGTATTTCAGGATAAAGCAAAAAAATCCCAGGATACCAATAAAATTCCCTTCTAATTTTCAAAGTTTTAGTAATCCTTGAAAAGTGTGTAGACTGACTACACACATTATATCCTAAATACACAAATACCCATATACTACTCTTTTAAATTACAGAAATAATGTATTTTATAGAAAATATAAAAGTATAAAAATGCAAATAAAGATTCCAACTAAAAACCTCTATTCTAAATCTTTGAGATAATTTTCCTAGTATTTAGTTTTGAAATCATAGTTTTACTTTAAAATTATATTGCAATCATTTGTTAAATCATTAAAATGCTTCATAATCAGAATTATTCAGAATAGTCAGTGTGTCATAGATAAACCATCCCAGTGAAACTTTCAGTTAATTTATTTTCAATTTTTAATATTAAGAAACAAAGCATAAGAACATCCTTATACAAAAAGCATTATCCACATCTCTTCTAATGAAACAAGAGGAAGAATCCCTGAGTCAAATGATAAGTATTCAGGCTCCTGAAATAGAGTGTCAAATATCTCCCCAGAAAGACAGAGAATTGGACCCCTGTCACAGTGACCTGGGGAGATCCACCACCTGACCCTCTCTAGTCTTGTGGTGTCAATCAACTAAATGAAAGGTGATATTCTCCCATCTATATTTAGCCACAAGTGATTCCTCCATTAATTATCCATATCTTTTCAATCATTTTGTCTATAGAAGTATCAATATTTTCCAACAATTTATAAAACTCTGAAAACAAACATTATTATCAACACGTTTTCATCAGTCAGTGGTAAACCTTTTTCGAAGTTCGTCACTTTAATGTTTTCATGGTATTTTCTCTTTTGCTTTAGAAATAACAATTTTGATGTGCCCTGGTGGTGCAGTTGCTAAGTTAGTGGTTGGAGCATGGACCATGTATAAAGCCCAAGGACCTAGGTTTGAGACCCTGTTCAACCAAAATAAGTAGGTATATAAAAATAAGTAAATAAATAAATGAATAAATAAATAAATGGAAGTAATTCTTTCCTTCTTTAAAAATGCTTCTTTCTCCTCTCCCTTTCTTCCACTCTTAAAAGAGAAGTTTTGTTATAGAGTTGAAAGCTTTATCATCAAATCTATTGATCTTTTCTTTGCACAAATGGTCCTGAGAATTCTTATTTTTTTAATCTGTGCTTTTTTATTTGCTACATATATTGTGTTATCTATACATGACTGGAACTAATTATGGTGTGTAACATAAGGGATAAGGTAAGTTGACATTTTCCATGTTCCATTTATTCAACAATCCATCCATTCCTTTATTTTGATGTTACCTTTATAGTATCTCAAGTCATCCTACTTTAATAGGGTATTCTCTTTTTTCAGAACTATTTTCTTTTATACATCCATACTCATGCCCACACTACCCATTACTGGAAAAAGTTTATTTATTAGCTTTCCTTTCTGAATTCTCTTTTGTCATTATCATGTATTTATTCTTCCAGCAAAGTCTTAAAGAAAAATTTCATTCAGAATGTATGGATCCCCTTAAACCTGATATACTGATATATTTATTATAGTCCACACAGACACATTGTCTGTCTTTCCATTTATATAAACCTTATTTCATGTTTCTTGTTAGAGTTCTATAGTATTTTTCACAAAAGCCTGACACCTTTCTTATTAAGCTTATATTTCTAGGTGGTTTATATTTCTGTTACTTTTGTCAAAGAATATTTTTTCTCATTATATTTTCTCATTGTGGCTGGGATATTTGAAGTCCACTAATATATTCATTCATCTTTGTGAGCTCACTTCTAATTATGTTTTATTGGATTGTCTAGGGTTTTCATAGGTATGTGATCATATCATCCATATATAGTGATAACTTTGTTTCCTCTTTTCCAGTAATTACATTACTTATTTCTGTTTTCTGCTGTGAACAAAACTTGTAAAATAATATTAAATGATAAAGAAAATAGCAGATATCCTTGTTTTGTTCCTAATATTAATAGAACCATCTTTATTGGTACTTTCCCAATATATAATATGAATTGTCAGTGGAAAATATTCTTTAATGTGTTAAGGAATTTAAGAAATTATTCTTCTATTCACAGGTAACAAAATGATTTTTTCCCATAAAAATTATTGTAATACTTTATCAATGCCTTTCAAAATTAAATTGTCATATTTTTTCTTATTTGATCTATCAATATTATTTGATAACAAATTTTTTAATAGTAAACCAAAACTGATATTTCTACTTCATTGTGGTGAGCTATGCCTATCAAATATTTTTAGTAATTGGAAGGTAAATTATCTAAAATTAAAAATAATATTTTATCATCACAACATTTATTTATAACATTATATAAGTTTCCTGTATGCAGTTTTATAAATCAACATCTGTATATACACATTTTTTTGCCACCAGAAGTTTAGTTTCCATCCATCACCATTCAAGTTACCCCTTTTACCAAATTTACCCACTTGTTTTCCCTCTTCTCATCTGACAACCACTATTTTATTCACGTGGTCTAAGGGCTTATTTTTGTTTGGTTTAGTTTGTTCATTGCTTTTACTTCTTTATAAAAACGATTTGTCTCAGAGTCTTCTTTGACAACTTGTGTTTGGATCATTTTACAATAATTTTTCCAAAACACCCTGTGGTCCCAGAAAATCATGTATTTCATCCAATAATGAAATATATTATTTCATTATAGATGTATTATTCTCTTCTTATTACTATAAAAGAAAAATTATCTGTATGTTGTTATATTAACCTTGGTCTTTGGGATTCCATTGTGTGCTCCTCTGGATTTCCTAAATCTGTGCCTTTAAAAGACACTATTTATTTTAGAATAGTGTAGAATGTGGATTAATGGTCCTTAAACATGATCATGTCCTGACCTCCAGAGCTTGAGGGCATTATCTTATGTGGCAACAGGTACTTGATAATGTGACTAAATTAAGGATTGTATAATGGAGATGATATTCTGGATTATGTCGGTGGGTGCCGTGTGATCACAGCGTTCTTTGAAGAGGGACACAGAAAGCCATCAGAGAAGTCAATCTGCACCAGGGATGTAGCACAGAGCAGAGTGCGGGCAGCCTGGAGAATCTGGAAGATACATGAACAGAGTCTCCTCCAGATCCTCCAGAAGCAGCCACCCCATCAGCATCTTTATTTTAGCCCTTAAGACTCACTTTGGATTTCTGACCTCCAGCAGTATGAAAGAATCAATGTGTATTATTTTAAGTCACTGACTGTATGATCAATTGTTCCAGCAGCAATAGGAAACAAACACCATCTTTTTAGATTAAAAGAAAAGATGGTATAGCATTTTCATATGTCCCTCCCACCTTTCCCTATTGTTACTATCTTACATTAAGAGGTGCATTTGTCATGATGAATGAATAAATATTGATGCATTATTGTGAACTAAAGTTCATACTCAGTTCCTTTGTTTTTACCCAGTGCCCAATTTCTGTCCCAGAATTGTGTCCAGGGAGCCTCATCACAGTTAGTAACATCTCCCTAAGCTTCTCTGGGCTATGACAGCAGCAGACCACCCATGTTATTGATGACCTTGATCATTTGAAGACTGCTGGTCAGGTATTATATAGAATGCCCCTCAACTGGGATTTGTGTGAAGTTTTTCTTATAACTAGACTGGGTGATAGGTTTGGGGACAAGATTACAGAAAAACAAAGTTATTCTCATCACAGCTTATCAAGGATTCAAACTATTAACATGATTCATCATCCTGATGTTGATCTTGACAACCTGGGTAAGATACTGTTTGTTAGTTTCTATACTATAAACTTGTCCTTTTCCCCTCGTTTGTCTAGTGCTTTTCAAACAACTAATTTTTAATGTATGCATCATGCACCCTTGTGGCTCAGATGCTCAGCCTGTAGCTGGGGTATGGACCATGTAAAGTGCAAAGATGCAGGTTAGAGACCCAGGGCCTGGGGAAACAGCCAAAACAAATAAGTGCAAGTGTTTCCTTCTCTTCCTTCTTTCCTTCCTTCTAATGCTTCTTCCTCCTCTCCCTTCCTCTCTTTAAAAAATAAATAGAAAATAAAATACATGTGTTTCTTTTTTCATTCTTTTTTCACTTTATAAGTAA
Source organism: Solenodon paradoxus (assembly GCA_004363575.1). Classification (NCBI taxonomy): domain Eukaryota; kingdom Metazoa; phylum Chordata; class Mammalia; order Eulipotyphla; family Solenodontidae; genus Solenodon; species Solenodon paradoxus. The sequence continues at coordinate 840,237 of RJWH01000161.1, read as the reverse complement.
CTGTAGCTTTTATGTTGATGAATTTGTCCTATCACACTCATGGCTCCTTTTTCACTTTTTTTATTAACTTCTTGAGTTAAATCCTCAGTATATTTATTTTACTCTGCAAAAAAATGCATATAGCATGGTATTTGGTTGGCAAGGAGTTGTTTGTTCAGAAATTTGTTATTGATTTCCATGTTTATAACACAATGGTGAAAGAGTGCATCCTACATAACATCTGCCTTCTGGAACTTTGTGTGTTCTTATTTGGGTTTATTCTGTGGTTACTTTCTGTATTTCATGAAAGCTTTTTTAAAAAGGTATGTTTTCGATTTGCAATAACAAACTCGACTAAATTTTGTGATGGATATGAGCACACTTGTTCTGATTGTCATTGAATATCCAGCATCTCAAACAAGGTCTGAGACACAGTAGGACTTCATGAAGTGATATTGAGAAAATTACTACTCAAGTTTTGACATCCCTAGTTGTGAAAACCCAAAGCAATTTTGGCTCTCTCTACCCTTGTGAAAAATAACCCAGGAGTGAACCCCTGCTCTCAAATGAGATGATTTTCCACATACAAATACAAGAGTATCTTCCTAAAAAGAATAAGAATTCATATTTTATTTCAGCAAAGTTAGTTGATAATTATAAAGTCCAATATTAGAAGAGATTGCATTCCTACATAGTAGCAATAAGCATTTGGAAAATGTAGTTTAAAAATACATAACATTAGCAAAGCAACAGAAATTAGAATAAATCTAATCAAAGATGTATAAGAACTTTATGAAGAAAATTATAAAAATGTAATGAAAGGTATTCAAGAAGACCCAAGAACAGAGAAATATACCATAACATATGAAAAGACTCATTATCATTGAGATGTCATTTCTCCCTAAACTGATCTATCAATGCAATGCAAGTTCAAGAAAAATCCAACAGAAAGTTATCATGCAATTTAAAAAATCATTTATTTTGAGGAATAAAGCTACCTGGGCCACTTTTATAAGACAATAGCTTGCAAACCTTGCTGTATCACATATCAGATTTTACTCAAATGCTGTAATAATGAAAAACGTAGACAGAAATCGAACAGTCAAAACACAACAAAAACTAACCCTTGAATTCTGATGATAGAACTGAGGCTACCAGAGGGGAAGGGGTGGGGTGGGAACAAAGGGTAGGGAGTCCAGTGGACAGGAGTGGAGACCATTAGAAATGTGGTAGATGTGGTGTGTTATCATATATATCATATATTTGTTGAAGAGTGAACATCTAAAACTTGTGTTGTAAATCAAAGTTACCCCAATTTTAAAAATGGGAATGTAGGTAAGATAGGTAAATAAAATTAGGAAATAGAATATCTATTTTTGCTTACAGACCTACCCATATATGGAATATTGATACAGGGCAGAGGAAGCTTCTAAATGGTGGGAAAAGGAGAGATACACTGAGATAACTAAACAAATTTTGAAAACATTAATTTATCTATTTATTATCTGCCTTTTTGCACTACAAAGAAAGGTCCTGGAAGGCAGGAAACTCATGTTCCCTACACAATTGCATCAGAATGCTGCATTACATAATTACTTCTCGCTTATAATGATTAGCTTCTATGGTTTGAGAACTGGTGGTTTCTATTCTCCAATAGTCCCCTGCATTGTGTGAACCCTGAAGGACACGGGGTTCTACTCTTAGTTTTCCTCTGTTGCTCTGGATCAGGTGAACTATGGTTCCTCAGAACAAAACTGTCACCAAACTGCACCAGGCTATGCCTAAATGGGCCATTTTGCACAGTCACACAAGGACCTTCAGCCAGGTCCTCTTCACATGTACAGATCTAAAAGAACAAGGTGGCATTTGGGTAACTCAGTGCAAACCCATTAACTCTCTTGGAATCTGAGGAAATCCACATGCCTCTCAGGCATTGTTCATTCCTTTACCCTGAACTTGTCCAACATTCCCATATCCTGAATATTTCTAGTTCAAAAGTTAGCTTTTCTATTATGTAGTCTGCGCAGCTTTGACAGCAGGTTTTTCTAGCTCAACATCTGAAGCAGAAAATAGCGGCACAGGGATTTGGCAGAAATCTTGAAATGACTCTCTGAAACATTCAAGTTGTGTGCAAATACCTAATATTCAAGGTTCTCCTTTATTCTGACCCAACACACCCTCTCTGCCCTGTACAAGTCCTCACTCCTCTAACCTTAAATAGATGCTTCTCCTCTGGTTTCACAATGCAATATGCATTCCAGAAATGGCAGGGGCTGTGGACTCTGTGACCCATTATTATTGTAGTATGTAGGGAAGAGGATTGATGCATTTGGGCAGCATGAAGATGGAGAAAGAGGAAATGAGAGGAAGGAAAGAGAAGAAAGAACAAAGGGAAAAAGGAGGGAGGTGGGGAGCAGGGAAGAAGAGAGACAGTACGATGAGTAATATTTATGTGTATTGCATTTATATATACATAGATATCAATAGATTTTACTATTTAGACTAATTAAAATATCTTAAAAAACATTAATAAAGACATGAATCCACATTTAGAGTTAAGGAATCTGAAATTCAAGGACTATAAATGCACTGTCCAATGCCAGCAGCACTCTGAGCTCGGGCTGTAGCTTTTCTCACCTGGAAGACCTTCCACTCTCTCTGAAAATCATACTTTCCTGTGGGACCAGGCTGTCTGAATCATGTGTCCCTACTGAATGCTGGGAGCTCTGGTGTCCCATTTTCGAGTTGAGCCCGTCTAGACATCCCATGGCTTGGGGCTTCATGGGTTAGTCTAAAGTCATTGAAACCTTTGTCCTGTAGACTAGGAAATGGCTTCACAGAATGATTGCGTGCTGGTTCTAGAAAACAAAGCGATACATCAGAAACAGGAGGGTTAGGCAGAGTGAAAATCCCTGGGTTCTCTGCAGTTAGAAACGTCTGAATGTGAATCAGGATTTGCAACTTACTGAGTGACCATGAGCAAGTTGCTCTCTTTCCTAGTTTTTCCTTACTTGACATATTGGGAAGAATAATCTTTGCAAGAGTCATATAAAGATAAGAAATAAATTATATAAAGTGTCTGACACTAAAGTTCACTGTAGGTTTCACTGTCTTAATTTTATTACCATACCTCTTTCTACAAGACTCATCTTGAAAATAGAATCTCTGTGTATCCATTCCCTATATTCTCCATCACACCCAAAGCAGACTGTGGGAGTGGTAGTAATACAGTTTTAAGTGCAAAAGAATGTTTTCTGCAAGGATAATATCCATTTAGGTTAATGTTCTCTAGAAAAGCAATGTTCACTTAAGCAATAAACTTGAATCTACTCTCTTGCTTTTTCAACCTTATGGATGCTCTTATCTTTTATATATTGTACATATATATGTTCATAAACATTTATTTTGCATGTGATAAAATATTATAAAAACAAACAAAATTTTAGTAATGAATGAGATTTCTATCTTCTAAGAGAGAAGAGTTCTTGAACAAGATATAGGAATCTATATAGTTTTAATCTGTGGAAAGTAATCAAGCTCTTCCCTGTGTTAATTTATGTTTTAGTATAAAAAATCCAGATATCAGAACTGGAAAGATTTCCAGAATCCTGTCAGAGGATACCTCCTAAGTGTACTCTGGCACAAAGACACAGGATGCGAAAAAGTTCATAATTTCCTAATGTATGAAATCACATGTACACAGTCCTTTTTTCCAAGTGGCCTTGTTATGTGACTCCTATAAATAATCTTCACTTGGACTGCCAATCACGTCCAAAGTGTCATATACCTAAAAGCAACTTGATGTATGAATAATGGAAAGTTTCAGTGAATTCAAAGAAGTTACCAGTTGGAAAGACTTGTACTGTGACTAGGAAATGAAAGCAGACCTCTTCAAGTTTTCTTAGAACATTGTCAAGGTGAGAAAAATCTAAATTAAGAGTCAAAGGACTAAAGTAAAAATACAATACTGGTCAGGTTATTGGAAGACAAAGAATGAACATGTTTATTTTGTGTGAGAACCACGTTTGTATCAGCATGGAGTTCATTGCACTTTAGGACTCAGTCAAAACAAAGTAAATCAATCATTTATTAGAGTAGAAGATAAAAGACTTGGGGATTTAATTTCTTACATAGCATGAATAAAAACATTCATTTTTCTGCTTTGAAAAATAATCAAAAGATTATTTGGCAGGATGTTATTTTTAAATTTCTGCATTACGCTACTAATTTTTACCTCCCTAAAAGTCTTTGCCTCTTATACCCAAGTGGATTTACCTCTGGCTATTGAATCACATGTATCCACAAAGGCCCGTGTCTGCTTGGTTTATGCTATAGCTTCTCAATCAATACTCATGTACACTTGCTATTTTTTGGTTGTTTTTTTTTAAGCATTATCTATTTTCTAATTATTCACATTGGCTGTTCCCACAGACCCAGATCGCAAACCTGGGTCCTTGGGTGTATGTGAACTGTGTTCCTTCAGAGGTGGCTAACCTAACCGCTAATCCATCAGGGCACACCACATATGCTTGCTTTGACAACGGCTCTGTTAGCAGTTCTGTTGTTCTGCCCATGTTCCTCCATCCTTCCAATAACACATCTTCATTAGACTTCAATTTCCAGCCATTTAAATACTGAATATACATTTTAAAATATTATCTAGCTCATCTATTTGCCAAAATTATATGGTAACTCTGTAATAAAAAGTACAATTATTATGACATATCTCCGCCATTTATATGTGTTAAAACAATATTTTCTAAGAAAAATATTAAATGCAGTTATACAGTTATTGGGCAGAGTGGGAGGTATTATTTTCTTTAATGATTTCTTGAGAAGGGGCCATTTTCAAGTCCTTATTACATATCTAGCAAATAAACGAGATAAAAGAAATAATAAATAGATGTGATATTCTTTTTTCCAATGGCATTAGTTGCAGAAATTATTTCTGATGAAATCTCCTTTTTACTTGCTTTCCTAGTTGAAGGGGTGAAGAGTTCTAACTCCACTTTGAGAGCAGAGGGAAGCAAACAATACAGGCTCATCAATCTCTAGAAGCACTTCCAACGTTGCTAATCACCTAGTTCTTTGTCTAACCAGGACGTCCTAGGGAACCCGGGTCTGCTTTTCATGGTTTACTGGTGAATACTGCTCAAATTGATTTGAAAATGCTGCTGCTGGCATGTCTAAAGCAAGTAAAAATCTGGATGAGGAAAGTGTTGCTTTTTGAAGCTACACTAATTTTCAAGGAAAACTCAGAAAGCATCAGTAAAGAATGATGTGATGTTGAAGAAGTTTATGGCAGGGATGGGGACTAGAGACCAGAATACTTCCCACCCCACATGTACTCACTTTTCTTCTTCTATTTATTTCTCCTTAATAATAAATATCTCCCCTCCTGGACAGTCAGTCAAACTGAAGAAATCCATCATACTATACTCTGAAAATGGGTCAGTCTGAATAAAAGTTAAATTCCAAGAATCACATGTTTGTAAAGCTCCACTCTGCCTAACTTTTAAAGAAATGTCTTTTTTTAATCCTTGAGTTTACAACATTTAGTTGACTCATGTAACACCTTTAATATTTGATATTTGAATCTAATAATACAAGTTTTCATTGCCCATTGGAGTTTACAATGCATCTTCAAAGCATTGTCATGTCTAAAATTTACATCTATTAGTTTTGCCTATAATCTGATAAGAGCATTCAGGTTGACTGGTGAAAATTTGAGTAAGTATAGGTAAGCTTACTTTATTTTCCCAGAAAGACCTACAGTAGATAATATTTTTATCATTATCACCATCCTTTTATAAAACAGAAAACTAAAATAGTTGGTTGGGAGATTGGGAATTTCTCCAAGCCACTTCACCACTTTCTGCTTGAGCCCCTTCTGATCTTCTTCATGAGTAAGACCTTAATCTATAATGATTTCTCTGCTGTGGTAGGCCAATAAAGAATCTTCCAAAGTTATTCACATTCAGATCCCCAGAACTTGTGACTACTCTACCTTACATGATAAAAGGGACTTTGCAGATGTGAATAAGCTAAGGATTTTGAAATGAGGAAATTACTCGGGGTGGTCCTGGTGAGCCCGGTGTAATGACAGGGTCCTTGAAAGAGGTAGACAAGAGGATAGGAGTCAAAGGGAGGGTGTTAAGAAGGAAAACAGTATCAGAGAGGAGGAATGATACTATACTGCTGGCTTCAAATGTGGAGGAAGAGGCCACAAACCAAGGAATGTTGACAATCTCTAGGAACTGAAAAGACAAGGGACTCAAGGCAAGAAATATACTCTCTCCTAAGCCTCCAGAAATAAACATAACCTTACAAACATCTTGATTTTACCACCCTACTCTCCACCACACACGCACACACGCACACACACTTCATACTCTGATCTATAGAGAATAAATTTCTGTTGGGTTAAGCCACTGAGATTGTGGAAATTTGTTCCTGCAGCAAAAGGAGATACATTTATCCAATTAGTCTCTGTTAGTCCCCAAATTCTGTTTTGTCAACTTCATGTCTATTATTAATGATATCACTTTCTGTCTTTATTTTAATAACCTTCATTTATCATTGTACTATGTACACATAGGTTTTAGTCCTATTAAGAGTTTCATCACTTTTTAGGTCTATCAAAAGACAAATAGACACATCTGGGTGAGGATCTGAGAAAATGGAATCCTTGCTACATATTGCTGGTGGGAATGTAAAATGGGACAGTTGCTGTAGAAAACTGCTGGGTTATATTAAGTTAGACATAGAATTACCAAATGACCCACGAATACCACGTGTGGGACAGACTCACAATAATTGAGAACAGGTGTTCAGACAAATATTGTACACAAATGTTATAGCAGCAGAATTCCCAATAGCTAAAAGGTGAAAATAACCTATTTTAGCTGATGGACCAAATGGCTACCGACCATTTACTACTGGGTAAACAAAATATGGAATAGCAATACAAAGGATTATCACTCAGTCACAAAAAGAAATGAAGTAATAATATATACTATCAAGTAGCTGAACCTTGAAACCATGATGTTAAGTGAAAGAAGCACTTACAGAGGACACATGTTGCACAACTCCATTTGTATGAAATATCCAAGGCAGCAAGTTCCTAGAGACAGAAAGCAGACGACTGGTTTCCAGGGCCTGGGAGGCGTGGAAGGTGGAGGTGACTGTTTAACGGGTGCAAGATTTCCTTTGGGGTTGATAAGAATATTCTAGAATGAGATAGTGTTGCTAGTTGAACAATATTGTGAATGTACTAAATGTGGCTAATAGCAAATCTCATGTTATGTATATTTTACCACAATAAAAATGTTTAGAAAAACAGAACCAAATTTTGCTTAAGTTAAAGTGTAACACCCAACTGATCTCTAATTTCCAATTCTACAGTCCAGGGACTTCCAGTTAAATTACTTCATTTCTTAGTAAATGATTATTTGAATGCGTATGCCATATTTCCAAGTAACATGCTTATATGTATTATCTTCTGTTGATACATGAATTTTGGCTTTATCTATTGACAGCCAACTATTTACAGCTCTCATCTTTTTCATAACTTAGAGCTCTTTCTTATTCTCTGACTTTTGTGTTTTTCCAGTATGGCATTCTTCCTGTCAATGTAATATCTTTCTTCCCTCTCCAAGTATGTATAATTATTTTAAAGTTAATTCTTCTCTTTACTTTGTTTATATTTTATTCAAGTACTTTCTTCCTGTTGCTATCTTCTCTGTCCTTTATCAAGAAAAAGAGAGAAATTCTACCCACTCCGCTGGTTTCTTCTTAGGTTAGTTGTGTCATCAAATTAACATTAGACACATTAGTAGAAGAAAAATAATTAAGTGTATATTTATGGGGAGTCTATATAGATGTGGATTCCAAAGATAGTGGGAAAAATGGGCGCATAAATATCCTGAGTCAAGGAATGGGATAGGAAGCTGGGACTTCAAGGAGGGAGGCGGGGTACCCATGAAAAGAAGAGGGGTACTCATATGACAAAGACCAGATATTCTCTAATTAGATATTTCCCTTAACTTTTAGATAGGCTTTTCCAATAGAAAGGTTATTTCTAGAGATAATCCTAATCTGGGTAAAACCTTCAATTTTGATTCTTCTAGGTGGTCAAGGGAGTGGTAAAAGTTTCTTGTGAGCTTATAGCACCTCTACTGAGCTCAGTTCTAAAAAATCAGCATTCAAACAAAATTGCCCAGGGATGCCTGCTGTAAACTTCTTGGGAGGCCTGTCCTTCACCTTCATATTGAAGCATCCCTTCAAATGTCTATGACCTTGACTATGTACACATTTAGGATGGAGACACTAACCAGTTAGTTGGCAGTTCCTTCCATAGAAGAATAATAGGACTCACTGGAACTTTTTTTAGGGAAAGCCAGCCGTATGTCAGTATCTTGAAGTCTATTCTTCGGGGACACTTGTCTTCTGCAGAAAAAAAATCTTTATTTCCAATGTGGTTAGTATCTTTGTGAGTGGAGGGCATGGGGTTATACACCTGGCTGTTGGCCTTCAGTGTCCCATGACTTGCTTCCTTTTGTTCCCAATTGTGTACCTCCCTGTTTACTTCCTCTTAGTAATAAACTGCTGACCTCCTACAGGCACTTGGCTGACTTTACGTGGTCAGAGCAGGGCTTAGTTCCCTATTTCTAGCCCCAGGCTTTTGAAATCAGAACTACCAGGAAATCTTACTCAGCTCCTGTACCTGGGCTGGTGGTTCTTCCCTGCCTTTTTAGGTACGGTATGGGTGATGCCTGGCACACCTAAGCCAACAATTGAATATCTCAAGTGTCAATATTTATGTTGTCCTCCTATGAAGAGTTAGCCTTTCAGAAACCCTGAATCACCTACTGGATAGAGACAGGCCATCAGATATGTGGAGGACCATCCCTCTGAAGTTCTTCTTGGGCTGGTGGAGCAAACAAACTAACACCAGACAGATTAGTAAAAGAAAAAGATCAAATTTAATCACACAGGCATGGAGAATTTCCATGATTGTAAATTTTAAAGTAAATGAGAACAAAAACTAGAACCCGTAAGTCTCAGAAAGTTGAGAAACAAATGAACAAAAATGCTGGAGGCTACAAAAAAGGACCACAAGTAACAAAAGAGAATTCTTAAACAATAATACAGCAGAAAATGTCCAACTCCCCTGATCTCAGTAAGTTACTTACTATGGAGTATATTTAATGACCTACTAACAAAATGGGAATGGGGTCCTGGGGTGTCAAAGAGAGAGAAGGGGAACTTCCCAGGAGGGGATAACTTAGTAGGACAAAACCTTGTGACCAGATGTTGTCCTGTTTCAACATGACTTAATCTGATAAAAGGTTATTTTTCTAGGCAGTCTTCATTCTTTAAGGTAATGGTAGCTGTTTGTCTTGAGACCTGCAGGACCTCTATTAACCTTTAACTTCACATACCAAGGTGATACATATTAGAAAAAACCTGCTCTGGACATCTCAGAAAAATGTCCACCTGAACCTTTCGGGGAGGCTGATCCTGCAAATACATCAAAATGAGGACAATGTCTGAAATGTGTGGCAATGTCAGACTTCAGCATCTGTGTTAATATGGTATGATAAAGCACTGAGACTTCACTTTATGGGCCTGGAACTCTGCTTAGCTACAAAATGCCAGCTGTCCCCAGGCTCCAACTGCTTACTACTCAAGAACAGTCGGTGTACAAAACAGAACTATGCACAATCTGGCAGAGAAACCCTTGAAAACACTGCAGATTCCAGAATTGCTGAACTCTCCTAATGATTTTCAGATAAAAAGGCTTCCACGGGCTGTAACTGCTAAGCAGAGTCTTATAGAATTTAATTGTTATGTTTGTTTGGGTGTGATTGTGGGCTTTTGGGGGAGTGTTTATGACAATCTATTTATCCACAGTCTGAAAAAATGATAACACATGCTAATACTCAAATGATCTGCTACTACCAGGTATTAGGAATACCAGATCACATCATTCCCGGTATAAAAGCCCCCAACAGACACTAACTGCAAACTCTTCACCAGATGATTTCTCCTTTACCTACCTCTTTCGCCTGATATTTTCGTTCCCTTCACTATTAATAGTCACAGGAGTCTTTATTAAGTGTGTATTATCTGTCAAACTCTGTGTCAGGTGGTTTAAATGCATTATCTGTTTTAATATTCATAACAATCCTAAGAAAGAGTTCATTTCACTGTCATTTTATAGGTAAATAAAGCAAGACCCAGAAATTATCTAACTTGGTCAGGAAGAATAAATATTAAGTGTTGGTTTATAATCTTTCTCTGTGTCATCAATATGAGCTTCCATTGAATTCTTCCTCGAACAACACACAAGAACACAAGCGTGATACTTGTAACACTGATGACAAGAGTCTAAGTGTCATCTTTGATTTCTCTCTTTCTCTCAACATGAACATTCAATTTCTCAGCAGTTTCTGTCAGGTTACTCCCCAAAACATAATCTGAATTTCATTGCTATGGACATAACCTGAGCCATTGTAAGAGTCTCCTAACTCTACCTCTTCTCACCCATTCTTCGTGCACTGATCAGAGGACCTTACTCCTTAAAACCCTCCACTGATTTCTCCTGTTAGATTAGAATGACCATCAGATTCCCTATCATAGACTTCAAAATTACACTTCATCTAAGGCTTCCAACCTCTCACCATTTTTGTTTTCATTTTGGGTTTTTTTGTTGTTCTTATTGTTACTTTGCTGCTGTTAGTTTAGGAATTGGAATTCAAAAGCAGAAAGTTGCATTATCATTCTCTGTAGTTCATGGTGAGCCATAGAAGTTTCCTGATTTGTCTGTTAGTAGGTTGACTTGTTTATTTCTTTGCTTCTTATATCCAAATTCCCCAGTTGAATTTCCTCTTCCTAATGTAAGCAACCATTCAAATATGTTTTGCATGTAAGTATTATGATAAAATGCATATTGACCATTGATACACATTTGTCTTTCAATTATGTAGCTGATCCCTTGGACTAAACTACATTCGACCTTTTACATCTTTCACTTGATATCATGTTTTGAAGCCTCATAGATATTACATGCTACATGTTGCCTCTAACCCGTCTTCTAACTGTTATATAGTATTCTCTGCTACATCCACCATCATTTGACTACTCAACCCCAGAGAACAGAAACCCAGGTTAGACCGGCTTCTACTCCCCATCACCATAAACAGAAACATCTCTTTGTTGTGGATTTTTGTGTGAATGCCATTGTGGTATAAATCAGCGGGTAATCAGTGGATAATCTTGTATATTCAATTTGATGAGGCTCTGCCAAATTGCTCTCCAGAACATCTACAGCCCATGCTCCCCGCAGTTGATATCTCCCCTCCCCAATACCCATTACACACCAGGCATTGTCCACCTTTCTGAATTTTGTCACTCAAATAAGTGAAAAGTTTTTGATGACTGATCAATTGGAGCATCTTTCATGTGCTGTAGTTTTCACTTCTGTAAATTGCCTGTTCGTGGTCCTTGACTATTTTTTTCACTATGATTACTAGATTTTCTTGCTGATTTTGCAAGAGTTCCTGGTAAATTCTGATTATAAGTCCCTTAATGATGTTGATGTTAGGCAATGAAAATATTTTCTCCCAAACTATCATCTGTCTGCTAAATTTATCAAAATTATTCTTTATTGGATAGCAATTATTTGCTTTAATAAAAATTAATCTTTTTTCTTTGTGGTTTGTGCTTCTGAATTTTTTTAGAAGGTTTTTTCACCCTTATGACTGGATCTGATACATTAGTTCTGACAGGATCATACAAAAGAAACCCCAGAAATATATTCTACTTTGTTTATATTTCTAGAAATTTCACTGACCTTGTAGCATTGAAAATGTATTTCATACTGGGTGTGGTGGGAGGGGAGGAAGTCTTTTCACACCAACAAGTTGCAAATAATAAGGTTTTTTATTTCTCCCTTGTAATACTTGCACCCTTTTTCCCCTCTTATTATAGCTTGGGAAAGACCTCCAGTGTTTTATCAAATGTAGTCATGATAGTGAGTCTTGTTCATAATTGCATCTTAAATTTTTTCTTTAGGTATAGTTTTTGTTGTGGGTTTTCAGTAAAACTTTACTGTGTTAAAGTGAGTTCATTTGGTTCCTAATTTCCTGATAGGGTTATTATAAGTCAATATTGACTTATTTGTGCTATATCAAAAATATTTTCTATGAGTTGAGATTGTACTATAATATTTTTATATTAGTCTACTAATGTGGTGAATTATGTTGATAAATTTTATGATGGTACCATCCTTTTACTCCATGGGCAAAAAAAGATAACTAATATTTTACTAGGGATTTTCATATTTATGATTATAAGTGAAATAGATCTATAATTTTATTTTATGTATGTTTTTTGTGTTATCCCTATTTACTATGAAGTTAGTATCACACTAGCCTCACAGAATAATCTGGGAAAGTTATTTCCTGTATTCTGTACTTATCTGTATAAGATAGAAACCCTTGAAATTATTGGTAATACTTGTGGACAAAAACATCTGTGGCTGGGACTGGAAGATTTGTCTTTCTGAAACCATTTCAGTTGGCAATTATCAATATTTACTGGGTTATTAAAGTTATGCATTTTGTCTTGTGCCACTTTTGACATCTTGTATTTCCTTGGCATTTATCTATTATGTATATATATACCTATATATGGTATCAAACGTTATAATATGCTTTATTTTTAAAAAATATTTGTTGAGGCTGGTGTTATATCTGCTTTTTGATATTGTTTTCTTTCTTTAATTCTATCTTATTTTTATTAACATTTTTAAAAATATAATAAACACAGAGAAAGGCATATATCATAGGCAGGTAACTCTACAAATTTCTATGCATTTCTGTGAGGTTCCTATCTAAGAACAGAAGTGATGGATCAAATATATATATGTACAAAAACAGAAGTTCAAAATGATCACAGCAGCATAATTTATAATTCCTAAAAGTGAAAATGTCTTAAAATTTCTCCCATAGCTGGATGGATAAGGAAATGTGAGCATGCTTATGCCATGATGTACTGCAGAGCAATAAAGAATAAGCCACTACCACAAACAAGGGCACAAAAAATATGCACAAACGTAATGCTGAGTCAGAGAACTCAGACACAGTAGAGTACCTACTATATGTTTTCATATAAGTTCAGAAAAGACCAAAACTAAATTTTGGTTGTAAAAGAATGACAGCTAATTTGGGGGAGTCAGGCTCTGGAGTAGAAGTAGGTAATGTTCTCTACCTTGATCTAGTGCAGGAAAATTCAATGAACTCTATGTACTTACAATTCGTGCACTTTTCTCTGTGCCTGACATGCTTCAATAAAATATTTTCAAAAGACGCAGTGCCTATCACAATAGAATCACTGAAAATCCTGGAGTATCTCACACGCTAAGAATACTTCATATAAAGTAGTTTCAAGAGGTTGAAAATAAAGACATTGCAGTGCTAGTAGACAAATACAAACAAAACTGTTAAAAGAAGCATTAACTATCTCTCTCAAGATGGTTAAGATGAGGCATTCAAAAATGATACCAGTTTGGGGAAAAATATGTGTCGAGCCCAAGTGACACAGAGAAATGGCCTCCGGAGAAAGACAGGGAGAAGGGCTGACTAGCAGAAGGCTCTTGTCAGGCACCCTGGACTCAGAGTGACCACAAATCGTGTAATTCCAGTACTTGTTTCAGATACTGGTCATACAGGAATGCTTATTAGCTAGCTGTGCTGGAATGTGTCCACTGATGGGAGTATCCCATCATAGCAAACAGATGAAGTTTTGACAAAATGGCCTTGTCCCCTCCTCTGAAATTTTCCTTTCTCCTATAAAAACCCCCGTGTGACCCCCACCTGATGGTGTACTGACTCGAAGGCAACTGACAGTCTGTTACCCAGTTGGTTGTAATCCTCAAATATGGCCATTAATCAGCTCTTATTTATTCTTATTTTGCTTCAGTTTCTTTCATAGGTTGATAAAACTAAAATTAGATAAGGAGGAAAGTAAAGTTAAAAGTGCTGAACAGAATACAGATTAACATACTATGATGATAAAAAGCACAATATTATGAAGAAGTTATAATAATAGAAAATTTGCTTACATTTGACATAGGAACTAAATGCATGAAGCAAACCTGATTTAAAATGCAATTTGAGTGGAGACGTAAGTATACTTTCAGAAGCAGAGAATCCAGTACTCAAATAAAAATAAGGGCGAAAAGAGATCAAAAAGGTATATTTAAAAATACAAATCTTAAGAATAATTTTTAAAAGTCTAGTATAAAATATATAATTTTCATATAAATATGTACAGAAATCAATAGTAAGAATACCCATAAAGAAAACTATATAAATGGAGTTGAAAGCAATGCAATAAAATAGTAAAATATAGTAAAAAGCATTAGCTGCTTGGAAATTATGAAATGCATTTCTAAATAGCTGTTAGATGAAGAAGACTGCAAAGTTAAAATTATGAACTCTAAAGAAGGCAGTGAAATATGAGAACATTTCGTCCATGAATTTATGAGATGTAACCAGAGATATACTGAGAGCTAAAAAAATGCTTTATTACTTTAAGTTAGAAAGATAAAAGATTAAAATCTTAATATCTATCCAGAAAATTAGGAAAATCTTTTTTGTTTGCAATTTAGTAAGAGAGAATCTATAGATAAAAGATTGAACCTAACAAAAATTAGAAGAATAGCTAACAAATCCAAATACTGGTATTCCAAAGTTTCAATAAAATACATAACCAGTTGCAAACTTGATGATGGAAATAAGCTAAGAAAGTAAAAATATAAAAGATCAGGAACGAGAAAAAAGAAATTGCAGTTTAGGAGAGTTTTAGAAATGCAAAACAGATTACAAGCACTCCATGGCAACACATTTACAAATTTAGAGGAAATGGATAATTTCTCAGTAAAATATAAATGACCAAAATTAACCCAAAAAGGAGAAATGGAAAACTTTGAATAAACCAATTACCACAGAAGATATTGGAAAGGTCAAAAAGATCTTTCACTAAAAATACAATCAACTGGTTTCATAGCTGAAATCTCTCTAACCTTTAAAAAACAGCTGCTTCCTGTTACTTCAATGACTCTGGAAGATAGAAAAATAGAAATCCCTGATTTATTTTACAAAGCCTGCATAACTTCAATACCAAAACTTTCTAACAGACATGCAGAAACAACTCTAATCTCTCTGATGGGCATAAATTTTTTTTTAAATCCTTTAAAAAAAACAAAATAGACTATCGATGTATCAAAAGAATAAGACAACATGAAAATTTGGACTTACTCAAGGAATGAAAAGGTGATTTTACATCAAGGAACATATCAAAGTAATTCATTAGCAGAAGAGGAACATGTGATTCTATCAAAGGTGTGGAAAGGCATTTGATAAATTCAAGAATCATTCCCATGTGCTCAGGTAGGAGCTATAACTTCTAGAAGGACTGAATAAGGAGGTCAGCAAGGCTATCCCCTAAAAGCAGTGATAAAACTGGACAGAAATGTCAAACACAATATTCCAAATGCTAGAATTTAACCAAGGCTCACAATACATGAAAAAGCATGATTTACTCCTGGCTACATTCTTTGTTGTGGAATCTCTTATCTGATATCAACAGACAACTTAAATTCTGTACACAGGTGGAGTTGGTTTTGTTGCTGCTGTAGTTTGGTTTTCACCTTTAACCTATTTGTGTCTTTATATGTAAGGTGAATTTCTTGTGGAAAACTTTTATGTCACTTACATGTAATGTAGATGTTAATACGGTTAGGTTTAAATGTACCCCTTTGTTTTCTATTTATCCATCTGTCCTTTATAGCTTTTTCTGTTTTATTTTTCATTAGTATTTTGTTTATCTGTGATTGACTTGTTAGATATACCTCTTTTTCTTTTGTAATGGTTGACCTACAGTTTACTATATATATCTTTATCTTATCACAATCCACCTTCAAATAACTTTAGGACACTTTCCATCTATTTTAAGAAACTCACAACAGTGTACTCCCATTTCTCTCCTCAAACAAATATATAGTTGCCATATCTTTTAGCTCTGCAAACGCTATAAAACACACTCCACATAAGTAGAAAAACCCAATTTTCTTCCAATTTTCTCCTTTACACCACTACCACACTCAAAACCCATCTGATACCAGAGGTGTGTGACACAAGTCATTCTGTGACACCAGTTACAATTTAACTCAGCTCTGACGCTCTCTACCTGGAGAAGACATCAGATTCCACAGCTCAGGCCCACAAGACTGATCTGCCTACTCTACCTCAGAGCCCAACACTCAGTCCAGTTTGTCTCCTGTACTCCAAATCAATTGGCTACAAATCAGAGGTTCCTGGGGATTCCATGAATTGGCTAAAGTGGCTCATCGAACTGAGGAAAGCACTTTTATTTATTGTTCATTATTATTAAAGGACCCAAGAAAGGATACAGAAGAAAATGCAGGTGGAAGAGATGCACCAGTGAGGTGTGGGGGAAGGGCAGGAGACTCCATGTCCCTCCAGGGCATCACTACCCCAACTCCTCTGGTTTTCAGCAACCTGAAAGCTCCGTGAACCCCTTACTCTTGAGGTTTCCTGGAGTCTTCATCATGTAGGTATTGACTCCATTTCCAACCCTCCTCCCCTCTCTAAATAATGGGAACGGGGCTGAATACCAAGTTTCTCATCATGGCTTGGCCTTTGGTGACCAGCCCCATCAGAAACCATCGAGAGTCAACTTCATTTGGGACAAGGACACTGAAAATGAGTAGGCAGACATTTCTTATTAGTAGAGACCACATTTTCTCTAACTTACTTGATGTCAAAAAGAAGCATATTCTGTAGTACAAGCCTTCCTCTGGTTGATCTGGTTCATCTGATTCTTGCTTGTCATGTGCCTTTCTTGTTGTGTCAACCTTCTGATTCTTACTCTACTTTGAGAGGACCGAATTCTTTCTGGACATTCAGTTACAAAAAGATGTGTGGGAAGGGTTCTTGAACCGAGCAGAGATAGAAGGTAGCCTGAGATTAGGACTTTCTCACACTGTTCTACCACAGATATGTCTACACTGCACGTTATCTAATTGTGGTGTTCTGGAGTCACCTCTGAGGTAAGCAGAAAGTTCATGTATCTCCTGTGTGAACTGTTTTTTTTTAATTAAGTGGTAGTTTTCAATTTATTTTTCTTGATTATTTTCTTTTGAGTGTCACTTACATTCCTTCATTCATCTATCCCATCAAACCGACAGCCTCTTCTTGCAGAAACAGCAGGTCTAGAGAGATTCAGTCCCTCATCTCCTGCTCCCTCTGGTGTGAAACCAGGTTTGAGATCTCCCACAACGCCCCTCCATCCTGTCAAAACTACTGATAGAAGAAAGTAAGTGATGGTCATGCCCAAGGAACCTGAAGTCCATTGCTGAATTCTCTACACCCGGTGTACATGTTATTATACTTGAAAACTATCCCCTGTAGTGTTCCCTGGCACTGCTCTTTCCTTATTTAATTTTATTCTCTGTGGTTAGTATTGTTTTGTTGTTGCTGCTTTCACAGAGAGGGGATTAGAAATGCCTTCTTTCCAATCTTTAATTGGAAATCTCTACTATTTATTTCCATTCAATCCAACTCAGTAACTAACTTGAGACCGAGGAATAAAAGCTGCTGTCTTGAGTGCCCAGGAGAGCAGAAAGGAAGAGGTGGAAAGTCACTGAAAGCATCTGAAGACCACACGTCCTCGCATTCTACTGGAACAGAGTGCAAGGAAGGAAAGGCACCGTCACTTCCATGGTCACAGGAATGTTGTTTCAGCAGAAAAACCTCTGTGACTTTGCCTTATGTGAAATAGTCCTGTCTGCGCTCTGGAAACCCTCAGGACGATCCTAATAATAGCAGTGCCTGGAAGTATTAATAAATGATGCCTTTCAGGATGAATGATGGTGACTTATTTTTAAATCATTCAACAAGAATAAATAGAACCATCACCAATGTGACAAAGGTTAACAATTAGTGAGTGTAAGTCACACACAGACTATTGTTAACTGAAATTTCCTTGATGCTCTCTCTCACTTCGGCATTTTTCAAAATAAGATAGTGAAATTAAATATTAAAAAAAAATCTCAGTCACTTCAGCACGTTCTCCTGCAGGTACCTTTATCCAGAACCAGGTGGACCACTTAACAAGAGAGACTTCTTTGTTAAAGACCAAATGTGGGCTAAGCATTTCTGGGGGTGGGGTATCTTTGTCCTAGCTGAGAGAGCGGCTGCGCCCTGCAGACTTAAAGTAATTGTGCTGTGGTAATTAAGCAAAAGAAGACTGTGTCTCCTCTGGAAGCCAGACAGAGAAAAAAAATAAATGGGATTAAGGACTTTAGGGACCTTGGTGATGCTGCAGGCAAGGACATGGATTTAAATACAACCGGGAAGGAATGGGAGGTAGTAGCCACATTTTATTCTCCTGAAGTCTGGGGAAGTTGGAAACAAAAATTAAACTGTGAGGTCTCATGGGTTCAATTGCTGCTCCCTTCTGCCCCAAACCAGGACAAAAAGCCTGCACCCCTCCCAGCCCCTGCTCAGTCATTCGCCCGTATCCTGCCCACCCCTTTTACCAGATGCCTCCATCTCCCCAAACACCGCATTGTATTCAATCTCAGGATTCTGAGGCGGTCAGAGGAATCTGACCTGCTTTCAAGGTCAACAGTGGAGTTTTTCTCTTTCTGGATCTGGTGGCGTGTTCAACAATAGACCAGCTCTAGGAGACCTTGGGTTGGGAAGGACCCAGGGTGAAGAGGTTGGATAGCTGCTGATCTCGCAGCAGATCTGGGCTTTGGGAATGTGAGTGTATGCCCCTGTCCTGCTGTTGGGCATTTCTGAATTGGAAAGAACAGATTTTCAGAGAATTAATTTTATTCCTTAGCAGATAATTAGATGGGTCCTCCCAGGAGAGCGAGGTAGAAGAGGGTTGACAGTAATGTCACTGAGACCTCTGGGGCCATGGTTCTTTGAAATGTGCTCCCTTATCTGTCACATCAGCATCATCTGGAACTTGCTAGAAATTAACATTCTGGTGCCCTGGTGGCTCAGGTGCTAAACCAATGACTGGGGGTATAGACCACGTAAAGACCACAACCTGGGTTCATGACCTGGGGCCAGGGTGAACAACCAAATATAAATAAACAAATAAATTAAATTGTTTCCTCTTCCTCTCACTTTCTCTTAAAAAAAGAAGAAGAAATGCCCATTCTCAGATCTCCCCCAGACCAACTGAATCGGAATGTTGTGGTGGGGCACAGCCTGTTTTCATAAGTTCCTTAGTGACTCTGACATATGTAAAAGTTAGGAAATCAGTGCACTAAGGAAAGAAGAACTCAAGGGATAGAACGTGGTCCCCAAACTTCATCTACCATCAGAATCACCTGGAAAACCTGTTAGAACACTGATCTCCAGACCCTTCTGTTTCTGATTCAGGACAATTTATGCAGAAGGAAGACACTGCATTCTCACAAGATTGTGTGTGTGCTGATGCTGCTGGTCCAGGTACAACACTTTGAGGAGGGCTGGTCTACGTAAAAGAGGGGAGTAAGTGAGAAACTGTCTTGGCCCCAGTTAGACAAGGATTTTCTGGAACAAGGAGTTTGGGGTGGGGGTGAAGAAGCAATAAAACTTGGATGTATAGGTGACTGGCACAGACAGGCCCTGCCCTTTGGGCTCTGGGGAAGCAGCAAAGCTGAGCTGGTTAGAGCTTCAGGGTTACTGATCATGTTTCCTTCTGTTCAGGACAGAAAGCAGGCAAAAAAGTAATGGGGAGAGCAAAAATCTTGAAAGTGTAAACACGTGCTGGCCAATCAGTAAACACCTGCCTGGAGTGAGGAGTTCCTCAGACTCGCTGTTCTGACCATTTACTGCCCCAGAAGTTCCAGAACTCAGCCTGAACTCAGGAAAAGTGAGTAAATTCAAAATGGTCTAGATAGTTTTCACTACCATACAGGAAGAGAGCCAAGACCATCCCTGAAAGGGTACAGGAACTGAGAGTAGAACCCAGATACTGCATTTGAAAGGGTCTAAAGCTCTTAGAATCTTTCATAAGCCCTGCAGATTATTATTAGTATTATTATTGACAGAAATGATGAAATTCCATTTCAAAGAGGCTGAGGAAACTTGGGTCAGGTGCAGTGACCTCGTGACACGGCCTCAAGCCCAGAACTGAAATGACCTCTCTTGTTACTCTACCCCAAGGACTGACCTGATGGGGTAGCAGAAATTAAATTGCATTATAAAGCATAAAATGACAATTATGAATAAACAATTGGTAAAAACTCAAATTGAGGGATTCTCTCAAGCCACTAACCTGAAAATTCGAATAGCATACTATATTATATTATGGTGTCTGGGCAATGATTTCCCAAGATTTATTCCCGATACAATCATTCACATATCTTCATGCTTGGTGTGTTTTCCAGAATAGTGAACTTCACAATTCAGCACAAAGAACTTACACATCAACAATAAGAACTGCTTACTTCTTCAATTGTGGATGATTTGGGGACTTTTAAAATCTCATGATTGCTTTCCTTCTCTCAGTGGCTGTTCTCAGAGTGGGGTGTGCTGGAATTGTCCAGGACAGGTATGGAATATCATATGGTCTTGATTGAAGTCTTTCCCAAGGTGATAACAGTCGCAAGGTTTACTGGTGATACCTGAGACAGGAAGAGTGGCTTCTTGCCATCCTTTTCAAAGTGACTGCTCTTTGATTTCTCTCCTGTGTGATCTTTTTGTTTCTGAATAGCTATAGAGCTTACCATCTGAATCAAACGCCCTCACATTTGATTTTTTCCAACCTGGTACTTTCCTCAATTTATTTCATGTACAATCACTCATCTCTCAGTGCAGATGTAACCTCCTAGTGCAGGAACTACATCTTCCATTACTTTACCTCTTGAGGAGAGTTACACCATGGTAGACCCTGTAAGCACAGAAGAAACATTTGTCAATTTATTCACAGATTAGAATGAATGAATGAGTGAATGAATGACCATGCCCATTTCTCCTAATAAGCCAATTAAAAAATAAGTTCCTTTTCAAAATGTTTTTTGAACTTGAAAATAATTGAATAATAGATAATTTCTAAAAATTTTAAGAATTCTCCATCTATGTATGACAAGCTATTTGTGTCTTTAATGGTCTCCTACAGAGTCTTTCCACTCCTTGTTAGAGAATTACTGTCTGCCTCATTATTTAGGATGAATAATGAAGCATCTTCTGATTGCTTATCTAAAGAGAGATATTGGACTAAGTCAGGCAAGATCGTGAAATAAGCAAAATCTAGCTTTGCTATCTCACCTTGCTATCCTCATCTCCTATCACCCCTCTCCTTCTGAGCTAGTAGTCAACCAGTTAATTAGCTGGTAAGAACGAAAGTATTACCTTCTATAGGACTGTTTGTTGGTAAAGGAATAAAAACTCGAGATGAGGAGCAGAACATGGCTCTATGTAGCTAATGTCATTAGCACGTAAAATAGATGAAGTGGATTCAGAAACATAAGAAAAATAAGTGAAAAGGAGAGAGAAATAGAGTTATACTTCCGTTGAGATGTGTCTATCACACCGCACCCACCAACACAGTTCTAAGTCCACCACCACTATCCATTTGATCAGTTCTTCCTGTAGCTTCGATAATTATAATGTTATAGTTATTGGTGTAATCATTGAAATATGCCTTTCCTCTAAGAGTTAAGCTCAAAGTTGGAGTGGAAGAGAAGGGAGGGGAAAAGAGAAGGATAAATGAAGAAAAGGAGGGAGAGAGGGAAGGAGGAAGAAAGGAAGAGGTTTTGGATAGACAGTTGAGAAAGTAATTTATTAGACCAAGTTCTTATTTCTGTGACAAATACACAATCAACTTCATAAGGCTACCCCTTAGCAAATGCCAAGAGGTATAAAATAATAAAGACTATTTTGTAGTGGGTCAAGATAATGTGTTCTAATTTGATACCAGACAAAGAATCTAGACTACTGAAAAGTGTGGGTGAATAACCTCAAAGGGAATTGGAGTTTTGCAGAATAAGTTCTGCTTTGGGGAGATTACTGCCAAGTCATGACGCTCATAGTATAACTTTCTAGTGACTGCAATACCAAAAAATAGTATCATTCTTGGGTAAACCCTAACAAAACATGGCTCTTCTCCTCTGTTTAAGTGGCTTTTAGAGGTTGCCAGTAACTTCTGTCATTGCATTCCCTCATAACATTGCTATGTCCTTTAATAAGTCTTCTTGAATTATGTTTTAGAAGAATTGCTTCTTACAAACATATGAGACATATTAAATTGACGATGTTTTTCTAATCTGGAGTGTAGCACAGACTGGTGCTATGTCCTCAAGCTGGCACCTAAAATCCAGATTCTTCCCAATCAAGAAAAGGTCTTGGCACAACTAAGTGCTCAATAAATACACACTGAATAACAGAATATCACATATCCTCATGCATACTCCTAAGTATATACTTTTTCTCCTACATACTCCAGATTTTGAAGGGGTTCATCTAATAAACAATTTGCATTTGAAGAATAATGAATTTGCTGTTTCAGGTCATTATAGCTTGGCCCTGTTCATTTGGACTTTTTGTGATGTTTGATCCTTACTGCATTTTGCTTACAGAGAATAAAAGACACTGTCTGGTTTCGGTATGCAGTCTTCATTTGGGGCTTTCTCTCAATGAAGATACATGATTCTTGCCTCACACTGTAAACCAAACCCAATTTCAGAGGTATTTAAGAAGTAAATGAATAAATTTGAAAAACAGAAAGAAGGAAAAACTAAAAGAAAATGTGGGTAAATATTTATGTTACCTAGAGTTAAGAAGGGAATGTAATGAATGCCCTGGTGGCTCATGGGTTAAGCCTACACCTAAGGAGCAATCCAAGTACAGTCCAAGGACCTGAATTCACTGCCCAGAGCCAGGGATCAGAAGAAACAACTAAAAAAAACAGCTAAATAAATAAAATTCTTCTTTCTCCTTTGTCTTCCTTTCTGTTTGTTGCTGCCTATCTGCCTTAATTTCTGCCCGACTGCCTTCATCTTAAGAAAAGTAATGCTATTAAAAAAAATTAATGTAAGCATAAAATCATTAGGAAAATTTTAGAGATCTGATTACATGAAAGTTAAACTCTTCTGCACATAAAAATAAAAGCAAATAAAAAGTAACAATATATTTTCATCAATATGTAAAGATTAAACAATCTTTTTTTTATTAAGTACTCAAATGATCAATAAAAAAGCAATTTTCCAACAGATAATTGGCAAAGGACATTAACAGCTTTAAGAAGCAAAATAAAAATAGCCATTAAACCATTTTTGAATGGTTAGTACTAATAGTAATAAATGGTGATTACAATGAGATATACAGTCTGATCTATCACTTTAGGACCATATTTCAAAAACAATAATAATACTGGAAAAGGTATAGACTACTTGGAAAACATTTGACAACATGTGCCAAAAACTTGAAAGCAAACAAGGGCAAGTTTGTATTATCACATTATTTTTATTGTATTACTGATAATGGCCAAAACCTGGTGGGTGGGGGGAACCTAGTTATCTCAAGAGAAAGGAAAGAGTCAAAATAATTAAAATATGTAATGAAAATATTTTTATGAACTTGCAAAATAATGAGAAAATGCGTATAAGATAATATTAAAAGACCTGTAAAACTATGTGCATAACTATATATCCTGTGTAATTTCAGTTACCTTAAACCTATATAGCTACAGATGCATTGTAAAAATTTAGAAGGAACTATGCTAAGAAAGAAGCTCTGTGTGGTACTGACAGAAATATTTTTTCTTCTTTATTCCTTTATTTTTTCAAAATTTTTACAATGATGATATATTATTCTCCCAAGTTTGAAAAAGGAACATATAAAACAAAAATTAGAATGCTTAGTTTAGATGGAAAATTCTAGAATGCCTGCATATAAACGTGCACCTTTTTCTAGATGAATGACCTTTCAGTCCTTCCTCTGGGCTCTGTGTTATGGACTTTCCTTCCCTTCAGCATCTCACCTTACCTCCCCAGGTACACTCTGGTGATGGATGGCACTGTTTCTCTAAGACTATAATGAAATGATTAAATACCAGGTCAAACCAATGGGTCAGATGGGTGGCTGGTAGTTAAGAAGGAAAAAAAGACAGTCACCAAGAAAACTAGTCAAAGGAATCCCCATCAGACTTCAGAACAAACTCTGCCCTGGACAGTCTCTTCCAACAACCTTCATTGAATCTTCTGGAAGTTTTAGGATTCCTCTTCTGCGTTCTGATTTGATCTCAGTATTTATAGCATCTTACTGAAAATCCATCTTTCTCCCCTCCCTGCCCAGGCTGTAAATTCTTGGTGCCCAAGAATGCATTTTACTTGTGTGGAGAGTCACAGAATTTGGTCCTGGACAATCAGGAATGTATTATTTACTTAGTGGCTTCAGTTACACCTTGATCCTTAAAAATTAATTCAAAATAAAAAGTAGAATTACTAGTCTCCTGAAACTAAGATCAGGGACTGACTCTGAGTCCTAACTGCTTCTTCAACTTGACTCAGCAAATCACACATTTATACAATGAGTGATTTCAGAGTGTTCAGGCTGAAAGTGACTGTGTGAAATCTACCCCTTGTATCATATCCCATGTTTCTTTACAATTCTCCTGGTCCATCAACTGAAAATCGTTGACTTACAGAAGCCCTTCTTTTAATAACTGCTTGGAAATGACTGCATAAAACCCTGACATTGAATTGAAAGTTTCTTATTTCACTGAAATTGAACCAACATGAACTGTCACACAGTAAGTCCTGTAGCCACAGGCTGCTAATAGCCTCTCGAACTAGGGGGCCTCTTTTCAGTTAGCTGCCCATCTGTCTAGCCAGAGACCAAAGAGAAACTTTGGTCCTCTTTGGAAGGGGAACCCTTCCGTCTGCAGGAATCTTGGGAGACTGAGAGTTAATAAACACCTTCTGTTTGGGACATGACTATATTGAAGAATCCATGGTTTTCATTTTGCTAAGGAGACCATC
Organism: Solenodon paradoxus; assembly: GCA_004363575.1. Taxonomy (NCBI): domain Eukaryota; kingdom Metazoa; phylum Chordata; class Mammalia; order Eulipotyphla; family Solenodontidae; genus Solenodon; species Solenodon paradoxus. The sequence continues at coordinate 815,183 of RJWH01000161.1, read as the reverse complement.
CCAAGCTATGTCAACCTAGAGAACAAGGAAACTTAAGGGGCCTCAGCTCTCATCATTCACTTCTTTGAAGCCTCCTGGACTTTGTATGGGTTTTCATCTGGTGTCTCTCTCACTAGAAAATAAGTTCCCTAAAGCCAGGGATAAGAGCCCATCTATATTTGTAAAACAATGTCAGGAACACAATCAGTCAATAATAAATTCAATTGAAACACACTGGGGTGGGGTGGTGGTGTTTAATGCTTATTGTACTTTTAGACTCACTCTGGGAGTTACAGTCATTTCTAAATAGAATTTTAAGTTTAGCGTGTTTGGTAAAGACTTTGAATCATGGCTCTGTCACTAACTAGCTTATGTACTAATAAGTGAATATCTCCTGAGTCTCAATTTCCTTATCTATAAAACTGGAATGATAAAAGCAGCATCACTTCAGGATAAAAATAACTATGCCCTTCTGGAACACAGTAGGGGTAATAAGCTTTCAGGTATTTAGAGTCTTCTCCCCAGCCCCCGAAACCCCATGCCCTCTAGAATCAGTTTTTCCACCAAAGTTTTCCTCTGGTAGCTTAGAATTTTTACTTTTTTCTATCAAACTTCCTGATCCTCTAGAGCAAGCATCAACCAACATTTTCTGTAAAATACCAGATATTGCATACTTTAGGTTTTGCCAGTTACATGGTCTCTGTGGCATATTCTTGTTTTTTATTGTTGCTGTTTTCTTTCGGTGTCTTTACAACCCATTTAAAATTTAAAATCATTTTCAGCTCAAGGGCTTTACAAAAAAACTTCCAGATTGAACCAAGGAACTTTTGAGTTGATGAGTTTGATGAACCCAGTTATAGCATGGGCATTTTGGAGCATGACACCCCGACCAGTAGTATCAGCATCTTCTAGGGCCCATTAATGAAAATTTGGGTGGGGGGTTGTCAGTCCAGACCCATGAAGTCAGTAACTCTGAAGCTGGACCCAGAAAACTGTTTGAACAGTGATTTTGAAGTAGGCATTCAACCTTGACTGGAATCACCTAGAAAGCTTTAAGACCTGTTAACAACCGGGTTCTCCTCTAGATCAAATCAGAAATACTAAGGGCAGGACCAAGGCCTAAGTCTGGGAATTCCTGCAGGAGACTCAATGAGAAGCTATAATTATGGACAACCAGTATCAACATGGATAACTTCTGCATCTAAAGATTTAGTGCTAATAATATTGCTAACGTACCCAATACTTGGGAGTCCTTTTTTTATTTCAGTAATTTCTTAAAGGAATCAATCCAAAATATTCATACTATATAAAGCACTGTGTTCGTTACCCTGGTGATAGAAAAGGGATATTAATATGGTCCCTTCTATCTTTGAGTAATTTGAATACAAAAAGCAAATTTCAAAAAAGTTCATAATTTCAGTTTTACAAGAAAGGACCAACTTAAGCAGCCATATTTTCCATTTCACTGAATTTGAAACTGAAGGACATCTTCACTGGTCACTACTCCTCACTCCCCATCACTTACACATGATTGGGTTCGTGACTCCATGATTCCACATGGAGCAAGTTGCAGAGTGTTTCATTCTTATTTCAAAAACACACTTTCCGATAAATCTTCCGATAAAAGACATTCATGATTTTATATTGGTAAGATAATTCTAGAATGCCACATCTGACAAATGACATCAGCTAACCTGTCCTAGCCATAAACCATTTTAGAACTCTTATGCATAATTTGGCTTCTGGTCAAGGTGGTGTAATATGAACCAGCAAAATATACAGCACAGTGTGTCCTTAGTAGCCATCTTAAAGATCAGCAAAACACATTGTGGAAGAAAAACTCATCTGTGAAACAAGGTCATGTCCAGTGGTCATTAGAGCCGGTTCCCTGAATTCAATGGCTCCTTGAACCAAGGTGCTGCCACTGTGACTATGCTGTGGTCCTCTCTCAGATGGCGTATCTAATACCCACTTCCTCCTGCCCCGACTACGGCCCTGTCTTCTGTACTGTAGAGATTTTGTTCCCATTTTGTTCAGGAGTTAAATAGCCAGGTTCTTCAGGGAAGGCTGGCCTCCTTTCCAGATCCAGTACATAATCGACTAAATAAGCCATGATAATTCCATTTATTTTGCCTTAGGCATAAGCACATGACCCATAATTCTGGCCTCTGAAACCAGAGAGGAAGCTTGCAGAGAGAGCTTCTGGAAAGTTCTTGCTATTCAAAGGAAGATGTTTCTTCTTAGGTCATTGGATTTAGTTTTGTGAGGATGTGCTGTTTAGAGCTGCTGTAGTCAACCTGCAACCATGAGAAACTATAGAGTGAAAGCCAACACCATCAGGACAATGTAACAGGAAGTTGGAAAGCATCTGGGTTCCCAAAACTCGAGCTACTGAACTTAACACCCAGAAACCACCTGACTTTCCGATTTCATAAGGTAATGTCATTACATAAGTTACTTTTGGTGGGTTGTCCTTATAGCCAAAAGCATCCTAGCTAATACAGATGTGAAATAATCTTGCATTATATTAGTGTCTACTTACTCCTAAAACATATGTATTGGTACTTAGGACTTTTCTGTTGGGAGACAATCTTTTACCCATTCCTTTCTTAGTATCTTTCCCCTTACTGACATAACTCAATGCCAACACAAGGCTGTTTCACTGAGTATTTGATATCTACTACTCTTATGAAGATCTAAATGAGCCATCAATTCTAATATTGCATCAGCCTGAAACAGAATGGTAGTCCTACCTACATCTAACAGAGTTCCAAAAAAGAAAAGACATTATGCAACTGTTGGTACTTTTATCTGTTTAATTTTTTGACAATGACATTGGGTTTACCATAACCATTCATCTGAGCTCCCCAGAATCTTCTCTATATGCCCAAAGCTGACTCAATACAGGTACTCAAAAAATGAGTGTATGAATAAACTCAAACTGTTTGCAAATAGTATGTCGGCATGTTGAGAAGGATTTAAAGACTTGAAGAGATCTGAGGCTCCATTTTTAAGATTGAAACCCAGCTATGACCCATTATTCTGTCTCATCTCATTAAAATCAGAGAGCAAAAATATTTTTAAAGTATTTTTAAGAATGAAGTGTTTCCTCTTTCCATTTGTCTTGCTCACTCCATCTGTATGTTTCAGAATCTAAGTGATCCAATTGTGTGAATACTAAAAAAAAGATATTTTCATGTCTGCAAGAAGATCTTTCTTTGAAGTCCAAAGGATTCCATCATAGCTCTTAACGGTCTCTGACACACTGGTTTGTGTATGTGTGTGCACGCGCATTTTGAAAGGAATGGGCTGTTGTGTCATTTCTGTAGTAACTAGTTTATTAGATGACTTCAAAGACAAGGAATTGTGTATAACATTTTCTTTGAAGATGTGCCTGTGTTGGAAATATTTCATCTAGCAGACTGACTTCGGTAGCTGGGGTAAAGGAAAGATTGGTTTTGTTTGACTTCCTGTGTACTTTCCCCCAGAGAAGGGCAGATTTGTGATTTTTCAGGGTAAACCCAGGCAAGAGAGGGAATGTCCTCCTGCTTTCCTGTGGAAACTTCATCATTTATCTCAAAGAAGGGAGGCTACTTCACACTGAGATTAAATATCTAAGATCAGATTCTGCTCACTGCGGAAGACTAAATGGCCTCAATAGAGACCAGACTCCTCTGAAGCTAATTCTGCTTCAGAAATTAATTCTTCAGGGAACAGCACTTCTCCCATAGTCACACGAAGGAAGAGAACACTCTACAGAAAAGGACAGGCATATATTAAAGACTTGTAGTCCCTTGTCAACTGTGTGAGGACACAAAAATTATTGACTGAATTCCACGGATTAGTGTTAATCCATCCACAGCAGGGTTGCTTGAAAGCCTGCCTAACACTTAATGTTTCCATATGAAATAGGGACTTACTTTTGTCTATTTCTTCTATTATATTTTGAGTGCCCTGAAACATGGTGTGTGTTTTCAGGTCCTCTTTGAACCCAGTGCCTGAAATACTTATAGTAGCAGGCACTCAGTAAATATTTTGATATGGTACTAAATCATTTTGTAACAGTGAAAAAGCCAGACTCAATAAGTTGACAAGTATTTAGCAAATCTAGACTATATAAGTCAGAGGCTGTAAATAAAAGTATTTTTGCTTATCTGATGAGAAGAAACTTGGATTGGAAATCAGACAATGTTTTGCACCTCAGCTTTACAATTCCCTCATTGCTCTAGTTTGAGTTAGTTATTTAAGCTCACTGATTCTCAAGGTCATCTCTGTAAAATGGGAATAGCAACTTTCTAAATAAGTTCTTAGGAAGCATAAATTAGGTGGTCCTAATTGTAGTGTTCCCAAATTCATCTGTTGAAATTCTAACCCCCAGTACTTCAGAAAGTGACTTCATTTGGAAATATGGTTATTTGCAGACTTAGTTTAAGATTAGGTTATACTGCATTAGGCATTCAGACCCCCAATTCAATATGACTGGTGTCCTTATCAAAAGGGGAAATTTGAGATAGACACATACACTCAGGGAGGACACCACGTGAGATGAAGATGGAGATCGGGGTGATGTTTCTGCAAGCAAGGAGCACCAACGATTGTCAGAAAACCATCAGATCCTGGAGGAGGTGTAAGAAAGAGATTCTTCCTCAGAAGGAGTGAACCCCACTAATACCTTGACCTTGAATTTCAGCATCCAGATCTGTAAGACTGAAAAATATCTCTTATTTAAGCCACTCTGCTGGTGGAACTTTATTAATCACCCTAGGAAATGGATACAGGTGACATCAGAGTACAGAGACAGGGCCATGTCTGGTGTGATCAGTATCCAATACATATACTTACTGTCCTGACAATCATGGGAGTTTATACTTAAGAACGACTATGGCTGATACACCCTGGTGGCTCAGTGGTTAAGTCGATGGCTCCAGATGGTGTCACATGCAGCCCAAGGACCTGAGTTTGAATTCACAGCCTGGACCTGGAAGAACAACCAATATGATAAATGCCTCTTCCACCTCTCTATTCCTTCCTTCCTGCCTTCATGCTTGCCTTAATTTCTTGCCTACTTCCTTCTAAATAGACAGATAATAGATAGATGATATATCTTTTAAAATTTTTAAATGGTTACAGGTAAATATTTGAGTTTGGTAGGGACTACTAAAAAGAGTATTGAATGATGAAATCATAATTATATTAAGAAGGCATCAGTTAGCTGAGTCAGAATAAAAATGTGAAGAAATGGCACTAGGTAGCATGTTACACGGTTTAGGCAAAATATTCCTTCTTAAAGAACTACATTTTCTGAAAGTTATTAAAAATGTATTTCTGTTTTTCAATATTTCTTCATTTTTTTAAACTGAGATATAACTGATATGCAGCATTGCATTAGTTTGAGGAATAATGTCATTATTATATTATATATAGATTATAAAGTGATTATATCAAATTTAGTTGACAACTATCATTTAGTTTTTTGCTTATGATGTGAAAATTTAATATCTATTATCTTATCAACTTTCAAATATGCAATACAGTAGTATTAATTATGGTTACCATGCTGTATATGGCATCCCCAGAACTTATAACTAGAAGTTTGTACCTTTTGACCCCCTTCGCCTATTTCCTGCACCTTCCCACCTCTGGTAACCACCAGTCTGCTCTCTGTCTGTGTGGTTGGTTGTTTTTTAGATTCTACATATAAATGAGATCATATGGTAAGTGTTTCTCTATCTGAGTTATTTCATTTAGTATAATGCCCTCAAGTTCCTTCCATGTTGTTGCAAATGGCAAGATTTTCTTTTTTATGGCTGAATATTAATATATATGTACATATATTCATATACATATGTCACATCCTAATCCAGTCATCAGTGGAAACTGGTTGTTTCCATGTCTTGGCTATTGTAAATAATGCCATAATAAACAGGTGGTGCAGATACCTTTTTAAAATAATGACTAGTTTTCTTTTGAAGAATACCCAGAGGTGAAATTGCTGGATCATCTGAGAGTTCTATTTTTAACTTTTTGAGGGTTCTACATATTATTTGCCATAGTGGTTACTCTTTCCTTTTTCTCCATGTCCTCACCAACACTTGTTATTTCTTACACTCTCGGCGATAGCAATTTTAACAAATCTGAGCTGAGATCTGAAGGATGGAGAGAAATAGATCCCATCAGGGAGGCATGTGAACCTGGAGGTGCTAACAGAAGTGAGGTCATGGGGCATCATACTGGCCCTGCTAAGGAGCCTGCACTTTATCTCATCGAGAGTAGAAAGAGGTGGTGGATTCTGAGCTGGAAGAAACAGAAAAAGTGGAAATAAAGACTCACGTAGGAAGTAAAAGCAATAGAATTCTGGCAGTGAGAGGAAAAAAGGAACAGAGGAAGAAGTTGGGAGTGTGCCTTGATATTTAGCAGCGGTGATGAGAACCTGAACTGGGGAGCAAAGGAGAAGAACAAACTGGAAGAATTTAGCTGTAACTAGCTGGACCTTTGTAGGAAAGGGAATAGTAATTGGATGGGCAACCCAGTAAAATATGAACTTAATTTATAGTTCACAATCTAAGTTGAATTTGCTTTGGACACAGGCTAGTTTAGATATGTTGACTCCTATAGTAGGATGACTTAGTTGAGTTTCATCTTCCCTCCCACCACATTTTCCACTAGAATAATTTCTCCTTGTAAAACATCTATGATTTCTACACAGTCCTAAAAAAATGAAATCCTGTCAATTGCAACAGCATGGATGAACTAAAGCAGATGATGCTAAGTGAGACAAGTCAGAAAGAGAAAGACAAATACCAGATGACCTCACCCATATGTGGAATATAAAGAAACAAAACAAATTAACAGACAAAACAAAAACCAACCCTTGGACATTGACAATAGAACAGAGATTACCAGTGGGGAAGGGGATAGAGCAAAGGGTGGTGGGGTCTAATGGACTGTTGTGGAGGACTTTTGGTAATTTGGTAGTGGGCAGAGTGTGTTCTCATCTATTGACAAATGGTAAACCTGCACATCTGGGCTTATAATACTTTGTAAATCAAAGTTGCTCAATAAACACTAAATTTTTTAAATATGTGATTCATTATTTTTGTAATACCAAACTTAAATCCTTTTTGGAAGGGTATGGGGAAATAAACTGGTGTGAAAAAATAAGCCCAGGATCAAAATCAGGGTCTCCGTTCACTGGCTTTGTGACTTTGAATAGGCTTCCATGTCCTGCAAGCCTGTTCAGTGGGTGTAACACCAGTGCTTTCCTCATGGAAACACTGTGAGGCTCTGCTGCAAGTGATTCAGGTGTTTCAGAATGAAACCTCGGATGCTGTCCTGGATGCGCAAAGCCCCCATGTGCATAAACCTTTGTAGCCAGTCTTGTTCCAACTCCATGTCCAATGGCCAAGTCAAGTTGTATCTAAAACAACTCTAAGGCTATGGGGAAGCAGGGCACAGCAGTCAACAGTGAGAGTGATTTGTCAGTTCAGGAACATAAAACTCTAACCTCGAGCTTAGGGAAAAATTGGGCCTGAAATCAGAACAGCCTGGGTTTAAACCCTGGATCTTGTGTTGATAGTTTTATGTTCTCTTGTTTTTAAGACCCTAGAGGGGGTGATAACAGGTCAGTCCCAGTGGTCCCCACCCTTCTCACTGTGTGATGCCTGTCTTCAGAGGCATGACAGTGAGTAGAAATGACAGCTCTGCTCACTTGGAACCCAGATCTACAGGTCAGTGTAGAATCCCTCACCCGCAGAGTGGTGCCAGTCGACCCAGGATTGCCCTTCAGAATGCTCTTGGTATTGTTAAAGAACTAGTGCACATTGTGAGTCAGAGACCACAACAGAGAAGAGTGTCTCCTACACATGATCCTTCCTTGACCCTCACTGGAGGGACTATGATGGAGGGCTGGATCCTCGCTTTAGGACACTCTGAACCGAGACAAATCTCAGGGAGTGTGGCTGCAGCTGTGGCATGGTGACTGTGCATTGTAAGGTGTCTTCCAGACAGGCTCTCTCTGCTTGCAGAAGGTCACAGCTGCTTTGAAGCTAAGAGTGGGAAGGACTTTGACACTGTCACATTTGAATAAGCATTTTCTGCCCCATGAGTTCAGTTAGCAATGTTAATGTCAAGCATGAAAGGTGGTGTGCCTCTTCTAGCTGTATTTCTGCAAAGAAATGTTAAAGAAAGATCAAGTTACATATATATATAGAGAGAGAGAGAGAGAGAAATTAAGAAACTGAAGTTTCTTACATCACACATATTCCACACCATTTTATGTCGAAACAGCTAAGTAACTAGCACTTATGAGATACCTACTAAATGCTCATTAGTGTCCTGATGGCTCTCCTCATCCCCAAATAGGAAAACACTCACTCTAATGTCCCAAGCATTTCTAGTCTCCTCCCCACCACCCATTGTAGTCTCCATCAGGCTACTCAGCATTTGAAAGGCAGTTAGCTGAATAAGATGTGCTATAAATATGAAATGAAGAGTGGATGTTAAAGACATACTGCAAGAAAAAATAAACTGTCGTTAATTGTAATATTGATTACATGTTGAAATGATTATACTTTTTAAATTGGGATATAGATAACTTATTATTAAAAGTAATTTCACCTGTTCTTTTTTCAGTGTAATTATTGAAAATGTGAAAGTACCTATGTGGTTTATATTCTCTTTGGACAGCTCTCTTCTCATGGGTGAACATGTGTTCAGCAGAAATGTATTAAAACTCTACGAAAATGGGGTGAAAGTGAACACCAGTGGAACCTGAACATGAACTGAGATGAACATGAAGATGAGATGAACTGAAACTAGATGTGTGTCTGTAACTTCACACAGCTCGGGCTGTCATTTCACTGTGTGGTCCTTTTTCTACCTCACTGATCAGCACTGGTGCCAATGACAGAGGGAGGGAGCAGGACACAGGATCTCAAAAACCCTGAGAAGTTATGTTTGCTGGGGTCTTCTGAGAAAGCAAATGTCTTAATGGGATAAAATATTCTAGGATTTTATTAAGGGAATTACTTGTGTGTGAAGAAGTAGAGACCCAGGGAAAGCTGGCTGGGCACATCTGAATGGTAGTAGAGGAGGGAAGGATAGGCGGGTGGAAGGTGCCAGGCTGCATTCTGAGGAAGGTTCAGCCAGAAGCAGGGAGTCCAGGGGGGCACAGTGGCTTTCAGAAGGGCCCTGTGTCTCCCTGGTGGTTCTGACATCAGCTACATGCTTCACTCAGTCATTGGTTGGGACAGGCCCTGGGGACCATGGCCCGTGTGCGTGGTCTCAGATGAGGCGACTGCAGCCCTCTTTGGTACCAAGAGTTATTAGTCAATCTAGAAAAGGGACAACCAGAATATTCCTGGCAAGGGAGCTCTTAATCTAGCCACTCCTTTCTCTGACCCTTAGAATACCAGTGTCTTTTTCCGTCCTCAGAGGTCATAAAGTCTGATTCTTGAATTATTTCCATGATTGAAGACAGAAGAGCAATTTCGGAACATACTAATTGTAGTATAAATTAAAGTGCTGAACGTGGAGTCCACATGAGCAGGATAGGGATTTGACTCAAAACCTTACAGGTCACATCCATCCTCAGAGCTATTCTTCTTCTTTAAAGGTTATTGGGGAAAATAATTAAAGAAGCACACTCCTTTTTTCAAAAGCTTTCTCTCTAGCTACAAAAGAATATGCTTTTTGACAAATATTTTTAAAAGCAATCACTCTAAATTCTACCATATAATTGCCATTATTAACATCTTAATACTTTTCAAAGCATATGTATATGTATTTTAACTTTTAAAATATCTATTATTTTAGTTAACAATGCTAAATTCCACTTGATATTAAAATTGCAGTTCAGTCTATATTTCCCACAATAGTTCCAGTGTTCCTTACTGCTACCTTTTCCCTCATTTCCTCACCACTTCCCATAACCAGAATCCTGAATCCTGTTATTTTTATTGGAATTTGTATGTTCATTTGTTTCATTTCATTATACTCTACATATGAGTGAAACCATCCCATATTTCTCTTTTTCTTTCTGACTTATTTCATTCAACATGATCCCCTCCAGTTCCATCCAGATTGTAGCAAAGGATACAATTTCATTTTTTCTTAATAATGGCATAGAATTCCTTTGAGTATATGTACCATAGCTTCTTTATTAAGTCATCGGTTGATGGGCATTTAGTTTGTTTCTACATCTTAACTATGGTGAATTGTGCTGCTATGAACACAGGGGAGCAAATGTTTTCCTTATTAGAGATTTTGTCCTCTGGGTATATGGCTAGGAGTGGGACTGATGGATCAAATGGTAAATGCATCCTTATTTGTTTGAGGAATCTCCATACTGTTTTCCAAAGAGGTTGCATCAATTCACATTCCCACCAACAGTGTGGAGCAGTTACCCTTTCTCCACACCCCTCCAAAAACTGCTGCCTCCAGTCTTTTCGATACAGACCATTCTCAATGCTGTGAGATAGTATCTCACTGCAGTTTTTATTTGCCTTTCCTATGATGAATAACACAGAACATATTATCAGATATCTAAGCCATCTGTGTGTCTTCTTTAGAAAAGTCTTCAATTCTTTTGTCCATTTTTGAGTGGGTCACATTTGCTTTTCTATTAATGAGATATGTGTGTTCTTTGTATATTTTAGAAATTAAGTATTCATCTGATGTGTGTTGTGTGAATATCTTCTCCAATTCCATGAGGTATCTTTTATTTTTAATTTTTTTAGTGGTGGTTTCTTCTGCTGTAACTGTTCCTCCCGCAAAAGCCTCTTTGAGGTTGAGGTCAGTAGTGTTTTCCCCACATTTTGTTCTAGGCATTTTATGGATTCAGGTCTTATGTCTAGGTCTTTGATCCATTTTGAATTGTTTTTTGTAATTGGCACTAATGAGTAGTCTAGTTTGTTTTATTTGCAGATGTTTTTCCAGTTTGCCCAGCACCATTTATTGAATAGACTTTCCTTCCTCAATTGTATGCTCTTAGCACCTCTGTCATAGACTAACCCATATAGATGCAGTTTTATTTCTGGGCTCTCTATTTGATTCCACTGATCTCCATGTCTGCTTTTGCTCCAGTATCATAGAGTTTTGATGACACTCACTCTGTAGTGTAGTTTGAAGTGTGATGCCAATACTATTCCCTTTTTTTCTCTTATAATAGCTTTGGTTATTTGAGATTTTTTTCTGGTTCCATATAAGCCTCAGTATATTTTTTTGTTCCATTTCCTTGAAAAATATTCCTGAGATTTTGATGGAAATTGAATTGAATTTACATAGTTTCTTGGGTAGAATGGTCACTTTTTACTGTGTTGATTCTTCTAATCCATGAACATGGGATATTTTTCCATCTCTTTGTGTTTCCTTTTATTTCTTTTGTTAAGGTCCTGTAGTTTTCATTGTAGAGGTCTTTCACCTCCTTTGTTAATTCCCATGATCTTCCTCAGTGCTGTGTTTAATGCGATTTCTTTCTTAATTTCTCCCTCTTCTCCATTGTTTTCATATAGAAATGCACCGATTTTTGGTGTTGACTTTATATCCTGATATATCGCTGTATTCATTTATTATTTCTAGCAGTTTTTTCATGGATTCTTTAAGGTTTTATAGGTATAGTATCGTGTCATCTGCAAATAATGATAGTTTTATTTCTTCTTTTAACTTTTATTCTTATTTTAACTTTTTAGTGATCATGTTATAGATACTATTTGATATCTTCTTTCATAGTACAATGTACCATAAACATTTTTCTATATCATTCGAAATTCTCAGTGTGTATAGATTAGAGTGTATCTTAGATATTTCCTTATAATAAATTCCCAGAAGGTTAGCAATTTTTAAGAAATAAGGCACATAATTCTAATATTATATGCATATATATGTTATATCTGATATATTATGTATTATCTTTTCCAGTGGTTTCAAGTGCTTATACTCAAACCTCCCTCAACTCTAGAGATCATAGTTTTATAAATCTTTGCCAATTAGATAAGGAGAAAATTACATTACATTTTATTTTCTTTAAACACAGCAACATTGAAATTTAAAATTTTTCATTAATAATATGTATCTCCTCTTTTATAAATCATTTCTCCTTGTGTAGTTTTCTATTGAAAGAGTATCTTTTTCTTGTTTGTTTATAGTTAATTTATAAATTATCAAATATATTACAAACATATCTGTGTGTCATTTATTTCTCAATTTTGTTTATGATGCTTTTCTGACATATGACCATTTTATGCATTCAAAACTAACAATCATTTATCTATAATTTATGCTTAGATAATCCTTGCTCATTTCAATATTCTATAAAATTTTACCTGTTTTTCCTACCAAAAAGAAAATAGAAGTGACTTTGCTTTTCATATCTAATTATGTCATCTACTTAGAATTTACTTTTATATATTGCTCAAAATAAGAATCTATTTTATTATTTCTCAAATTGTTACCAGTTTGTTCCAATGCCATTTATAGTATAATCTATCCTTTCTCATTTATTTGAGTGTTTACCGTTATACAAAAGGATAGTATTTTAAATTTTCTGTGGGTTTTAAAACTGCTATTTATTTCCAGTTTTATTCTATTGTCATGGATAATGTGACCCTTAATTTTTCTACTCTGGGAAACAGTGAACATTTCTCTTCTGCTGGGTACAGTGGACTTCAGCTAATATGAACCATTGTGTCACATATTACAAAGTAAATTTTTATTACTGATGGAATATTTAAACTTGTGGCTGTTTAAATGTACATGTGAATTAAAGTTTGTGATTTCTTACCAATAAAAATATCTTTATTCATAGGAATGACATTCTCTACAGTGTGACAGGGTATGGGAGCTCTATAGAATCACATCAGTGCTGAGCTGTGATGGCTGAGGTGCCTGGTTATCAGTGTCCCAGAGGTTGCTGTATTCGAGGGATCTTGTTCCTGAACTTCCAGAAGGATTCTGCTTCCCATGATGCTTTAGAAAGTCTTAATCTAATTCGTCTATCCCTCCAACTCAAACTATTAGGATTAAACCTTCATTGTTTACAATTAACATAGCCTAACTAAACCACCAAGCACCATCTTCAGTAGCCTAAGGAGATGCACATAAAACTCAAAGATGGATACAGGCAGCCCTGGATAGTGGCCTCTACAGACCTCTTAAGTTTATCACTATGGGGCAACCCACGTTAACTGAGATAGGCCCTCTCTCTAACAGTTTCCTTAGCAGCTGGTCCTGAGTCTGACAAATTGGGGTCTGACTCTGCATTATGTGTGCTTAGGTATACTCCCAGGAGGGTTTTGTAGGGAGTGATCCTCTTCCCCCAGCCCCTATCCTTCTCCATTTCCATCTTCCCAAGCATGAGATTTGTTATTGTTTCTCCTTGGACCTTGTTTTACATTTAATAGAGGTTTGTCTTTGTTTTCTTTCAAATGAGTGTCACTTCCTTTAAAAAGTGTTGATAATCAACCAACATGAAAGATGTTCCTCCTCTCTTCTTATTAGGGAAACAAAAATCAAAACAACTATAAGATATCACTGTACATGTGAGAATGGCTATCATCCAACAGACTGGAAACAACAAATGTTGCATGAATATGGAAAAAGTGAACCCTTTTACATTGTTGGTGAGAGTGTAAATTTCTGCACCATTATGGAAAGCAGTATGGAGATTCTGCAGAAATATTTAGAATGGAGATCCTATACAATCCCATGATCCCACTCCTAGGTTTTTATGAAAAAAAAAACCAAAAATACTAAATCACAGAGATATTTGCACCCTGTGTTTATTGCAGCATTATTTACAATAGCCAATAACTTCAAACTAAGTGTCCATTATCAGATAAATGGATAACACAGATGCTGTATTTACACAGTGGAATACTACACAGTCAAGAAAAAGAGAAAAATCATGACGACATGGATAGAACTAGAAGAGTTTATGCTAAGTGAAATAAGTCAGAAGGAGAAAGACAAATACTGGATTATTTCACTCACATGTGGAATATAAAGAAAAAAAACAATCAAGCAGACAAAACAAAAACCAACCTTGGACATTGTCAAGAGGTTACCAATAAGGAAAAGGGGAGGAGCAAGTCATGGTGGGGTATCCAATGATCAGAGATAGAAGACTGTGGTAATTTGGTGGTGAGCATGCTGTTAGATATCTGATGAAGAGTAAACCTGTACATATAAACTTATGTTATTTTGTAAATCAAAGTTACCTCAATAAAAATTTGAAATAAAGAATGTCTAACACATTTTTTTTTAAATTGCCTGGAATGTGGTAGCACCTTAACTCCATTTCTAGAATGGTTACAGATTTTCCCCTGTTGTTTTCATTCTTTTGGAGGGATTTCATTCTTTTGGAGGGATTTACTTTTTTCAATTTAATTCTTATTTTTCTCATTTAAAACTAAAAAAATCCTAATTTAAAAATAATACCTCATTGAATCTGCTCGAGTAGTCAAGGGGGAAAATACATTGAAAGAGGGTCAGCTGGTAGAAATACAAACACAATTTTAATAACTGTAAAACATTATTCAACACATAATTTGGACACTCTTAGACTAGTAGGCACCATATCTTTAATTGTTTGCTCTATTATTTTTTCCACACTTTCTTTAGTCTCTTCTCTTTTAGAACCAGTTCCCACAGGATACCTAGTGGGTGATATCAAGAATAAATAACTCATTCAGTAAAACACATTTTATTTGCGTCCCACAATTTATAGAAACAACTATAAAAGTACAAGCAATTCAACAGCAGTGGTTGAATGGGAGTTCCACATAATTGGCTATCAGGGAAATGCAAATCAAAACAATAGTTAGGTACTATTTCCCAGGCACAAGGATGACTGAAACAGAAAAGACGGGCAATAACAAGGGCCTGATGTGGAGAAATGAGAAACTTCCTATACTTGGAGGTGATGAAAATGTTCTAGAATTAGATCATTGTGATGGTGACATCAACAGGTGACCATACTAAAAATGACTAAATTTATAATTCATAAATATGTATCTGCCAAGTATTTACCAGAATTGGTTAATGGCTATAACAAACTCATAAAAGCTTTTAAAAAAAGACCCGAACTTCAATAGGAATTGGGGGAAGAAAAACTCAGTTCTGACAAGAAAGATTTTGAAAAGCCTTTCAGAACCAATGGCATTTAAGGCAGACCACAAAGGACAAATGATAACAGTAATTTACAAGGCTCTAGATTTCACTCTGTACATATGCAGAATGCCAGGCCTTTGTCTCTATTCTCCACATATCTGGACAGCACTTTGTTGAGATGAAGATGATTTGCTCATGGCCACAGAGCTGCTAAGGAGCAGAGAAAGTTAGCTGAGAGGCAAGCTCTTGAAAAGTATCCACAGGGAAAACACATGCAATGGCACTGGGGTAGGACACAGTAAATAGCAGCCAGACAGCCATCCATTTAGCAATTAGAACTGGGAATCGGTCTTGAAAAGCAGACAGGTTGGAAGGTTGTTTGTGTGGTAGAGAAGTTTAGACTTCATTCTGGACTCCTCAAAAAACTAGAGATGTTAAGCCAGGACAGGAGAAAGTGCTTCCACGGATAGACTCCAACAGGACAGGGCCTGTGGTCAATATGACTGGATGAGAGTCTGCTGGGAAGGCCCGGGCTGAATGGGACTGCAGAACAAAACAAGGAGATACCTAAAACCACCATTTCAATCCCATAAAAGCATTTATAATGTTTATGCTCGTATCATCTTGAGTGGACACTGGACATTTTTAAAGGCATTTTAAGGCACTTCTGTTATGATATTATTTCACAAACTATAAATTTCCCTCTCTAAAGTATATAATCCAATTATTTTATATACTTTATAGCTATGTAAGCATCACTGCAATCTAATTTGTGACATTTTTATCACCTCAAAAAGGAACTTCATAACCACATTAGTAGTCACTATCCATTCCTCCCCTCTTCTCATCCCTGGAAATTACTAGTTTACTTTGTGTTCCTATAGATCTGCCTGTTCTGAGTATTTCATATATAGAAGCATATATATATATATATATATATGGTTATTTGTTCTTGGCTTCTTAAGTTGAACATAATGTTTTCAAGATTCATCTTTGCTCTAGCATGAGACTGAACATATTTCCTTGAGACAAAAATGGGACACTGGGATGGGGTTATATACTGGTGACTAAAGGGAGGAGAGGAGATGGAGCAATCAGAGCAGGAGCAGAGGAGGCAGGCCAGCAACAGGTAAGTACTATGTGATTCTGATCAACAATCGCATAGTAAGGACATGTGGTCCAGTGGGACTTCATATAAACAGCCAGGGGTGGTGCAAGGAATTTTGATACCTCAGGTGAAAATCAAATTTGGTGCCCTTATAAGCCCTGCTCTAAATGTCCTGCCTAAAACACAAGCCAATTTAACTATGTCAGTACTAGAAATGCCCAATAACCCCAACGTGCCAGAGATAACACCATTGTGCTGTGGTGCAAGGGGTAGGCCCCACAGTATTTGCTTGTAGCTCAACCATGCTATGGTGGGTCCCTTTGAAGAAACAGACACACAAGGGGTGAGCCTTCCCATGTGACTCCTGTTTCCTCACAGGGGGTGTAAACAATAGTAGCAGCTATGGCTCACTACAGTCAGCCCTGGGGAGGGCTATCTTTAACACAGGGAAAAAGGGGAATTTGCTTTTGGGCCCCCTCAACAGACTGGGCTCAGGACAACTCAACTGCCTCTTTGCCCTGAGATAAAGATGACGCGGGTTTATTAAAAATGGGACAAAACTGACATATTCAAACAACAGGATGATTGGGAAATATGAAAAAAACAAACAAAACAAAAACCACGGTATCGCCCTGTTTAAAATGGTACATATGGTCAGCCTATCTAGCATAAATCATACTTTGTATGGGTAAACAATAGTCCATTACATGGCCATATTATATTTTATTGATCTATTCATCAGTTGCTGGACATTTGGTGGGGAGCGGGTCTCAACGTTTTGGCTATTATAAATTATGCTGCAAAAACCCCAAACCCAAAACAACAACTCCAAAAGTATTCTTGCCAAATATTTTTAGTCCAGATTATAGTAGACAGAATATTGACCTCCCAAAAGATGTCCACACCTACCCACTGGATGCTGTGAAGGACACTGAGCATTTTGAACATGGCAAAGCTGCTCTTCTTCCTTTGGTCCAAGGACTGACTTCATTAAATTGGATGATAAAGCGTGGGAATGCTGTTGTGTTCTGGTCTTCTGGCCTTCTTTGCTCGTAATCTCCTGCCTAGATTGATAACCTTTGAGCTAGGAGAATCCGCAGAAGCTTCTGGTTAGCAACAGCTGTCAAAGTCCAACAGAGCTCATAGTCTTCCCTCCTCCAGGCCTTCCCAAGAGATAAGGACCATGCTGGAGAGGGAAAAAATGCCCTGAGGGTACCAACCAGTCAGATTCCAGAAGACATCATCCATATGATATTGCCCAAGCACCAGGTCAAAGAGCAAATCCCAGTTCTGTCACTTATTAGCTGGGTATCCAAACTACTTAACCTTGCTGTTTCTCAAACTTAGAAGACAGTATTTCCATAATTAACAATACCTTCACAGAATTGTAAGGAGGCTCAAATCTGAGAAAATATGCAGAGGCGTTTAAGATGCTACCTGACAGGTGCTAACCTCCAAAAACTTAGAAACAATTATTTTGGAAATTTCCACTTCCTTTCTTCTGTCTTTCTGCATGTGACCAAAGACAGGAGAGTGCTCTTCCCTCTATGGCAGCAATATTTTCCATTAGCTCTTAAAATAATTTAACTCTATCTGAAATCTATCTAAAATCAATCTATAACATTAGAACCAGTGCAACTTTTGATATTAAAAATAGCTAAAAAATGCATTTGCTATTTTTTGGGCTCTTGCTTAACTGTGGTGAAAGAAGTTGCAACTTCACCCCTTAAGAGCTATGGCTTTTTGTTCTCTCTCTCTCTCTCTCTCTCTCTCTCTCTCTCTCACACACACACACACACACACACACACACACACACACACACAGAATTTCCTTTTCTTCCTTTAGCCACATTGCAGAAATGTTTGGATGGCAATATCTTCATCACCGAGTCCACATAGTGATAGCAACAGTAATAGTAACTATTAAGAGTAACTCAATTAACAGCAACCCTTCCTCTAAGGCTGCACAGAGACCGTATTGTCTGACCTGAACTACTGAGCTATAGGAACAGTAAGGCCAGTAAGGTTGGTTGGATAGACAAGACCATCATGTGAAGTAACAACACTATTAGGACATTTGAAAAGATACAGGACAAGACCCTAAACAAACCTCAGTTAGGAACAGGTGCCATCAGCGTTTGTCACTCCCACAGTGATGGAGCTGTTATAGGACCTGGTAGAAACACTTAGGGAACTCCTGGGGGTGTTTGGAGTTTTCCTTCTGATCCTACCTTTTTTTCTTTGTTCAGTTCTTGGCATGTGTTGCTCCAAATGACTGAGTACCATGCTTTCATCTTCCATCTACCCAATTTTTGAAAACGAGATAAAAGAAAATACATACCCTTAGGAGAAATAAATGGATGTACGTAAGCACCATAATTTTCAAATCGAGAAAATCAGGTTACGCAGAGTAATACACACAGCATTGGGAGGTCAATTAGAACCATCAACAAGTTGTTAGCACTGATTCTAAACTGTCTGCTCTGCTCAGCCCCAGTCATTCCAGAGGAGCTGTATGGCATCCCTAGAAGTAGCTGTTATAAACATAATACACAAACAGTTCTCAATCCACAACTGCTTATTGGGTGTGTGTGGGCATACACATGGGCTCACAAATACGTAATCTCAAACCACTAGCTACAGATTTAATTGTGGGTTACCTTAAAAGAGGTGTTGTTTCCCTAGCAGTTAAGGCTGTATAATTTCAGCAGGTCAAGAAGACTATGGACATTCCTAAAGTTCAGAAACTTAGAGACTGGGGTTGCTGAGACAGGCCTTCCTTTAGGAGTTAGAATTTGAGCCTGGCCTTGAAGGATGCATAGAATTGAGGCAGAAAAGTGAAACAAGGTGAAGGAACTATGTTTGCCAACAGTCAAAAGTGTGGTCCTTGGCATCTGATTATTAAGAGGGCATCTTGGCTCTACCCCTTGGCTTTGCACTCTGTGCTCCTGTCTCCATGTCTGCATGGGAATGATGACAAGATTAGTATCTGATTGTATTATCAGATCATCAGCTCACACACACATGAATGAATTAATGCCATGCTTAGCACACAGCAGACAATCAGTAGTAGCTGTAATTGCATGGAACAGAGAAAACATCTTTCAGAGTTGTACTTGTTTTAGGAACACTTTAAAAAATACTGCCAGAGTTACTTTTAACTTGGTTATTCAGAAAAATTAACCTGATTGAAACCTTTTAAACATAAATTACACAAAACAGATTCTCTTAGGTTTGCATGAGAAGCTATAGGAAGGGGTGTATATCACTCTCAAGTACCTTTATTTTAGTCACTTGAAATTTCCTTTTTATAGTCAATGGTGTAGGGAATCTCTCTAACTTAGCCAGTTCATGCTATAACCAAATCCCACAACTGATTTTTTATTTTTTGTAGTTCAGGAGGCTGGAGTCAGAGATCTGGGCACCTGTACAGGCAGGTTTTTGATGAGGGCTCTTTTCCTGCTTTGCAATGACTGTGTCCTGGGGTGTGGTGGACTAGGGCAGGGAGAGTTCTCTGGTCTTGTAAGGACACTAATCCCATCATAAGCACCCCACTCTCATGACCTCATTTTCCAAAGTCCTTCCTCCCCACACCATCAGCACTGAAGGTGGTAAGGGTTTCCACATAGGAATTTGGGGAGGATATATATATTCAATCCATACCATATTATTTAAAAATTTAAAAAAAGAAAGTCCAAACTTACATTTTAAGAGTAGTTCTGTAGAGTCAAGCACTTGTAAATTAAAGCTTTAGAAATAAGAAATTTAATGATAGTAGTACATTTGAAGATGAAAATTTAACTTTTCTGGGTAAAAAAAATGATCATTTATAAAAAATATTTTAGTGTTTGAAGACATAGAATTCAGAGATATTAGTGAGGCAGAAGGGGGAATAGAGTTGTTTTATTATTTGCGACAAGGGGCGATCATGTTTTTCATTATTTTAATGTAAGTATGCTTAGTCATCATAATAATTATGACTAGCTAAGAGCATGTTCCATGATAAAATGGAATAGATTTAGTTTGTGCTGATCAGATTTTCAGACAACTACTACTACAATAGTTTGTGGTGTGTCCCCTAGCTGAAGTTCCCAACATCCCTACTGTGGGCATGTGCAAGACAGTGTGTGTGTGTGTGTGTGTGTGTGTGTGTGTGTGTGTGTGTGTGTGTGTGTGTGTGTCGGGATGTCTCCACATACACACATCTCTTCCAGATCTGGAGGAGAGAGAGGAAATATCCCAGGAATCTCAGGGGAAATGATGAACAAGTTTGTTCCAGCACAAGTGAGAGTTTACAGGAGTTCTTCCAAGAGATTTTTGTACTTTTGTCTTCCTTATCTTGAAGGTGGCTTTTCAAAACATAAGTGCTTCAAGCCCTTATGTCCAACATGGATTGCTTCTCAGCACAATTTAAGCAGGGTATTCCTTTTTTTTTTTTTTTTTTTTTTCACTTTTGCTGAAACCTCACTCTTGTTCTGGACCTTGGGACATTGTCTGGTCCCTAAGGGACTTAATAAGTGCTTGCTGATTCATGATCATGAAAAACATGAAGGAAAAAGGGAGATACTTGAAGCAGCTACTAAGTACTTTTCTCTGGATGATAGGATTATGATGACTTGTATTTTTTTTTTCCTTCTTAGCTGAGTGCACCAAATTTCTAAAATTTTCACAATGAACATGAACGACTTTGAATAATTACAAACTTGCTTTGGAAGTTCAGAGTGTGGGTTATTTTTTTCATCACATGGATGAAGTGCTTGCTCTGTGGCCTGTGGATTCTTTTGTTGACACAAGTTCACATGTACAGAGTTTGATCTATTCAGGGTCATCTATGTCAATGAGGAAGAAGTGGAGAAAGAGATTAATGTCCCCAAGAACCCGTTGTTGTTGTTTTTTAATAGGATCTTATTTTTATATAGAAAGATATGTAAACACACAGGTAGACAATTGACCTTTGAATAACACTGGTTTGAACTGTCCACTTAAACACAGGTTTGTTTTTTTTTCAATAAATAACTGGCTCTCCCTGTCTGAGGACTGCATACCCATTCAACCTATGCAGGATGTAGGTTGGTAGAATCTGCAGATGAGAAAAGAGAGTCCAACCACAAGGGACTTGTGCATCCATTAATTTTGGTATCTGCAGGGGTCCTGAAACAGATTTCCCTTGGCTATCAACCTCAGTTGATAAGCTCTTAGGGAGTCAAAAGTTAAACCTGAATTTCCAACTGGGGGTGGGGGGCACTGTTGAGCCCTGTGTTCAAGGGTCAGCTGTACACGCCATTTTACTACAGGTTTCAAGTGTAGATTAAACATTTCAGAGAATGCTGACTGCATGTGGACAACCCAGGCAGATGAATCTTCTAGCCTCAACTTTAAGAAGGAATATAGAGGAAAAAAAAAAAAAAATCTACCGAATTTGGAGTTAAAATATATACTTCAGTGTTTTACATGCATTGCCAACTCATTTTCTTTTCTTTTTTCTTTCAGGACAAGCCTATGAAGCAGGAGCTATTATCATCAATCCCACTTACAGAGTAGAAAAGGAAGGGTATAAGAAATACAAGCTGCCAAAGGTAGTAGAGATGGCGACTGCTAGCCCCCTACCCCCATCCCAATTTCTCTGTCTTACCTCTTCAGCAATAGGTTTTCAAAGAGAAAAATGAGCTAGAACATGGATCATTTACAAAATGGAAAACAAGTGAGTTTCAAAAACAATATGCTACCAGCCTTTTAAATAGAATAAGGGGAAGCCCTGGAAACTATTTTTCAAAAAAAGCTGATCTCCTAGCCATTATGGGTGATTATGAACTCGGTTAGTTAACCTAAATTATGAATTTACTTTTCGATTTAGCATCTCATCACTGCCCCAGCTTTGATGAATCCTTTTCCATGTTTCAACTCCATCTCAGTATAAATGAGGGACCATTCTCTCTGTGTGTAATTCGCAGGACCCTGGGAGCCTCTTCTGCCCCCATTGTTTTCTAGGGGTCCTCACTCCAGAGGCTCGACATTCCTGGAGCATCTAGGGGCGGCAAGAGCAACCCAGCGGAGCGCGGCGAAGCCGCACAAAAGACATCCCACTGCTCGCAGTGTTGGGAGATCAACACTGGGCGCACGAGACCCCAGACGACCGGCAAAAGGAGACAAATGTCTTCTCCCAGCGGGGGGCAAATTGGTTGACTGCAATAAATTAACGAATAAATAAACTGAACAAAGTGGTGGAAGGCGATCTTTCAGAGAACAAATATCGCGGATGCGCCCAGTGAGGCCCCGCCCTTGGGTCCCAAGAGGCCGAGAAGGGCTGGAGGGGCCCGGGGTGGGTGAAGTTTCTGGCTTTCGGTGCTGGCGTCCCTCTCCCTTGGGGATTCTTCTGCCTAGTGCCGCGGCTTCATTCATTCACGTGCAGGCACAGCGACTCCACGGCTCCGCGGAGGCGGTGGGGTTGCCGGCCGGGTCCAGCAGAGGAGGGGCCGCGCACACCGAGGCTGCACGCCTCCTCTCGGTTGGAGGAAGCGGCCCCGCGGCCTGGCCCCGAGGCGGGCCCGGGTCTCCCACAGGGCGGGGCCCAGTGGCGGCTCCCAGGCCACCGCCCGGGGACAGGCCGCAATACAGCTTTCCCGCCGGGGTCCTCTCCAGCTGGCCCGCCGGTGCGCGCGCGCACACACCCAAACGCGCGCGCACTCTCGCCGGTCCGCGCCCGCCGCCCCTCCTCGCAGCCCCGGACGCCCAGAGCCGGCCCAAGGTCCCCCTCCCGGGCGCGGCGGCCGGCGGCCTCACAGGCCCCTCCCCGGGGCGGGGAGCAGCGCGCGCGGGAGCCGGGCGGGCGCGGGGAGGGGCGGCCTGGGGGAGTGTCCGCTGCCCCCGCCCCTCGAGTGAGTGACTGGGCGCCGGGTCCCCTCCCTCCCGCGCCCGCCAGCGCCCGCTCGCTCCTGCCCACTCCCGGGGGACGACCGGTGCCGCGTCCGCCGCCGCCTCACACTGGAGTGGGAGCCGCGCGCCGCGCTCGGTTACTGGAGAGCTGGCCGCGCGCCGCCGCCTCCCGCACGCACGCACGCGGCCCGCTCGGGGCTGTCGGCTGGTGCTTCCCGCCGCGGGAGGAGGGGAGCCACGACCCAGGGTGGGGAGGCGGAGGAAGAGGAGGAGCGGGGCGGGGGGCGGGAGGCTGGCCACCTTCAGCCCCCCCGCGAGCCAAGGTAAGGGGCCCGGACGGCCCGGGCGGGCTGGGCTGGGAACAGGCCCGCGGGGGCCGCCGCGCCCGGTAAGGGGCCGCGGGGGTGGCGCGGCGTGCCCCGCGCGGCCGGGGCAGGGGTCGCCGTCGTGCTGGGGCTAGTGGGTGCAGGGACGCCCGCTGGGCTTCTAGAGCAGCGGGGGGCGTCCTCCGACTGGGGCGCAGGGCCGGGCGGTGGTGGGGACGGCCGCCTACTTGGGTCGTGGAGAGGCCTGGGTGCTGGGACGCAGACAGACACCCCTTCTTCCCACCCGCACCTCCGCCGCCCGCAGCCTTCTGCTGCGCGCTGGCTTTGCCTGGAGCAGCCGTACTTTGCAAGCCAGAGCTTGAAGGAAAAAACCCAATTCGAACCCTTTGCTAAGTCTCCAGATCCCTTCTCTCGCCCCGACTGATGGATGTGTTCATGTGGGTGCGTGAGCCCCAGGGTTTCTGAAGTTTTGACCTTTTTGGGGTGGCTGGTCTCGGCGCATCTGTTTGTCCACCACGATGGATTTATTATTCGTGCCCATGCCAGGCAGCCAGAGGGTGCTTGGTTATTGTAGAGGGAAAAGATTTCTATCCTTTGCAGGCGGTTTTCCAAGTGCGGCTGCCTCAGGTCTGCTGTTTTGTCCTCGCCCCTCCCTCCATGGAGAGGTTGGTTATCATTATTATTATTTGCACTTACCCTGGGCTTAAGGGATCTCATCACCTCATTCATTCCCTTTATAAAGCTCTGACTTGGCTCACACGTTGATAAAAATTTGGGGGTGGCTTGCTTTCCTCCAAGAGCGGCATGGTCAAAGATAAAAATATCGACACATAAACATGCTTTTATCCTGAGATGACAAGTAAGGTTAGAGACAGAAGCGATTTGTTTCCAGTAGGAATCCTACGACCTCTGGATGAGGTATCTTCTGTCGCTTGTGGGTTTGAATTGTTTTAAAATAGATAGTGCTTACGTTGTGTGTGGCTGGAAGACAGCCATAAGTTCGGCGCTAGGAGCAACTCTGAAAGTGATACACCCTTGTCTCCCAGACCCGGGTGAAGGCACACACTGCCTGTCTGACTCAGACCCTGGGACTGACACACTATAGGTTCTCTGCAGGACTTTTTAAAGGAAGCAGTGTGGACTCTGGGGAAGTGACACGTCCCTGGCTCAGGCAGATGTTAGGAACTCCTGCCCACTCCGGGGGGTGGGCTCACCTCCTACCAATGAGAACAACTTTGCGGTTTGGTAGAATTGGGATGAGCCAGGGTAGAAAAAAAAAAATCATGGTAGAAGGAACTCAGCTCTCTTGGAGGGAGGTGATGTTGCCAAAGGGCCTTTACGTTCAAGATGTTCAATTTGGGAATCTTTTTCCTTTTCATGCTTCTAGAACTTGATGGCAGGGTCAATAGAACACATTCTGTGTTACCTATTTGGAAATGCGGTTGATCAGATAGCGACATTTATTTAGACTGGCTTACTTATATTTATTTATTTGTTTGTTTTTTATTTTGCTACTTATGAAGTTGGGAATGCCAATATAGGATAACTGTCAACATTCTGAGTGTGTTTTCCTGCATCAAACCAGTGTGAGGACTAGAATTCCAGGGTTACAAGTAGTGAAATATTACCTGCTGGGCAGTGGGAAGGGAGTGTTCTTGGGGTGAGCTACGAGGAAGGCAGCAGTCAAGCTCAGCACTGGATGCCCTCAGAGGAGTGGGTGCCTCTGTAGCCTATCTACACTTGACATGTTTCCCAAGGAAAATGGCCTTGGTTGTTAGAGAGCTCTTATAACTGATGTTAAAAGTTTGCCCTGGAAGGGCCTTGGCATCCTAACTTCCCTCTTTGGCAAAGGATCAGTTTCACTGGTTGAGAAAACTGATAATTTCACTTTCTCAGCTTCTAATTCTTCATCCTTCTACCCCACTCCCCTCCCTCAGACTCACCTTATTGTCTAACACAGATTTCTGGGAATTAACAGGTCACTGCCTGAAGTGAGTTGAACTTTTCCGAGAATCACAAGGTATATATTAAGAGTTGGTTCATTAATTGATGCTATTTGCTCTGATTGGTTTAAAAACCCTCCCAGGAAGGGAGCAGGGAGTGCTTTGCCTCACTGTGTCTTCCCAGACTGATGGGACCTCAATGCAGTGTCAAAATTTTTTTTAATAAATTTTTTTATTGAACTAACATTGGTTTTATAGTATTCTATGTTTTAGTTATGAAGGTTCACTCTTCATCAAATATATAACACACCACGTTTCTAATGGTCTCCACCACTGTCCTTTGAACCCACTACCTTTTACTCCCACCTCTACCCCCATCCCCTCTGGTAACCTATTGTCTATTGTCAGAGTCCAAGGGTTAGGTTTTGCTTTGTCTATTCTTTTTCTTTGTTTCTTTTTATCCCACACATGAATGAGATCATCCACTATCTGACTTACTCTGATTTCACTAAGTATAATCTCTTCTAGGTCCATCCATGTTGTTGTAAATGGAAAGAGTTCATCCTTTTTTAGAGCTGAGTTGTATTCCATTGTGCATACATACCACATCTTTTTTTCCAATCATCTCTTACGTTGTTTCCACAGTGTGGCTATTGTGAATAGTGCTGGGATGACGAGAGGGGTTCTTAGATCTTTTGGGATTAGTTTTCCTGTGGGATTAGTGATTAGACAAGCCTTGACTGTTGCATCCTAAGTGGCTGACTCCAGACTCTCCATGGTCCCCTGGTACTTATTTTCTGATGAGAATGAGAGACCCCTACTCCTGCCTATAAGAGAGAGTGTCAAAGCACCTTGAATTAGGGCTGGAGACTCCCTCACAGAGGCTCCTAGGTCTGAGAAGGGGTCTTCCCAGAAGCTTCAATTGAACTACTCAAAACCTCTTGGAACCTTTGAGGCAAAAACAAGTGCATTTTGTCATTTTATAGCTCTTTGGAGTTTTAGAAATCCCATAGCATGAGGGAATTAAATGTCATGATTAATTAGGTTCTCTTTCAGACCTAAAAAGCAGATTGCCAGAGAGCCATCTAACATGCAGCTGAGAAAGCAGGGACAGGGCCCTGTGTGGGGAGGATTGTGACACTAAACTTGTATTTAAAATTGGTTGAGAGTGGTGACTTTAAGAGATCATCATTCAAGAGCTTCTCTGAAGTGGCAGTAAATCATGCCTATAGTTTCAAAGTAGGCAATTATTTAGCTTGACTGTCTCAGTTCTGGAGTTTAATTTTGCAAGTTACAGTTGCAACAAGAAACAACTTGTTGACATGCGGCAGTTGTGCAATTGGGGTAAGAGTAGTTGGAGGACCCTGGGCAAGGGTGAGCAGAGACAGCCCACTGCATTGTCGGCAGTTACTGGCATTGAGGAGTTTCTCTGAACGACAAAGAAGAGATTCAACTAACATCCAGCTCATGCTCAGATGCTCGTGGCTACCCCACAGGCCCGGCTGGTTGACAGCTATTGTATCAGGTGGGACCATGTCTCCTGACTGCACGTCAGTGTTTGCCCTAAAGCTTCTAGTGCTCATTTATTTTTCTCAGACTCTTTCTGCACATGCCATCCTCATTCATATGAGTGTCTCCAGTTTCTGAATCATCGGTAGCAATCACCTCATGATTAATTTTCTGAAGTCAATGAAGTTAAAAAAAGACTTTCATTAATTTAGAACTTTTCTGCTTTTTGTTTTTTAAAATCCAATGTGCTTTTAGTCCTTCCTTAATTATTAGAAAATAGAAATAAAAGTTTCTATTTTTAAGAAGTTCCTTTTTGAATGAAATATGTTCCTGGAAACTGTGTCCTAGGTTGGAGGCTAGTTAGTCAGTAATGTCAGGATTGCTTTCTCACTGGACTCATGGACAGGGAGGCAGCTTCTCCAACCTGAGATGGAAACCGAGCTGATGCACTGTCAGAACTGCAGGAGGTGGACTGCTCTGCTGTCTCTGCAACCTCCTGGCAGCCAAGTGCACAGTGCCTGGCACTTTGAAGTCACTCAGTGAATGATTGGATGGAATGGAATTAACCTAATGAGTCAAGCTCTGTAACACATAAAAATGAAAGCAAAAAACCAAAAACCTCCTTGGAAATACATTAGCTACAATATGCATTTTATAAATTAGCACCTTAGTTTATTAAAGCCCCTTAACTTGCATCTGGGAGAATTTTAAATACAGGAGGTTTCTGTTAGGTACGTGACTACCCCAAACATAGCATCCTCTCAATTACTAGCATTTCCAGTTAGGGACTTCTTGCTTTGACATCTCTAATAGCCACACTCGACAAATATTTCTTCACTTATGGGTTTGATCATTTTTGTCAGAGGTGCATTGTGATGTTCAAAGGCATTTTGTGTGCCTGTCATATGAGATGGTGCTACTCCAGGCCCAGATGTCCTGGAGTATGGACTTTACCTGGATCCAGAAGCCAGGGGCACCAGTTCTGGAGAAGCTGAGATAACCCACCTCTTGGCTTATTTGCTTTTTTCAAGGAGGGC